>JARQOD010000003.1:290235431-290342877 GCA_033576555.1 Oophaga sylvatica | reverse complement strand
TGACCCCTTGGCCCCGGGGTTTGGGGGGAAAAAATTCCCCCAGCTTTCGGGGTGGATTGGTGGGGTAATGTTATTTTTTAAAATATAAATTTTTAAACTTATTTTTTTAAATTTCTTTGGTTACCCTGAATAAAAGAAACCACGGACCTTTTGTTTTCCATAAGTTTGTGTCTGTGTTTTTTATTTTATTGTTAAAGGGGGTTCTATGTTCCCATGGTACCCCCCCGAAAAATATGTGGGGGAGGCCTCGGGGAACAGGGACTTTATAATCCTTTAAATGGTTTTCCTTTTTATTTTAAAGCGGGATGTTATTTCGGTCAAGTATTGCATCAGAGGCCCAAAAATTTTTCAATTTGCAGTAAGCTGGGGGAAACGACCCCCTTTTTTTTTCCCATTTTTGCCCAGCTGTTCTTGGCGCCTTTTTTCTAAAATTTGTTTGCCTTTTTGGGAAAAAAAAAAAGGGAAATTTCTGGTATTTTTATCCCTCCCTACCGGGGTTTGTATTAAAATTTTTTTAAGAAGAATTCCCCCGCCCTCCCCTCCCTGTTTTTTTAATCCCCTGTCGGATCCCATTGTACGGGGAAAGTCCCCCAGTTTTCCCGGGGTTGGATTGGTCGGTAATTTTTATTTTTTAAAAAATTATGGTTTTTTAAATTTTTTATTTGAATCTTTGGTTCCCCTGAATAAAAGACCAAGGCCTTTGTTTTTTCCACTAAGCTTGTGTCTTGTATTTTTTTATTTTTAAAGGGGGTTTTCTATGTTCCCAGGGTTTTTGAAAAAAAAAAAGAGTCCACCTTTTTTTGCAATGTTGCAACCCTCCCAGGAATTTGGTTTGCATATCGGAGCATTTTTATGAAAAAGCAAAAAGGGCATGATTAACTAAATCATGCAGCAGCCAAACTAGGGGTTTGGGGTTTACTTTTAGTTGAGCGATACGATACTGCAAAATGGGGGGTTTGGGCCGATTTTTAAAACTCTTCGGCCTTTCGATTCCAAATTACCGAAATTTTCTTTCATATCAATCCCCGGAATGGGGTTTTGGGCCAATGTCCCCTGTGATGCCCGTTTTTTGGGGGCTGTCGGGAAGTCAGGGGCATTTACCTGGCAGAAGATTTTCCGGGCGGTCACGCCCGGGGACTGCTTATGGGCCTTATTTTCCCTTCCCGGGGGGGCCCAAATGCATTTTTTCGCGATAACGCAGTGCCCCTGCGGGGGAAATTTCCCGGGCCGAAAACCAGTCCGATGACGTCCCCCCGCCGGGGGCAGGTAACACTGTGCTGCGCCGGATGACGGGCTCTGCCTGCCTGCCTGCCTCGGGTTTGTCATTCTGATGTAGCAAGCTGGATGGGTCGTGGGAAAACTGTTATATGGACTGCGTCGGTCAGGTGGAATTTTTTTTTTTTTTTTTTTTTTATTTTTTACGGGCCCTTTGGGGAAAGGAAGGGTTTTTAAAAAAAAAAAAAAGGGTTTTTTTTTTTTTTTTTTTAAAAACTTTTTTTTGAATTTCCCCCCCGGGACTCCAATTTCATTTACTGGGCCCGTCCGGTTTTTTAAACTTGGAGGGGTGTTTTGGCCCCTTACCTCTGGTTTCCAAAAAATCCGAACACCCAAAAACCCCCAGGGGGTTTGTGTGGCCTTTCGTCCCTCGGACCCCCTTTTTGGGGCCCGTTTGGCCCCCTTTCCTTCCCCCCCTCGGAACCCCTCCCCGGCTGGCCCCGGGGTAAAGGCGCGGGTCCAGAAATTAAAGCCATACTGGGGGCCTTTAACCCCCGGGGATTGGTTTACGGGGGGGGGGGATTTTCAGGGCCCGGTGTGGGGGCGAACTGGGGTTACATTCCTTTGGGGGGGTAGGGGGGCCCCCTTCTTTAATACCACCAGAACCCCCTTTTGTGTTTACCCCTTTTTTTCCCCGGGGCCTTCGGGGGGTGACCCCCACTCCGCCCGGTTCCCCAAAAATTTAAAATTTTAGGCCCTTGGGTGAAGCCCCAAACCCCCTTTTTTTAAAATCCCGCCCCTTTCCCCCCGGGGCCCCCAGGGTCCCTTTTTCTTTTCCCCTCCGGTCCTTTTCTGCCCCTTTCTCCAGGGTTTCGGGCTTTTGGGCCTGCTCCCCCTTTTCCCCCTTCCCCTTCCCCCCCCCCTCCTGGGGGTTTTTTCCCCCCCCCCTCCCCATGTCTCCCCCAAAAAAGGGGGGAATTTTTGGGCGGGTTACCGGGGCCCCCCCCAAGTCCTGGCGGCGTCACTTGCGGAGGAAGAAACCCGGCTTGGAACAGAGGGACAGTGGGGGCTCCGGACAGGCAGGTAGTGCTCTGGTGCCTGCGGGGCCTCCCCCATGGGGACGGGTGCCCGCTTTTTCTGTTAAAGGGGAGGGGGGCAGACAGCGGGTCTGGGGTGTTTTCCCGGGTGCAGAGTTTTTGAAACGAACGGGTCCATCCACTGGGGCCAACGTAAACCCGGTTCACATTGAAAAGGGGCGGGGAAATGCCCGCATGGCCCTCCTCTACTAAAAAAGGGTTGCCTCACCTTCCGGTACAGACACTTCGGGAAAGGGGGATTGGCCCCCCCCAAGTTTAGTTTTAGGGCACCCAGCTGGTTTCCACCCTGGCGCCCTCCCCCCGGGTTTCCGGGCCAGGCCTTTAGGGTACCCCCGCTTCTTCCCAGGTAGGAGGGTTTCCGGGGCCGGGGGGCCCAAGGGTGGTTCCGTGGCGATGGGTCGTTTCCCGTGGGGGAGAGCTCTGACTGCTCATCCCTTCACATTTTCTGCTCGTGCCCAAATTAGCCCCTCTGCCAAGTCACATGGTTTTAGCATCTGGAGAGGGCCCCTTTTTTGTAGGGGGGGCGGGCCTTCGTGTTAGTTTCCGCACCTGAGGAGGTGAGGAGGCGAACAAAGAGCTGTGGGGCACGATCTTACATTGCAGACCATTTAGAGCCTCGTTTTTCCGCGTCACTGAGTGAGTTTTACCCCCATAAAAGAGCACCCCCTTTCTTCTTCCCAGTGCTCGTCGTGCCGAAAATAGGCGGAAAAAGGCAAATACATTCTCTGATGATTTTAGCCAAAAATTTTCAAGCACAAAACCAGTTTTTAATTTTGGCACACAGGCCCGCTTATAGCGAGCTAAGAATCCTTTTTTGACCCCAAGTTGAGTCGCACAGAGGCCCCGTTTTTGGGGGGGCTCCGGGAAACCCAGGGCCCCCCGACTTCTATTGGGGGATGTCACGGCTTTACCCGGCAATTGAAACAAAAGTCTAAATTTTCTATGTTAAAATGGGAAAAACTATTTAAAAATTTTTGTATATATTTTTATGTCACAAAGAATTTTTTAAAAAAATTTTATATATATATAATAAAATGTATTTTTATGTGTGTATATTTTGTTTTTTTCAAAAAAGAAAAGGGTTTTTTTTTTTTTGCGATTTTTTGTTCCCCCTAGACTTTTCAGGGACCCTTTCCCGGGATCAAAAACGGGTATCGACGAAAATTTAGTGATACCGCGATACCCTTTCGATTCGGTATTTTTTGATACCCAGCAATTCGCTCCCAAAATAAATTTTCTTTGATATCTTCATTAACAGCGGGTAAGGGATGCATTCTGAAGCCTTTTGAAGTGGCAAAAAAAGTCCCAAAAGGACAAATGTGGGGGTTTAAACAATATCTCACCCTTTAAAATTTATGTTGAAAAAAAACCCCATTAGAATTTCAAAGGAAAAAAGGAAAAAAGGGGAAAAACACAACTTGCACATGTTCAGGGACCCTCCCGTGTATATTGGGGATCCTCACAGTCCAAATTTAAAATGTCGTATGATTTTTTTAAAGGGGGATTTGTTAAGGAAAAACAGCAGGCGGATATGGAGGGAAACATAGGAAAAAGACAGCTGATGAGGCTGACAATGAAAATCAGGGGGGACAAACCGCCAGTGCGGGCCGTGGGGGCCCCTAATAAAGGGGGGGGGCCCAAATTTCGCTGCTGAATCTCTTTTTCTCTGATGGGCCCCGGGGCGCATCTACTAAGAGGGAAGATGGGGAGCCTGTACCTGGGGCTTTTTGCAGTCAAGAGGGATGTGCACTCTGCAGAATATGTTTAAGGAAGGTCCCCCTTTCCCCTCTCCTCCTATTTGGGTGTTTCCCCGCTCGCTTATGATGCGGGAGCCGGATAACTGAACATCCCCCCCTGGGATTCTGGCCCACGCCCCCAGCTGTCTGCGTCACGTTCGGGCACAGGCAGGATGACGGGGCCTGGTAAGTAGGCCGTCTTATCCAACCCGGGTCTCCCCCCCTCCTCACTGCTTTCTAAATGGGGGAAAAAAGGCCTCCGAGCAGTCAGTAAAACCCCGGACAAACCTTCCTTCTAGCATTTTCTAGGAAAAATTTGAACGGGCCTTCCCAATGTGAAATTGGTTACCACAAAATCCCCACTGCCCCGTAGCTACCTTCACCCCCCTTACTGAGGGGGCTTTTAAAAAACCAGTGCACGGGGCCCTTCAAAAAGCAGTAGCTGCAGTGGGTGGAAAGGGGCCCTACGGGGGGGGCCCGGGAAAGGGGAGGGTTTAAGTAAAATGGCGGGAATTTTCACAGGGGTTCAGGGCACCTGCCAAAAAACTTTTCAGCCCGGAAGGAGGATTTTCAGATTCCCTGACTGCATGGGGGTGTTCTCTCCCAAGCTTCAGGGTAGTAAAAAGACAAAAGAAATGGGCCCAGCTGGAGATCTGGCCAGTAAATCCCTGTTTGGACAAATAAAGATCCCCGGGGATGTAGCTCCCTGAAGATGGAAAAATCCCAACTGCCAGGGGACGACATGTTTTTAAACAAATTTAAAGTGTACAGACTTACTTTATTTTGTGTGTATTTACACCATGTTCCAAATTATTATGCTTTTTGTTTTTAAGTGTCATAGCTTTTTTTTTTTTTTTTTTTTAAATGAAAACCCCATTGTTTGGTTTTGGGGTTTTCCAGGGTTCTTTGGTAAATGAAACCAATCTAAATCCCGGTGATAATTATTTTGGGCCATGTAAACCCCCAATAAAAGGAAAACTGGATGGGTTCCCCCACTTTTTTAAGCAGGCCAGAGTTTTCAAGTAACTTGGGGAAAAAAAAAAGTATCTCTCCCCTTTTGCTGAAAAAACATCAAATTTGGGCAAGCCTTGGGCAAGGGGTGAAAAAAATTTGATTAAATTTTTTTTTTTTTTTTTTCCCCAAAAACCCTTTTGCGTGATCATCGTAAATGTTAAGAGATTTGTGGGGTGATTTTAGCACAATGGTTCGTTCTGATAAAAAGGGAGAATGAGGGAAGGTTTTTTGCCAGGCAAGTTCATCGGGTTAAGAGAGCAGCCCGCTACAAAAACCGTTACAAAACCAGCAAAAAAGGGTATTTGAAGTGTGGTGCCTTGGACCCCCGAAAACCCCCAAGGTGTTTGGATCCTTAAAGGGTTGCTGTGGTGAAAAAAAACCAAAAATATTCGGCCCCCCAAAAAATGCCACAAGCAAAAAACGGTTTTCAGTGGGCCCAAACAAACGGGTTTTGCTGTAGTATACACTGCTGGCCAATTTTTCCTCCAGCTGGTTAAAATCAGTTTTGCCCATGACTGGGGGGGCATATGGAGTGACAACATGTGCGACAGTGGGGGGCCGAAGAAAGGCGGGCTCCCACGCCGGTTGCAGGGGAAAAGGGCGGGGGCGTAGCGTGGGAGTGGGGAGAGGTGAGAAAAAATCATTTTTTTTTTTACGTGTTTTCGAAGAACAAAACAAAAATTTTCAGAGAAAGGGGGGATGTTTGCGCTATGCCCGGCATGGTTTTCCCCCCCCTTCTCCCCGCAGGGAAGCCCCTTACTCCCCCGACCCCTTTTGGAAAAGTCGCAGACGCCCTGCCTCCCTGTGGGAACCCGGGGTTTGCCCGGGACCCGGGACCCCCTTTTTCCCCCCATTACATAAAATTTTCCCCTCTATTTAAAGTATGGTGCCAAAACTTTATTACATTGCACCCTGTTAGTGGAACGCCCGTTCTTCAAATTTTTTAGTGTTCCCGTTTTGGAGAGCTGTCCCTTTTTATATAGCGTCCTGTTATGTGGAGCGCCATCCATTATTATATCGGAAAAGGGGGGGCCCCCAAAAGGGGGGGTTTTAAAAATTTTTAAAAAATTTCCCCCCTTTTAAAAAAAACCCCCAAAAGGGGGGGGCCTTGGGGGGGGGAAAATTTTTTTTTTTTCCCCTTTTAAAAACCCCCCCCCTTTTCCCCGGGGCCCCCGGGGGGGGGGGGTTTTTTAAAAAAAAAATTTTTCCCCCCAAAAAGGTTTTTAAGGGGGGCCCCCCGGGGGTTTTTTTTCCCCCCTTTTAAAACTTTCCCGGGGAAAAAAAATTGGGGGGGCCCCCCCCCGGGCCGGGCCCCCCCAAAAAAAAAAATTTTTTTAAAAATTTTAAACCCCCGGGGTTTTTTTTTTGGGGGGCTTTTAAAGGGGTTTTTTGGGGGGGGAAAACCCATTTTTGCGGGGGGGGGGGGGGAAAAAGGGGGTTAGACGCCATAGATTGCGGGTGACTCCCGCGAGGACATTAGCGCATGACCACGTATTATGCTCGCTTAGCAATTAACCGTGTGCCTGAGAGCCTGACAGGACACGGCGTTTGTTCTCAGCGGCTCTGTGACGTAACAGGGTTCGCTCTCGACGCTAGACAGCGCCCTAGCGTTTTACTTTGCGGCTCACTGAAGCTAAGTGAGTTCGCACATATCGCCATATAGCACTGTGGCATCCCGTTAGCGGCTCTGTGAATTAACAGAGTCTGCACTTACTGCCACAACGCGCTACGGCGTTTATTTTAGCGACTCTGCGGGATAACAGAGTTCGCTACTTTCGTCATCTTACTAGCAGCAGGCTTTGCTTGCACGGTGGACCCCGGGCTGCGAACGCACCTCTCCACTTTATATATTTGGTGCGTTCCGCAGACCCTAACACTATGTTTCATTTTCTTATCACTTTCACCCCCATCCTCCTTTCTTTCTTCCTATCCCCTGTAATCCCCCCACCTACTAATGAATTAGTCATTTCCCCCTCCATTCTCCCCAGCCATCTCACCTTTCCCTCAGAACTGTTCCTCCACATACAATCCTTTTTACCAAGACACACACGGCCACACCATGGCTTATCCTGCTCTCACCTTCTAACGCTCTGTCTGCTACTCCTCATCGCTGGCGATGTATCCCCAAATCCTGGCCCTCCTCAACACATCCCCACACTCATTTCTAACACCCTGCCACGATCTTCCACACGTTTTTGCAACCCTGTCAACCTCATACCTATCCATCCCACCCCCCTCCCCCAGTCCCCCTACCCGGAGCACTATGGAACGCACGCTCCGTCTGCAATAAACTGTCATTTATCCACGACCTCTTTATCACCAACAAACTCTCCTTCCTTGCCATCACTGAAACCTGGCTCACTCCCTCTGACACAGCCTCTCCAGCTGCGCTTTCCTATGGCGGATTTCATCTTTCTCACACCCCTCGCCCCAGCAACAAACGTGGTGGAGGAGTTGGCTTACTCCTGTCTGATACCTGCTCCTTTACCCCTATTCAAATTCCACCCTCCGCTGCTATTCCCTCGTTCGAAGTGCACTCCGTCCGCATCTATTTCCCCTCCAACATCCAACTGGCTGTCATCTACCGCCCCCCGGAACTAGCCATCTCCACCTTTCTCGACCACTTCACCACCTGGCTATTCCATTTCCTCTCTGCTGACATCCCCACCATCATCATGGGCGATTTCAACATCCCCATTGACACTTCCACCCCGGCTACCTCTAAACTTCTTTCGCTCACAGCTTCCCTCGGCCTCACTCAATGGTCCTCTGCGGCCACTCACAAAGGCGGTCACACGCTGGACCTTATCTTCACCCATCTCTGTTCCCTCACCAATCTCACTAACTCCCCACTCCCCCTGTCTGACCAGAACCTACTGACATTCTCTTCCCTCTCCTCTGTTAGTACGCATCCCCCACTCCACAAACTCACCCACCCTCGCAGAAATCTCAAACACCTCAATTTACAATCGCTCTCTGAGTCCCTCCTCCCTCTCACAGACATAGCCTCACTTAATGACACAGATGCTGCTGCCACATTTTATAACACCACAATAAAAACCACACTTGATTCGGCCGCCCCCCTCACGCAGAGCAAAACTCGTACAATCAACAGGCAGCCCTGGCTGACTAGCCTGACCAAAGAACTGATACGGGCTTCCAGGGTTACCGAGCGGAGATGGAAGAGAACCCATTCTACCGAGCACCTCAACGCATACAAGCAGTCCCTTGCCAGCTTCAAGTCCACGCTCTCTGCCGCAAAACAAACTTACTTCGCATCTCTCATATCCTCCCTGTCTCACAACCCTAAACAGCTCTTCAACACTTTCAATTCTCTACTCCATCCCACAGCACCTCCTCCCTCTCCTCTCATTTCTGCCGAAGACTTTGCCTCCTTCTTTAAGCAAAAGATTGATACTATCAGAGAAGGCTTTGGCCCGCAGCCCCCAATGCCCCTCCTAGCCACTCAGCCCTGTTCTTCCAAAACCAGCTTCACCACCATGACAGAAGATCAGCTCTCCACTCTCCTGTCAAGATCACACCTCACCACTTGCGCGCTTGACCCACTCCCGTCCCACCTCATCCCTAACTTTGCCACAGTCTTCATCCCTACTCTCACACACCTCTTCAACCTTTCACTTACAAATGGTGTCTTTCCTTCATCCTTCAAACATGCTTCAATCACACCCATCCTCAAAAAGCCCTCCTCAACCCATCCTCTGCGTCTAGCTATCGCCCGATATCTCTTCTCCCCTACGCCTCAAAACTACTGGAACAGCATGTATATCTTGAACTGTCCTCCCACCTTTCCTCCTGTTCCCTCTTTGACCGGTTACAATCAGGCTTTCGACCGCATCACTCAACTGAAACTGCCCTAACTAAAGTCACTAACGACCTGCTAACCGCCAAGAGCAAGCGACACTACTCTGTCCTCTTTCTCCTGGACCTGTCTTCTGCCTTCGACACCGTGGACCATTCCCTCCTGCTACAGATTCTCTCATCTCTTGGCATCACAGACCTGGCCCTATCCTGGATCTCATCATACCTAACAGACCGAACATTTAGTGTCTCCCTCTCACACACCACCTCTACACCTCGCCCCCTGTCTGTCGGTGTTCCTCAAGGCTCAGTCCTAGGACCCCTACTCTTCTCCATCTACACCTTCGGCCTGGGACAGCTCATAGAATCCCATGGCTTGCAGTATCACCTCTACGCCGATGACACACAGATCTACGTATCTGGACCTGACCTCACCTCCCTACTGACCAAAATCCCACAGTGTCTGTCTGCTATCTCAGCCTTCTTTTCTGCTCGCTTTCTCAAACTGAACATGGACAAAACAGAATTCATCATCTTTCCCCCACCTCATTCTACCCCTCCACCAGACCTATCCATCAATGTCAATGGCTGCTCGCTTTCCCCAGTCCCACATGCTCGGTGCCTTGGGGTGATCATCGACTCTGCCCTCTCTTTCAAACCACATATCCAAGCCCTCGCCACCTCCTGCCGCCTCAAACTCAAAAATATTTCCCGGATCCGCTCATTCCTCAACCATGAAACCACAAAAACACTAGTGCACGCCCTTATCATCTCCCGCCTCGACTACTGCAACCTCCTACTGTCTGGCCTCCCCTCTAACACTCTGGCACCACTCCAGTCCATCCTACACTCTGCTGCACGACTAATCCACCTGTCTCCCCGCTATTCCCCAGCCTCCCCCCTATGCCAGGCCCTTCACTGGCTTCCTATTGCCCAGAGGCTCCAGTTCAAAACCTTAACCATGACATACAAAGCCATCCACAACCTTTCTCCTCCATACATCTGTGACATGGTCTCCCGCTACCTACCTACACGCAACCTTCGATCCTCTCAATATCTCCTTCTCGACTCCCCCCTCATCTCTTCTTCCCACAACCGCATACAAGACTTCTCCCGGGCTTCCCCCATACTCTGGAACTCCATGCCGCAAAACATCAGACTTTCACCAACAACGGAGACCTTCAAGAAAAACTTGAAGACCCACCTGTTCCGACAAGCCTACAACCTGCAATGATCCTCAGTGTACTGAACCATCGCACGACCAGCTCTACCCTTTCCTAGTGTATTCTCACCCATCCCTGCAGACTGTGAGCCCTCGCGGGCAGGGTCCTCTCTCCTTCTGTACTTGTGTGTCCCTTGTCCAGCACATGTTTATTGTACCTGTCTATATTTTTCCCTTTTCATATGTAAAGCGCCATGGAATAAATATAATAAATATAATAATAATAATAATAATAATAATAATAATTTGTAAGTTGATGTACTAAGTGCATTGGCTTCTAGAGATGAGAGAATCGGTTTGAGGTAAATTAAATACACATTTATTTTCTGTGATTCACTTTGGACCATTTTGTTTGATTATAGAGAACAAAGTTGGAGTTTAAAAAAAAGGTTACACACCTCCTTTAGGACCTCCCTGTACCTGTCCAGCTGTGGCTGATCTTCTATCTTGTGTTCTGTTTTAGTTCAGGGTTCGTCTATTTCCGGCGGGGTCTTGCATACAACAAACCCCACGCTGTCTTTTGGGTCATGACTCACGTTAACAATGCGCATTGTGCTACACATGAGCACATGTGGTGTAATGCACATAAATTACATGATATCATCATATTGACACTCACACCAGGAAAAGCTGCACTCAAACGGTCCCTGTACAGACTAGAAGGGCCCTAGCCTCACAACTAAAAAATACCACCTTAGACCTGGCTGCCTTAAAGGCCATCGAGTAGTATCTCTTGTCTCTTAAGGAACCAGATCGGAGGCAGCAACACATTGTAAATAAGGGGAAAGGAAACTTAGAGGAGAGATACAAGAACCCAAGGTGAGAAACTAAGACATAATTCAAATAAGGTGAAGGAGTGATGGTTAAGGCATACAAAAAATAGAAAGGAACCAGTAATTCCTCCCAAGATGCTAACAGAGATAAAAGGAAAAGGAGCTGGGAGGGAAAGCAAACCAACTTATTGCAAGAATACAACAGTATTTTACTCAGCAAATCCTAAATGTACATCCAGCGGGAAATATAGCCAGCAAGGAAATGCAGAGAAGGGATACTATAGAAAGCAATCCAAAATGGGAAAATGGAAAACACCTGGAAAGCAGCAAACCAAGAAGGGAGAATAGGGATAAAGGAATATTCAATATTTGGATATGGAAGGAAAAGAACAATAGCTCAACAGGCAGAAAAAACTGATCATGAAACAACAGGATCAAATCCCCAAACCGAGCCATTACACATGCATTGCATCCCTCATGACGTGAGGCTCAGTTAATGCAAGAACTGAACTGAAGTGACCAGAGGCACAGAGCAAAGATAGAAAATAACAGACAGAAGGGTTGATCAGAGGACTGATGACATTGAGACAGCTATGAGGAGGGCTGAAGTGTAATGAGTATAAGATGTTTTTTATCCATTCCTAGCAAATTCAATTTGCAAGTTTATTCAATGCTAATTAAAATTTTGCTGTGAATTTAGCAGATCTGCCCGAGTTGAAATTAGATTGATAAGCTCAACTCTACAAGCTTCAACTCTATCACCAACTCTCTCTACTTTAGTGTATACAGAGCTTAAAAACCTATTTTGCAATGCTGCATTTCCTTGAATGTTAGTGATCAACTTTTCATTGCCTCTCTTTGGCTACCTGTCATTCATTTTGAGTTATGATTGATTGTATTTATTTTTTCTTACAGATAATAGCAAACTCTCTGTTGATTTGAAAGGCTAGAGCTGACTTCTCAGATTATATTTTTAAATACCCTTTTAGTCATTAAGAGCAAAGTGGGCTTTAATTTTTGTTCTGATAATTGATAACAATAGGAATACATTTTGCAGTTTGAGTACCTAATATACATTTAAAACCCTCCACTTTATCGTTTGCATCACGATCACTATGTGACAGTAGCTGCTACCAGACAATGTCCTGAAGTGAAGCCATTATCTTGGGGAAACACGTTTTAAAATTAAGTGCTTCTGCCCCGTTTAGAACAATTTAAGCAAAATTTAATTATGTTGTGGTCATTGTTGCCAAGGTTTTCACAAAAAATGACAAGGTCTGCCTCACTAGAAAAGACCATATCCAACAGAACATTGCCTCTTGTTGGGTCTTCCTCATACTGGTCCATAAAATTATTTGGGAAAGATGTTAAAATTTTCTCTGATGTACCAGCATGTGAAGCCCACTCAATTTGATTATGGAACTGACCACCCAGCCACCATTGATATTGGTGGATTTATAGATTTTATCCCTAAATAAATTTTTTATGTATTTGTAATTCCACCCACTAATAAAAATGTACAGATCAATCCTGTGAAGAGTCCAACCATGTCTTATCAACACTAACTTCAGGTGCTTCTCACAAAATTAGAATATCATCAAAAAGTTAATTTGTTTCAGTTCTTCAATACAAAAAGTGAATCTCATATATTATATAGAGTCATATAAACAGAGTGATCTATTTCAAGTGTTTATTTCTTGTAATGTTGATGATTATGGCTTACAGCCAATAAAAACCCAAAAGTCATTATCTCAGTAAATTAGATATTTAACAAAAAACATCTGCAAAGGCTTCCTAAGCATTTAAAAAGGTCCCTTAGTCTGTTTCAGTAAACTTCACAATCATGGGGAAGGATTGCTAAGAAAAGGCCAATCAAAAATTTGGGGGAGATTCACAAGGTGTGGACTGCTGCTGGAGTCATTGCTTCAATAGCCACCACACACAGACGTATCCAGGACATGGGCTACAAGTGTCGCATTCCTTGTGTTAAACCAATCATGACCAATAGTCAATGCCAGAAGCATCTTACCTGGGCCAAGGAGAAAAAGAACTGGACTGTTGCACAGTGGTCCAAGGTGTTGTTTTCAGATGAAAGTAAATTTTGCATTTCATTTGGAAATCAAGGTTCCAGAGTCTGGAGGAACAGTGGAGAGGAACACAATCCAAGCTGCTTGAGGTCTAGTTTTGAATGGTATAAGTTGAATGGAGCAGGTCAGATATGGCCTTGGTCAGATGTGACATCATTTTAAGTGTGACATCTTTGAAGTGTTACATCAGAAATATATCCAGAATGATAGCGCATGGTATATTCCCCTTCATTCTGTCGTGTCCTGATCCATCTACTTTCATCCACAGGTACGTCTGAACCTTCTCTCTATCCAGAATACCCACTGCACCCCAGAATCCTATGTACTCCTATTCTTCTGCTTTAACTGGTACGTCTGAACCTTCTCTCTATCCAGAATACCCACTGCACCCCAGAATCCTATGTACTCCTATTCTTCTGCTTTAACTGGTACTCTGCTGCTTTTTCCCTGATTTTAATTCAGATTTACTGAATACATATTGATATGTCTGTGATCCTCACTCATAGACCTATCCCCCATGCTAGGCAAAATGTTCCATTAACTGCAATCTGTTAATTGCTCCCTGCTGTGAACTGTCCTCCTCCTTTCTCCTCCCCTCTCTCCTTCACACCTGGCTTCATTTCTTGGACATTTGAATGGTATAAGTTGAATGGAGCAGGTCAGATATGGCCTTGGTCAGATGTGACATCATTTTAAGTGTGACATCTTTGAAATGTTACATCAGAAATATATCCAGAAATAGTCCAGAAATTGGTCAGAAGGTAAGAATCATCACTGTCTTCTAATTTTACTTGCCTTTCTTTTACCCTGCTCCCTAACCATGCTCACATTTGCCCTCACCATTTTTGCTCCACTAATCTTTACTCTCCTTCGCTATCCCCAAACCCCTGCAAGCTTCAACCAAATAACTGTCTCCCCCTCTCTCTTACCCCCCACATCGCCTCATCTGCAGACCTGATTCTTAACCTCAGACCTCTCCCACTAAAATATAACGTAAGCCAGTCACTCTCCTTCACTCATCTTCTTTCCCTTTCTCTGCTTCTTCTCACTGCTGGCGACATATCCCCCAATCCTGGCCCCCCCTGCCTCATACATCCCACTAATCCTCACCCCTATACTTCTCACAGTAAGAGAAAATATCACAATCCCTCACATTTAAAACCTGTGCCACTGACCCTACCCCCCAGCTTTCTCTCTCTGGAGCACTCTGGAACGCCCGCTCCTTCTGCAACAAGCTCCATGTGACCCACGATCTCTTTACCTCCCGCAACCTCTCCTTCCTGGCCCTAACTGAGACCTGGCTAACGCCCCATGACACGGCCTCCCCTGCTGCACTGAGTTACGGTGGCCTCCACTTCACCCACACTCCTCGCTCTGGCAACAGACATGGTGGAGGCGTGGGTTTCCTTCTTTCTAATAACTGCTCCTTCAACCCTATCCAACCCCACCCTCCCTCATCCTCCTTTCCTTTGAGGTCCACTCGGTCCGTATCTACTCTCCCTCTAATCTCCAAATGGCCATCATATACCGACCACCGGGCTCAGCCACTGCCTTCATTGACCAATTCTCCAGCTGGCTTCTCCACTTTCTCTCTGCTGACATCCCCACCATCATCATGGGTGACGTTAATATCCCTATTGACACCCGCCAGCCAGCAGCCTCCAAACTCCTGTCACTTACTTCATCCTTTGGACTTACTCAGTGGTCCTCCACAGCCACCCACACAGATGGACATACATTAGACCTCATCTTCACCCACCTCTGTTCCCTATCTAATCTCACAATCTCTCCCCTTCCCCTATCAGACCACCACCTTCTCACCTTCTCATCCCTGTCCTCTTCACCTGCCCCCTATGTCCAGCCACTGGCACATCCTCGCAGAAACCTTGCACACCTAGCCATTCACAGACTCTCAGACTCTCTTCTACCTCTGTCCTCCATATCTTCACTCCACGACACAGACAGTGCCACCGCTTTCTATAACACCACCCTCACATCTGCCATAGACTCAGTCGCCCCGCTGATGCACGGCAAAATGCGACGAACCAATAGGCAACCCTGGCACAACAATCTCACCAAAAAACTTCGACAATCATCCAGGGTCGCGGAGCGGCATTGGAAGAAAACACGTTTACCAGACGACTTCTCTACTTTCAAACAAGCTACACTTGCCTTCAAAATAGCCCTCACCTCTGCTAAACAGACCTATTTCACAACCTTGTATCTTCATTATCCTACAACCCAAAACAACTGTTCAGCACATTCAACTCTCTCCTCCGCCCACCACTGCCACCTCCAACTCCCCTCATCTCTGCCGAGGACTTTGCCACCTACTTCAAAAATAAGATCGACCAAACAAGGCAAACCTTTACTGTTCCACCACCCCAACCACTCCGTATACCAGACCTCTGCCCTTCCCTACTAACCTCCCTCTCCAACATCACTGAAGGAGAGCTTACTCATCTCCTTTTCAAATCACACCTTACCACCTGTGCACTTGACCCCATCCCTTCCCACCTGCTCCCCAACCTCACTAACACGCTCATCCCAGCCCTAACCCATCTCTTCAACCTATCGATATCTTCTGGTACCTTTCCCTCTGCCTTCAAACATGCCACCATCACACCCATCCTCAAAAAAACAAACCTTGACCCAACAGCTATGCCCAGCTATCGTCCAATATCATTGCTCCCATTTGCTTCCAAACTCCTTGAGCAGCATTTCCACGCTCAACTTTCCTCCCACCTCTCATCTAACTCTCTCCTTGACAGCCTCCAATCTGGCTTCCGCCCCACCACTCCACTGAAACTGCTCTGACCAAAATTACTAATGACTTACTCACAGCCAAAGCTAACAGACAGTTCTCCATCCTCCTCCTCCTTGACCTGTCCTCTGCCTTTGACACAGTCGACCACTGCCTACTGCTACAGATTCTTTCTTCCCTTGGCTTCAAAGACCTTGCCCTGTCCTGGATCGCCACTTACCTTTCCGACCGCACATTCAGCGTCTCCCACTCCCACACTACCTCCTCATCCCGCCCTCTCTCTGTTGGAGTCCCTCAAGGCTCTGTCCTGGGACCCCTACTTTTTTCCATCTATACCCTTGGCCTAGGACAACTCATAAAGTCCCATGGCTTCCAGTACCACCTGTATGCGGACGACACTCAGATCTACCTCTCTGGCCCAGATGTCACCTCTCTCTTGTCCAGAATCCCGGAGTGTCTATCAGCCATATCCTCCTTCTTCACCTCTCGCTTCCTAAAACTCAATGTAGACAAAACTGAACTCATCATCTTTCCTCCACCCCACGTATCTTCCCTACCCGATCTATCTATTATGGTAAATGGCATCACGATCTCTCCCGCACCTGAAATCCGCTGCCTCGGAGTAACTCTCGACTCTGCCCTGTCCTTCAAACCACACATCCAAACTCTTGCCACCTCCTGTCGCCTCCAACTTGAAAACATTTCCAGAATCCGTCCCTTCCTCACCCCTCAATCTACTAAAACTCTTGTGCATGCCCTCATCATCTCCCGCCTCGATTACTGCAACACCCTCCTCTGTGGCCTCCCCGTCAGCTCTCTTACACCACTCCAGTCTGTCCTCAACTCTGCTGCCCGACTAATCCACCTCTCCCCTTGCTACTCCCCTGCTTATCCCCTCTGCAAATCCCTCCACTGGCTCCCAATTCCCAAACGAATCCAGTTCAAACTACTAACACTGACCTACAAAGCCGTCCACAACCTGTCCCTCCCTATATCTCTGAACTAATCTCCCAATATCTTCCTTCACGTAATCTTCGATCCTCCCAAGACCTCCTACTATCCTCCACACTTATTCATTCCTCACACAACCGCCTCCAAGATTTCTCCCGAATATCCCCTATCCTCTGGAATTCCATGCCTCAACATGTACGATTATCCACCACCCTTGGATCCTTCAGACGGAACCTGAAAACCCATCTCTTCAGGAAAGCCTACAGCCTGCAATAACCATTCCGCCTCGCCACCACCACCCGAGCTTCCGCCTCGCCGCCACCACCCGAGCTGCCGCCTCGCCGCCACCACCACCAGAGCTGCGGCACCCCCGACCTTCTGTTTCTTCCCCATTATCCCATAGAATGTAAGTCCGCAAGGACAAGGTCCTTTCCCCTCTGTACCAGTCTGTCATTGTAAATTTGATTACTGTAAGCGATGTCTATAACTTTGTATGTAACCCCTTCTCATGTACAGCACCATGGAATTAATGGCGCTATATAAATAAATAATAATAATAATAAAGTATCCACAATCAATGATGGTTTTGGAAGCCATGCCATCTGCTGGTGTAGGTCCACTGTGTTTTATCAAGACCAAAGTCAGCGCAGCCATCTACCAGGACATTTTAGAGCACTTCATGCTTCCCTCTGCTGACAAGCTTTTTGGAGATGGAAATTTCATTCTCCAGCAGGACTTGGCACCTGTCCACACTGCCAAAAGTACCAATTCCTGGTTTAAAAACAACGGTATCACTGTGCTTGATTGGCCAGCAAACTCGCCTGACCTTAACCCCATAGAGAATCTATGGGGTATTGTCAAGAGGAAGATGAGAGACATCAGTCCCAACAATGCAGACGAGCTGAAGGCTGCTATCAAAGCAACCTGGGCTTCCATAACACCTCAGCCGTGCCACAGGCTGATCGCCTCCATGCCACTCCGCATTGATGCAGTAATTGATGCAAAAAGAGCCCCGACCCGGACTGTATTCCGTTGAAAATGTGATACACCCAAATGATTTATTATCTTGTAATTTTTCTAGTATTGATATTAGACAAGAGTGTATTGAGGTAAATGCCATTAATTCTGGCTCTAGCTTTGATTAGTGTTCAGTCAGGATAACCATGTCCGTCAATCTATCACAAACTTTTTTACTTTCTCTCAAAAACACTTCTGGATCTGAACAATTACGTTTTATTCACGTTAATTCTCTGTATGGTATATTGTATTTTATCTCCGGGTGGGATTGCCAAAATGCTATTACTTGCTGTAGGTATTCGATAAGGATTAATTTGTACTTTTGATTGTTCCCGTTTAGCTATTAAATTTAGGTCCAAAAAATGAATATATGAACTGTCAAAAAATATGTGAATTTGAGATTAAAGTTATTGGAAATAATATAATTCACAAACTCCATAGCTTCTGACTGGGTACCTCTCCAAACAAATAGTAAATTGTCAATAAATCTACCAAACCATATTATATTTGTTCTAAATGGATTATTATCATTGTAAAGGTATAACTCTTCCCAATTTGCCATTATTAAGTTTGCCAGCATGGGGGAAAATTTGGCCCCCATGCTGACACCCTTCTTCTGCAAAAATTATCGGTTATCAAAATTGAAGTAGTTGTGCTTTAATAAAAAACTAGTGTCAGACAATAAAAAATCCTTTGTTGGGGTATCATATGTACTATAGCTCTCTAGATGGTATAACAAACTAGATAAGGCAATGTCATAAGGTATGGACAAGTAAAGTCCTACTACATCACATGACAACCAATTATAATTTTTCTCCCATCTAAATGTCTCAAAAATTACAACTACATATTTTGTATATTTACTAAAACTAGGTGTATCTAAAACTAACGGCTGGAGATGATGGTCTACCCATGTGCCAATTCTTTCTCCTAAGGCTCCTATTCCTGCAACTATTGGTCTCAAGGGGGTGGAAAAATGTTCTGATGAACTTTGGGGAGGGCATGATAGATGGAGGCAACTGGATGTTCCACATACAGTGGTGGCTAAAAGTATTGGCACCCCTGCAATTCTGTCAGATAATACTCAGTTTCTTCCTGAAAATGATTGCAACACACAAATTCTTTGGTATTATTATCTTCATTTAATTTGTCTTCAATGAAACAACACAAAAAGAATTGACCTAAAGCCAAATTGGATATAATTCCACACCAAACCTAAAAAAGGGGGTGGACAAAAGTATTGGCACTGTTTGAGAAATCATGTGATGCTTCTCTAATTCGTTTAATCACCAGCACCTGTAACTTACCTGTGGCACCTAACAGGTGTTGGCAATAACTAAATGACACTTGCAGCCAGTTAACATGGATTAAAGTTGACTCAACCTCTGTCCTGTGTCCTTGTGTGTACCACATTGAGCATGGAGAAAAGAAAGAAGACCAAAGAACTGTCTGAGGACTTGAGAAACCAAATTGTGAGGAAGCATGAGCAATCTCAAGGCTACAAGTCCATCTCCAAAGACCTGAATGTTCCTGTGTCTTCCGTGCGCAGTGTCATCAAGAAGTTTAAAGCCCATGGCACTGTGGCTAACCTCCCTAGATGTGGAAGGAAAAGAAAAATTGTCGAGAGATTTCAACGCAAGATTGTGCAGATGGTGGATAAAGAACCTCGACTAACATCCACACAAGTTCAAGCTGCCCTGCAGTCCGAGGATACAACAGTGTCAACCCGTACTATCCGTCGGCTCTGAATGAAAAGGGACTGTATGGTAGGATACCCAGGAAGACCCCACTTCTTACCCTGAGACATAAAAAAGCCAGGCTGGAGTTTGCCAAAACTTACCTGAGAAAGCCTAAAACGTTTTGGAAGAATGTTCTCTGGTCAGATGAGACAAAAGTCGAGCTTTTTGGGAAAAACCATCCACATAGAGTGTACAGGAAAAAAAAGAGGCATTCAAAGAAAAGAACACGGTCCCTACAGTCAAACATAGCGGAGGTTCCCTGATGTTTTGGGGTTGCTTTGCTGCCTCTGGCACTGGACTGCTTGACCGTGTGCATGGCATTATGAAGTCTGAAGATTACCAACAAATTTTGCAGCATAATGTAGGGCCCAGTGTGAGAAAGCTGGGTCTCCTCAGAGGTCATGGGTCTTCCAGCAGGACAAAGACCCAAAACACACTTCCAAAAGCACTATAAAATGGTTTGAGAGAAAGCACTGGAGACTTCTAAGGTGGCCAGCAATGAGTCCAGACCTGAATCCCATAGAACACCTATGGAGAGATCTCAAAATGGCAGTTTGGAGAAGGCACCCTTCAAATATCAGGGACCTGGAGCAGTTTGCCAAAGACTGGTCTACAATTCCAGCAGAGCATTGTAAGAAACTCATTGATGGTTACCGGAAGTGGTTGTTCACAGATATTTTGGCTAAAGGTTGTGCAACCAAGTATTAGGCTGAGGGTGCCAATATTTTTGTCTGGCCCATTTTTGGAGTTTTGTGTGAAATGATCAAGGATTTGATTTTTGCTTTATTCTCTTTTGTGCTTTTTCCTTGCAAGCAAATTAAATGAAGATAAAAATAGCAAATAATTTGTGATTGCAATCATTTTCAGGAAGAAACTGAGTATTATGTGACAGAATTGCAGTGGTGCCAATACTTTTGGCCACCACTGTATAAGTAGTTTTTTATTAATTGCTCCTGTATAGAGTCCCTCCTGTATTAAATCATATAATAATTGGTTATACTTCTCCATTGGATTTTCTTTTTCTTTTAGTTCAACATATGTGGTGGTATCCTCCAAGTTTTTGTGGTGCACCATATCAATTTTTACTATGGATAAATAAATGTTGGAATTTTAATGAAGCATCTTGTTTCCAGCTGGAGCATACTTGTTTCCTGTTGTATTGGACGGCTGCTTAGCTTTTTTCATGCGGTAATGAATGTGGAGAAGTCCTTACACTAGGTGAGTTGACTACCAGTTTTTTCTTGTTGTATGTATCGAGTTTTTTGTCTTGCTCACCTGGATTTTATACTCCCATCCAATTTGATGGTGACCACTTTACTAGCACATAATTATTATTATTTATTTATTCCAATGAATGCTATGAATCTCTCAAGTAGCATTTTTCATGATATAAATGACTGCTCAGACAGACTTAATAAAGTTGCATCAGAATTTGGCAATCAACCACATGCAGACACAAGCAAATTCAATGAATTACAAAATCTTATGTTGACATTATACTGCCTCTGTACAAATCCCTGGTTAGACCGCACATGGAGTACTGTGTACAGTTTTGGGCACCGGTGCTCAGGAAGGATGAAATGGATCTAGAGAGAGTATAAAGTAGGGCAGCAAAATTAATAAAGGGCATGGGGGAACTACAATACCCAGAGAGATTAGAAATATTAGGATTATTTTGTCTAGAAAAAAGACAACTGTGGGCGATCAAATAACCATGTACAAGTATAGAAAGGTACAATACAAATTTCTCTCTGACGTTCTGTTTATACCAAGGTAGGTGACGGTCACAAGGGGGCATTCTCTGCGTTGGAGGAGAGAAGGTTTTCCCACCAACATAGAAGAGGATTCTTTACTGTTAGGGTAGTGAGAATCTGGAATTCCTTGCCTGAGGAGGTGGTGATGGCGAACTCAGTCGAGGGGTTCAAGAGAGGCCTGGATGTCTTCCTGGAGCGTAACAATATTGTATCTTACAGTTATTAGTTTCTTTACAAGGACGTACATCTGGGGATTTATTCTTACTGAATATAGGCTGAATATAGGCTGGATGGACAAATGTCTTTTTTCGGCCTTGCTATTGGAGAACAAAAGATCCAAAGAAATGAGAATTTGGTGGAATCAAACAACCCTAAAAACGTATCTAGACAAGGAAATGATACCTAGAGGGTTGCGTATTAAAAAGATTGCAACTACCGTTTATAATGAAGAATTTCAAATTGAATGGAATACAATACTGAGCCAATGCTCACTTAAATTGATGCAACTTATTGCCAAACATGAAGAGGCGGAACTAATTAAAACGAAGAGTGAAATTCAAGATCTTCAAAAAACATTGGCACAATATGCACAATTAAAAGAATTTAAAGCCCTCAATGAAGGATTTATATCGAATCTTGACAAACTAAAAAAAATATTATGGATATTAAGAAGATGAAATTTTTAAGAGACTATATGAGCAATCAGGTGTATAACTGGAATAAAAAACCTTTTTTCTATTTTGAAGAAACGGCAACGTATTGTAAGAAATAACAGAGTTACCTTCAGCAATACAGATCTTATATCAGACACCTCTATTGCGACAACTACAGATGATTATTCAGATTCTTCCATAGGATCTAGTAGTGAGTCTCATTTTGTGGAACAAAAAAGAAATTCTTTTACAGATCAAATGAATAGATGTGCAAAAAAATGGAGAAAGCGGGCAGGGAGGAAGCACAAAAGGAAAACATTACCTGACCTGCAACAGGAACCGACGTTACTGAACATACCCATATGGAATTTGTCCAGCTATATAGATTCAAAGCGGCAAATGACATTATTTATTAAGCAAAGGATTGAGTTTTTCACCTACAAATGAATTTAATGTTTTTAAAACAATTTTGAACGTAAATAGGTTAGCCTGATATATAATGCTTAAATGTCATTTTTCTAATGAGGTGCTGACACATCAAGATGGAAATCCCGAATCTGTTCATATTCTTATGTCTGAAGGCATATCACAGTTTAGAGACTTTGAGGAACAACGTGCGTTTCTGTGTCTTAAACAAATTGAAGCTGAATCTCGAGATATAGTGGGCAATCGCAATAATGAATTTATGACTACTAATACATTTTTCTATCCGCTCCAATCGCGCCCTGCACTTTTGGATCAATTTCAAGAGCTAGTGGAAAAATAATTAATTACTCTCAAGAAAAATATTGAACTAAAATAAATACTTATAATAATTTAACTTTTGGTGAAAGGAAGGCTTTACTAGAAATCAAAAATAATCAAGATTTGTTGATTCGCCAATCTGATAAGGGGGGTACAATTGTTCTACTTAATGCGGGTATTTATAGAAAATTAATATTGCAAGACTTGGAGGATACCACCACATATGTTGAACTAAAAGAAAATCCAAAGGAGACGTATAACCAACTATTATATGATTTAATACAGGAGGTACTCTATACAGGAGCAATTAATAAAAAGCTAGCAGATTACTTATATGTGGAACATCCGGTTGTCCACAACTATCATGCCCTCCCCAAGATTCGTAAGAACATTTTTCCAACCCCCTTGAGACCATTAGTTGCATGAATAGGAGCCTTAGGAGAAAGAATTGGCTCATGGGTAGACCATCATCTCCAGCTGTTAGTTTTAGATACTCCTAGTTTTATTAAAGATATGAAATATGTAGCTGGAATTTTTGGGACATTTAGATGGGAGAAAAATTATAATTGTCATGTGATGTGATTTTGATAACTGATTTTTTTTTGCAGAAGAAGGGTGTCAGCATGGGGGCCATTTTTTCCTCCATGCAGGCAAACTTAGAAATGACAAAATGGGAAGCGTTATACCTTTACAATGATGATAATCCATTTAGAACAAATATAATATGGTTTGGTAGATTTATTGACAATTTACTATCTGTTTGCAGAGGTAACCAGTCAGAAGCTATGGAGTTTGTGAATTATATTATTTCCAATAATTTTAATCTCAAATTCACATTTTTTTTGACAGTTCATATATTAATTTTTTTGACCTAAATTTAATAGCTAAACGGGAACAATCAAAAGTACAAATTAATCCTTATCGAATACCTACAGCAAGTAATAGCATTTTGGCAGCAAATTCTTGCCATGCACCGGAGATAAAATACAATATACCATACGGAGAATTAACGCGAATAAAACGTAATTGTTCAGATCCAAAAGTGTTTTTGAGAGAAAGTAAAAAAGTTTGTGATAGATTGACGGACATGGGTTATCCTGACTGAACACTAATCAAAGCTAGAGCCAGAATTAATGGCATTTACCGCAATACACTCTTGTCTAATATCAATACTAGAAAAATTAATATTGTAAAAAAATACATCCCCATACTCAATCAGGATGAGAAACTTACATAGATAATCAATAATGAAATACGGTATGTAGCAAGGAAATCTCCCACTTTGGGATCTATATTATCACTAAGTTTATTCAATAGTAATCAATTATTATCTAATATAGGGGAAAAAAACATAGTTAGACTTTAAAGGTTTTTTTAAATGTGGTGCATAATGTTGTTTGGTATGCCAGTTTGTATTAAAAGCTAAGAAATATCACTCACGCTGCAATGCAAGACAATATCATATTAATTACTTTATAAATTGCAGCGATACATATGTTGTATATCTTATTGAATGCACCCTTTGCAAATTGCAGTATGTGGGATGCACTACATGCCCCTGAAAAACTAGAATCAGAAGACATTTATCCGACGCGGTTAACCCTGCAGCTATTTCCTCTTCTGCTGTATCGAGACATTTTTCACATGTACATAAAGGAGATACATCAGGCTTTGTTTTCTGTGGTATAGAAAAGGTTTATAGACCAAGTAGGGATGGAGATCATAGGAGGAAACTCGTAAATAGAGAGTCCTTCTGGATCTTCACGCTCGAAACAAGAACACCACATGGATTAAATCATAGACAGGATTTCTTTCTCCAGTATTGAACCTGATAAGTCTATGTATGCATTTTATTCTTCTATAGTTGTATGTTTTTACTCATTTTCAGTATTTTATTGTTATTTGTATTATATAGCATTGCATTTGTATTCTTGTGATTTTGTAACTGGTCCTTCTCTTTACAATAGGCGTAATGCATTCATGCAGCGAATTTGTGAGTCTCAGTTGAAACATCTAATTTCATGTAAATCAGCTGTGAAATTGGCAGGAGGAGCTATAAGAATAGTCCAGTCCCTCTTCTTTCATGCCATGATTAAGACATATGTCGAAACACGTTGGTAAACGCTGCGTATAACGCTGTTTTTTGTGCATTATGTTGTAAAGTGCTAGAAAAAGTTTTTTTTGTGGTGCACCATATCAATTTTTACTATGGATTAATAAATGTTAGAATTTTAATGAAGCATCTTGTTTCCCGCTGGTGCATACTTGTTTCATGTAGCAATCGATAACATTATCTCTAAGTTCTGGACTGTCATCGCACAAGCATGTGCCATGAGATGGTGGATTACTGCGATCAAGAGGGACTCATGGTAGCAGACAAATTCTTAGTGAAGGTGCAGGAGCGAGGAATAAATGGAGAAGGACAAAGAGGAAGAGATGATGGGCGCGCAACAGTCAGGAGATGAAGATCATAATGATCCCTCTGTTGTCCATGGTTGGCAAGAGAGTACGGAGGAAGCAAACTTAAGTGTTACCCCGCCACCAACACACCATGTGCTTGAACCTTATGGAAGTGCCCGACACATAAGCGCCTTCTCTGCTGCACTATCTGTAACATGATGCATGTATTGTTAGGATTTAAAATAGTGGCGATACTCAGTTGCAGCTTTGTTAGATCCACGGTATAATAGTAAATTTTGCCAGATGCTTCCCCCTGGAAAGGGATGCGCGCATGCTGGAGTATCAAAACACTCATGTAGACAATCTTAAGAGCTGTTGTGGCCAAGGCAGCAGTGAGGCACACAGTGTGCCTCGCAGTTCTAGACTTCCAACCCTGGGAACGTTGAGTCGTCAATGCAAAAATATTAGCAGCAGCAGTGTAAGTGGCAGATGCAATTTCTGTGAGTCGTTTCACACATTTTTTAGAGCATTCTGTGCAACAGCAGAACAAAGTACAAGTCTGACACTGTGAAAAGTAAAGAGAGCGGCATGTAAAACCTGACATACAAAGATAAAAACTGACGCGTTTCTGGCGTCCCAGACACACTTAATAATAGCATAGTAATGAAATGTCAATGGTCCTGTTTTAAACTAAGCACAGCCAATCACAAAGAGGTTGAAAATGACATGTGTAATTAGCAAGTGTGCAGGAACACAGAACATACAATGGAATACAAAAAGCAATCAATCAGTACATATATAATAGAGAACTATCCTCTAGTTCATACATATGAAATGTTTTGTTGTCCAAACTTAATAAGATACATGGAACATGTTACACTGTGCATAGAATGACAAATCAATATATATAAAAAAGATTGTTCCTATAATTCATACCTTTGAGATGTTTGCTGTCTAAGTTTAGTATCCTAAATGCCTCTTGCAGCATAAGGAGTTTTTGCCAACTAACTTTAGGGGGACATGGCACTCTTTCTATACCAAAGAATTTTAGGTGTGTTGAATTAGCATTATGTATAGTAACAAAGTATTTAATGGCACCAGAGTACAATTCATTTTTTTAAGAAATATTGTTTAAGTGTTCAGAAATCCGCTGTTTTTTCGAGTAGTACATCTTACATATTGTACTTTACATCAATCACAAAAAATGGAATATACTACATAGTGAGTATCGCAATTGATGAATTCTTTAATGTGATAAATGTCTCCTTGAGAAGAATTAAAGTTTTTTGTTTTGTCCGAAGCAAAGGCACACATGATACATTGATTTCCATTACACTTAAAGAAACGTCTGGGTTTTAACCAACAGGTCTTTTTGGTCCGACTTTGGAACAGGCTCTGTGAAAGCATGTTGCCCATGGTTCGTCCTCATTTTGCGACAAACCTACAACCTTGATATATGATTTTTCTAAATGTGTCATCTTGATTGATGACTGGAAGATTTTTTTGGATAATATTTTTAATGTGATTATATTGTACGCTTTAGGATGTTGAAAAAGTAACAAATGCATCATTAGTTATATTTGATGGAATATTTTTATCATATAGGAGTTGATTTCTTGTTTTTTTTTCACTTTCGTAAATGCAGACTGAATCAATTGACTTCCATGTCACCTTTCTCGTAATTTGTTATGTGCAACATTACTCTTCGCAAGAAAACGGTCGTCACTTGAACAAGCGAGTCTAGCACATAACATTTCTCCATAAGGGATGGCTCTGGTAGTGTGTTTGGGGTGACAGCTTGTCGATTGGAGAATAATATTGCCTGATACTTTTCCTGTACAGGAAAATATCCAAAAATGTCATTTGATTGGAAAGTGAATCAGCCCTGAATTTCAAATTAAATGAATTATCATTTAGATATACAACAAATTCAGAAAATTCTAATATATTTCTCACCTATACCAGGAGGAGGTTGTCCACATAGGGTCCAGGGTCCATACCACCTGATGTGGGTGGAGAAGGGGTTGTCAGGGTGGAAAATTAATTTCTTCTCCCACAAAGCCTTGTGTGGGTGGGAAGTACATTAGAATGTTCTGAATTTGTTGTGTATTTAACACTTTCCAATCAAATTTCATTTTTGGATATTTTCCTTTAAGGAGATTGCATTGCTGACCATGTACATAAAGTAGGCAGTGTTGCTTGAATATTCCACCAGAGTTTGTTGCTGCCACGTACAAGAAAAAATCTTTTTAGGGCTGGTTCAAATCCGTTCTATATTCTGCAATAATTCTGCTCTTATCTGCAATTCATCTAGGGTAAGTTGTCGCAGTAGGGCTAGAGTATTACAGGCATTTAGTCAGGGATTATTGCCTTATAAATTATAATCCTTGCTGCTGCAGCCTAAAAAAAATATCATGTGAACATTTATTGTATTCCCTATAAATACCTCTGTTAGCTGCATTTAGTGTAGCGATAGATGATAGGTATCATCTGCTGGAAATAAGTTTTCATTTTGGGTCACAGACATGTCTTCCACAGTCCATAACTTCAGTGTTTTTTTCCATACACAGAATCCTCTTGGGGTGGGCAGACTGATACCCATCCTCAGCGCTCATACCTATTTAGGTGTCTTCACCATGCAAGTGCCCTGATGAACCCCAAGTAAATACGGATGGGAGAAACGCGTTGGGACCAGGGATGTATTTACCTCTATAGCTGTAATATATATATCTTCCTTGTCTGTGCTTTTTTGTCTCCCTATGAGCATTATCTGAATAGGTTGAGAATATAGCCTTTTTGCTACATTGGGATTTTGATCTCTATACAATAGTGGTTCTTCTTAAATTTGATTACCACAATAGTACTGTTAGATTGTTAGTCTGTATGACAGGCTGTTACTATATATCTATTCAAAATTATTAAACAGGCTAAGATTTGTCTTTCACCTAGGCCACATTAGTGGAGACCTAAGCTGTCTGTAACTATCAGTAGAGACAGGGCCATATTTGCCACTAAGCACTTGAAGGCACGTGCCTGGGGCGGGATTCTGTGGGGGGCGGCACCTGAGCAAGGATTTTTTTTTTAAAGTCAGGGGGTCGGCCCTCCCTTCCTTCCCTCAAGCCCCCCCATCATCATACTCACCTCCTCCTGCTGCAGCTCCGATGGTCCAGCACCGATATCTTCTTCCTGTGTGAGCGCGCGGTCACACGTGTTACCTCTCATTAAGGTCATGAATATGGACGCCACTCCACTCTCATAGGCGTGGTGCCCATATTCATGAGCTTAATGAGCGGTACCACGTTACTGCGCTGGCGCCTGGCTAGACAGTCACAGCAGGCAAGGCATAT
The DNA here is from genome assembly GCA_033576555.1 of Oophaga sylvatica. Lineage (NCBI taxonomy): Eukaryota > Metazoa > Chordata > Amphibia > Anura > Dendrobatidae > Oophaga > Oophaga sylvatica. The sequence continues at coordinate 290,314,545 of JARQOD010000003.1, read as the reverse complement.
GTGTGTGTCACACTCACATGCAGCAATAGCAGGGACCGGACCAGACCAGACTGCGCCACAGACTCAGGTGAGCCGGGTTCAAAATGAGCGGCGGGGCGGTGGGGAATGAGCCAGGCCAGGGGAAGAATGAGCGGCGGGGCAGGGGGGAATGTCCAAGTGAGCCATGGGGAGAACGAGCGTCGGGGGTGAATGAGCAGCCGGGGCCCGGGGGGATGAGCGCTGGGGGGAGAATGAGTGCTGGGGGGAATGAGCGCGTGGGGAATGAGGGCTGGGGGGAATGAGCGCTGAGGGAATGAGCGTTGGGGAGAATGAGTGCTGGGGGAGAATTAGCGCTGGGGGGAGAATGAGCACTGGGGGATGTAAGTCGATCAGGAAGAGGTGGCACTGAGCGGGTATAGAGCTGGAGCAACATATCTACTCCCTCATTTGCATATGTCTGCAAACCAATTTGAGATGAATGTACTGAACATGTAAAAATATTACTGGAATTGTCTTTGAAAGAGCTACATGGGCATACACATAGATTCAGCATCATTCTTTCCCTATGGGACTTGCAAACATGTGCGGTACTTGCAGTGAGACAAAAAAACACTTCTAGTAGCGTTTTTTTTTTCCGTTGCTGCAAGTAACGGATTTGCAGGATCGCGGCAAAACCGCAAGTGTTGCACATGTCCGCAAATCGCATAAGGAATGAATGAGGCTGAATTCAATGTTGCCATAAGTGATCCGTTATGTGGCAGATGCGGAAAAACTGCCGGATCTGCCGCGAATGGCAAAAATCGCTGATGTGCAAGTAGCTTAAGTCACTGACGACAGTGTCTGCATTAGTCATACTCACCAATGTGGGAGGCAGCACGAAAAGTGCCTAGGGCAGCATAAACTCTAAATACGGCCCTGAGTAGAGATGCAAATGTTTAGAGGATAGATGTGCTTAACCTGATACAGATGCACTGGATACCCTTGGACCCAAGTATACTTCTGTTTTTCTGTTTTGTGTGTCCTTTGTATAGAATAGGGATTGCTAGGGATTGAGTGGGGGCGCCACATCACAATATTAGGGTGCCAAAATCCGCTTTTAGGTATGCCATCAGATTCTAGGGCCTACTAGGGGGAGCATAAGGTATATTATTTACACCTTTTTTTCTCCATTTTCATCCTTTACCCCTTATAAGACCACTACCTTGATTACCTAGTCAATATACCTAATCAGGTGTTTTAAAACATATACTGTATTGGTGTGTAATTATCATTAATAAAAGTTATTTTTAGGGGTGTTTTTCTCTTTTGTTTAGTTTGCTACTCATTGACAGAGTCATGTTTTTTACAGTGATTTGTACTCAGAAATTCATCAACGCAGGCAAAATTAACTGATTTAATTTATCTATTTGCAGTCTCACTGTTACATCTGTATGTAAGAGGTAGTGGTGGGAGACTTTATGCTACTGGAGCTGGTATTACCTCTCCTAAACTCTCCAGTGGTTTGTTTCCATTCATTTATGGGGGCGTCTTGAAGTATTTTTGGGGTCATTGTCCTGATGGAAGACCCATGACCTAGGATGCAAACCCAGCTTTCTGGCACTGGACACAACATTGCAACCCTAAATCCATTGTGAATTTTCACATTTCATGATGCCTTGCACACAGTCAAGGCACCCAGTGCCAGAGACAGCAAAACTCCAAACTATCTTTGAACCTCCACAAATTTGTCCTTGACCCAACATTGAGAGAAGGCCATCCTTGTAACATGCGTAGTTCAGAGGAAGAGGAGATGGCCTCGTTGCCCCAGCTGCGCAGCAAAAGAGGAAGTAGGGTGTAAAAGCACGAGGGCCGGCCCATAGCCAGTATGTCGGCTGCTAGAGCCCATCGCGCCAACGAACTGAGTACACCAAAGCCAGCTCATAGGAGGTTCCTGGAGTGGCATTTCTTTAGGCAGTGTGCTGAAGACAAGAGACAAGTGGTTGGCACACTGTGCCAGCAGAAACTGAAGAGAGGCATAAATGTTCTGAATCTGAGCACCACTTGCACAAAACATGTTAAGGACAAAATCAGGGGTGTACTGTGCAACTCAATCAGTGGTTAGAACCGCATAGTCACAGATATGTGGACTAGTAAGCATGGGTAGGGTCATTATACCTCCCTAACTGCCCACTGGGTAAATGTAGTGCGGCTGGGCTTGAGGCGGAAGGCATTCTGGTGAATATTTAACCACCACCGAGGATTGCTGGATGTTTCTCTGTCCATGTTGTCACCTCCTCCTACTCTGCTTCCTCCTCTGCCTCCTAGTCCAGTCAGCATAACACCTGCATCACCAGCTTGAGCACAGCCAGGGGGAAACAACAGCAGGCTGTTCTGAAACTCATCTGTTTGGGAGAAAGACCGATGAGTGGTTGGTGCTGCTGAACCTCAAGCTCGGACTGGTAGTGTATGATAATGGGTGAACTCTCAAAGCAGCTCTAGGCCTACCTAGCCTGGCTTGATTCACATCCCTTGCATGGCTTATGTGCAAAGTGGAGTTCCACCTTGTCAATACTTCACATATGAGGCAGTGAGCAGGAGGATAACAGACAAGGATCAGCAGGTTGAGAATGCTGAAAGCTGTGCAAGATTTCTGCATTCTCACGCTGCTGCTGCCTCTCTCTCACTGCCTCATATGTGATTGTATCAACAAGGTGGAACTCCACCCTGCATATGCTGGAGAGAATGTGCAAACAGCAGCAGGCAATAGTGGAGTTGCAGCCACAGCAGGCACGGGTGAGTCACTCTGCGGAATGGCACCACTCCACCACCAATGAGTGTATCTCCATGTAGGACAAGTGTGACATGTTATGCTGCTTTGAGTACTCCACTAACATGGTCAGCACTGATGACATCATCACCAGCATTACTATCCTACTTATATGTCTGCTTGAGAAAAGCGCTTCAGGCGATAATGGATGAGGTGGTGGCACCGGAGGAAGAGGAGGAGGAACAGGGAGCATTTACACCATTATCAGGCCAGTCATACACACATGGTTCAGAAGGTGAATTCCTGTACGAACAGCGGCCAGGTACACAACTGTCCAGCCAGGGAACAGTTATGGAGGATGAGGATGAGGAGTAGGAGGATCTGTCTTCACATCAGGAGGGCACTCAAAGCAGCTCACAGGCATCACTGGAGCATGGCTGTGGGGATACAGAGGACCCAAACAATAGACCTCCCACTGAGAACAGCTTATCTTTGCCTCTGGGCATCCTGTCACACATGAGCCAATACTGTACATGCTGCTGTGCCTGCTCAATGATCACCGAGTTGCCCAGATTTTTCCCAGTGCTGATTACTGGGTGGCCGCCCTGCTGGATTCTCACTAAAAGGACAATATACCATCCTTACTTCCATCACTGGAGTGTGATTGGAAAAATGGGGAATACAAGTGCACACTGGTAGGTGCACTACTGACGGTGTTCCCACCTGACATCGGTTGCTCATTGGAAGAACAAGGCAGAGGAAGAGGAGGAATGCACCAACACAGCTGGGGTACCAGGAACACCTTGGAAGGGAGGTTAGCATGTCCAAAATGTGGGAAACCTTCCTCAGCATGCCACAACATCTGGCAATACCATTTGATACGGTCCATAACAATATGTACTGAATGATGGGTTATTTAACTTTTGGGTCTCCAAAATAGACACGTGGTCTGAGCTTGCCTTTTACATCTTGGAGGAGCTGGCCTATCCTGAGGCAAGAAAACTGTAAGAACTTGTGTTTAGCACAGCAAGGAAGTGTGATCACAGACGGACACATGTGCCTGTCCACAACAAACGTGGGCAAACTCACATTCATTAAAATGAATTAGGCGTGGATCCCACAGGACTGGTCTATACTTTTGTCTGACTAGGGAAATATACCAGCAGCACGAAGCCATTATTATTCTCCACTGTGGTTTGTTCATTCTATTTGCCATTCACAATTTTTTGGACCTACCAATCCCCAAATAAATAAAAATACACCGTGACGTCCACCTCCACCTCCTCCTCCACTTGGACTTCCTCCTTCTGGTTCAAGATTTTTTTATTCTATGTTCTCTTAAATAATTTCCGTAAACCCCTGCCTCAAAAAAAGTAAACAAAAAAATTAAAATCAGTATTGGCTACAGAATTGGCATCTTCCACCTTGACCTCCTCCTTCACTTGGACTTCCTTCTTTCAGCTTTTTTCAACGCTTTTGCAGCATTTTTCACCCATTGACTTGAATGGATGGTGAAAAAACATTGCAAATATGCAGGTTGAGTTTTCTTGCAGCGTATGTGCTGCAGAAAAGTCAAGGACAGCAGGATGTGACCTCACAGTTATGTTTGCTACATCTAGATGGCCGGCTGCATGATGCGTCCATACAGCCTGTCATCCATCAGATCAGACAATACAGTGTTTGACATGATATCATATGCATGACAGCACGCAAACACCGCTTCTGATCAGCGATGAAACCATCACTACTGGTCAGAGAGCCGTGGTTCCCACACTGTCAAAAGACAGCATGAGCACTCAGCTGTGATTGGAGGTATAAAGTTTACCTCCGGTCACTGGTGTCAGCTGATGGGACAAACGCTCCCATCATCCGACACATGCTGCCACTAATAAAAGTGAGAGCAGGAGCGGATGATGGGGGTAGTCATAAGCCGCTCTTACTCTGTAAATAAATAATAAAAAAAACAGTGTGGGTTCCCCCCTATTTTTAATAACCATCCAGGAAAACTCACAGCTGGGGGCTGCAACCCTCAGCTGTCAGCGTTGGCAAGGTTGGTTATCAAAAATAGGGGGGGTCTCCACTTTGTTTTTTAATTATTTAAACAAATAAATAAATAAAAAAACAGTGTGGGGTCCCCTCCATTTTTGACAACCAGCCTTGCTAAAGCTGATAGCTGGGGGCTGCTATTCTCAGGCTGATATGGGGTTATTGATATTGATCCCATAGCCTAAAAATAGCAGCCCACAGCTACCCAGAAAAGGCACATCTGTTAGATGCACCAATTCTGGCGCTTTGCCCGGCTGTTCTCATTTGCCCTGTAGCGGTGGCAAGTGGGGTTCATATTTGTGGAGTTGATGTCACCTTTGTATTGTCAGGTAACATCAAGCCCCGAGGTTAGTTTGGAGAGGCGTCTATAAGACACATTTCCATTACTAATCCTATAGTTATATGGTAAATAAAGACACAGCCAGAATAAATTCCTTTAATTGAAAAAATGACAGACTCCTTTAATAATCTCAATTAAACCATACTTACGACCTCACCTAATTCCACCGAAGCCCTCATTTTCCTGTAATAAAACTAAAATAAATAACAACAATATACCATACCTGTCCGTCATTCTGTCCCACGCTGTAATCCATGTCTGGGGGAGAAATAGTTTTCAACTAAATGGTGCCAAGATGCGACGATCCAGGCTGAAAACCAATGGTGACTGAACTGCTGCTAGCGCAGCCTCAGTGACTAGTGGTGACTTCACTGAGGCTGCGTTCCAAGCTGGGCTGAACTGCGGCAACCTCAGTGAGATCCCTGCTAGCACTGTGAGAAAGTCGTACAGTGAAGAGGCTAGTTCACTGCAGTGGAAATTCACCGCAGTGAATTTTTCAATTAGAGGACTTTATTATGGCTGTGTCTTTATTTACCATATAACTTTAGGATTAGTAATGGTTATGTGTCTTATTGACGCCTCTCCATTACTAACCTTGGGGCTTGATGTTAACTGACAATGCAAAGGTGACATCAACCCCCCAAACTATCACCTCACTTGCCACCGCTACAGGGCAAGTGGGAAGAGCGAGGCTAAGTGCCAGAATTGGCACATCTTAGAGATGCGCTTTTTATGGGGTGGCTGAGAGCTGAAGTTTTTAGCCTGGGGGAGGCCAGTATCCATGGCCCCTTCTTTGGCAATTAACAGCAGCCCGCAGCTGTCTGCATAGCCTTTGCTGGTTATTAATTATAGGAGGACTCTACATCATTTTTTTTAGGGTCCTCCATTTTAATAGCCAGTGAAGGCTAAGTATACAGCTGTGAGCTGATATTAATCGCCTGAGAAGCTACACGGGTATTACCCTCTTCCCAGGCTATAAACATCCGCCCCCAGCCATTGGCTTTCCCTCTGCTGGTTCCAAAAATTATGCGGGAGCCCACGCCATTTTTTTCAGAAAAATAATCTTTATTAAATACATGTATAGTAAGCTGCAAACACACTGTATTAATTGTATTTGTCACTGACAGCTATGTATCTACCTATTCTATGTGTATTTACTGTATGTAATCCATCTCTTCTATCCTGTCGGCTCCTGTTTTTACACTACCGCGGATGCTGAATTACCGGTTTTTCATCTATCTATGTAATATATATACACATATATGTGTCACTGACATATATATATATATATACATATATGTGTATTCTATGTGTATATATCTATACTATATTCTATTCTAACCTGTCACGCTGTGATTTTACTAATCGCGGCACATGTATTGCAGGTTTTTACCGAATGTTACCAACTTTTTTCGATTTTAAGAAAAATGCTTGTGTTCCCGATCACAAATCCGAATGTGCCATATTCGTGCCAAATTTATGTTTGGCGATCATTTTCTGAACATATTCGCTCATCTCCAGTAGGAATCAGGCAGGGAAGCGGAGGGAGAGTAAGGAACTTTGGCCATTTCCCACTTAGATGCAACTCTCAGCAGAATCAGAGAGGAGAATGATAATCTTGCGATGGACAAGATGGATGACAAGGGGTGATGTCATCAGAGATGTAGAGTATTTGCTTTCTAGATATACAGTGCATCCAACATTCTGCAAAAAGTTCTTTTCAGGCAAAATCTTCTTGTTCAGTAGTCAATTCTGGAGCAAATAATGCTACATGTGCTTTTGCATGCTGCTTCTAGAGGATACGTGTACATTCATTCATATTCTGCAGAACATAGGCCACTCTTGAGACTTGTCTTTGAGCTCCAGAGTGCACTGCATCCTAAACATCTGGCACATCAACTATGGGCAGAAACAATATATGAGCTTCATAGCCCACTTGGTGAATGTTTGGAGTGATAGCGATGAGCCACCATGACAGTACAGGTGGTAGAATCACCACAACTGTGAACTACATTTGTTTCCACTGGCATATAGTGGTTATCTGCCTCATCATATACCCACTCCACTCCAGATCATACTCAACAGACATGTCTCCAACTGGCATAAAGCACAGTGATGATTCTGCACACCAACCTCATTTTTTTCGCTTATGCAAGGTAAAGTGCTGTCAAGTGTTTTTATAGTCATAAAGCAATTGGGCAAAAGTCATACATCAGATGAGTTCCTAGTGTGCAACTCTCACAGTGTCTGTTTCTTTGTGAACTGCAGCTGGCAATTATCATGCATAACAATGAACAGAACATTCAGTTTGTGTTATGGTCGGGCAAAGCAACTCACTCTCCCTGCTTGGTACACATAGTGAATATAGTTGTGCAACATTTCTTAAGTGATGGCCAGGAAAGTGTCAGCTAATTTTAATTTTTATCATATGGCAGAGAACATTCTCCTGGTAGCCCTCCCCCGAATCATATGTAGGGGAGGCCTCATGGGAACATGGACCCTATAATCTTTATTGGTTTCCTTTTTATGTAAAGCTGATGTTATTTCAGTCAAGTATTGCATCAGAGGTCAAAAGGTCAATTTGCAGTAAGCTGTGGTGAAACGAGCCTTTCCTTCCAGTTTTGTCCAGCTGTTCTTGGCACTTTTTTTCTATAATTTGATTGGCCTGTTTGGAAAAAAATGGGATATTTCAGGCTATATATATTCCTGCTACCGTTGGTTTGCTCATTAAAATTTTATGAAGAAAGAAGTTCCCACTGAGCTGTGAAGATGACGGATTTACTTCAGACGATGATGGAGAGAGCCGGCGAAGAGGACGGAGCGGAGTGGATGCTGAGCTGCCTAGCTTTAAAACCTGCCCTGGCAGTGGGCGAAGTCTCTGCTCAGGTTCCTTTCCCACCACCCCCCAGCCAGCCGGCATGTTTACCTGCTTGTGAACCTCGTCCTAGCTCCGGTACTAGGAGGAAGCGTCAACAGAAGATGCCGTACTCACCGCTCACCATGCCAGCAAGTTCTTGCATCCGCCGGGATTCACGCGAGAAGTCGTCCCCATCAGTCAGCCAGAAGTCTCGCAGTCCAGCGAGAGATCTGCAACATCGTCGGCCGCGTCATTCTTCAGTGCCGCCCACGACACTAAACCCAGTGGGGGGAGTATCTAGCCATTGCGGCCGTACAAGCGCCGCAGCAACCCAGTGCCCCTCTCCTGAGGCTTCCGACAGCTGCTCCAGGGCTTGGCGGCAGCGCCCTTCATCTGTCTCTGCCCCCTCAGAAGCCTGGAGAATCCACGCAGCGGATCCTAAGGAGGACTCATCGCAGCCAGGACAAGCGCCAGAGGTGCTCTGCTCGCCTCATGTATCGGGCTTGAGCGGGAGCACCTCAGAAGATCCGAACCTGGCTCATCAAGGAAGGGGTGAGACATTCAATGTTCCCCTGTCAGTCTCCCAAAGTGAACTGAAGTTGCTAGTTAACTTCCTATTAGCAGAAGCCATGGGGAAGCCTGCTTCTATAGCTTCCCCTGCAACATAATGTTAATGTTATCCCTGCTGGAGTCCCTCAGTCCCTATTGAAGGAGGCACTCACTTGTGAAATCTCCCCATTGGGATTTAATCCCATCCCGTGATTAAATGCTTTAAAAAGCAGGCTATGGTGTCTCAACAGGGCCCCAACAGAGAGAACTTTCTTAAAAGCAACGACCCCGGTGATCTGGGAAAGAATTCTACCATGGCTAAACATATACCCAGAACTAGCGAATAAGGATTTATTATTCAATGGTTTCTCCTCTGGGTTCTTTATACCTCCATTCAAGGGTATAGGTTGTTATGTGGTAAAAAATCTACCTTCCTTATATGAATTCCCAGACATAGCCAGATCCAAAATTATTAAAGAATTACAGCTGGGAAGGACTGCAGGCCCTTTTGATGACCCCCCCTTTATAAATTTTCGTATCTCACCCCTTGGGATTGTCCATTTAAAAGAGCCTGGGGCATACAGGCTTATCCATCATTTATCTTACCCACATGGGTTTTCTTTGAACAATGAAGTGGATAAGTCTGGAGCTTCGGTTCATTATGCCTCTTTCGATTTCGCTTTGGATTTACTCAGGGGTTTTTGTAAAGAGGCTCTTGTCAAAATCAGATATTCAATCTACCTTTAGGTTGCTCCCAGTGAATCCTTTAGGCTTTAACTCCTTAGGTTTTTTCTTTGAAGGCAAATTCTTTTTTGATAAATGCTTGCCTATGTGTTTTTCCCTATCCTGTTTCTATTTCGACGCATTCTCATCTTTTTTGCAGTGGGTGGTACAATTAAAATTTTCCAAAGGGGGTATTATCCATTATTTAGATGATTTTTTTCTTTGTAGAGCCTCCTAACTCTAGTGTTTGTCATGACCTTCTTTCTACCTTTATCTTAACCTGTTCCCATTTTGGGATCCCACTTGCAATGGAAAAAACAGTCCATCCCATGCAATCGCTGGAATTTTTGGGAATAATCTTGGATTCTTCTAAGATGGAGTGTAGGTTACCAGATGAAAAAATTTCTAAATTACGGCATTCACTTTCACACATGCTCACCAAAGAGAAGGTAACCTTAAAAGAACTTCAATCCCTTTTAGCTTTACTAAATTTTGCATTAACGGTTTTTGACATGGGAAGGGTTTTCTCCAGACGTTTGTATGACGCCACAAAAGGGCTTAAGTCTCCAGGATCACACGTTAGGGTCAGTATTGAAGTCAGGGAGGACATCAAGGTTTGGATTGAGTTCCTTTCTGATTTCAATGGCTTATCGTACTGGCAGACCCCTTTCACTAACTCTGATTCCATTCTATTAGCATTCTATACTGATGAATTAGTGGGTTTTGGAATTATTTGTTCTTCCCATTTGTCCGGTCAGGCTTGGCCTTTTTCTTGGTCTTCCGTGGTACCGACTGGGAGAACAATGGTTCTTGACCTTTTTTCTATACTTTTATGCATTATTATTTGGGGACACATGCTAAAAGATAAAAGAATAATAATAATTTCCTACAAGCAGAGCGTAGTATTCTCGATTAATTCGCTATCTTCCAAAAATGTTTTTGCTGCCAAGATCCTGAGATCTCTTGTTTTGCACTGCCTAAAATTCAATATATGGCTGAAGTCTAAGTTGGGTTTTGATGATAACACATTAATTTGTCATTCCATTTGTCACCGGCAGTGGTCACTATTCCGTCAGTTGGCCCCGGACATCGACAAGAAATGTCCTTGAATGTCTGGAGCATCATTCAGACTTAGCGCCCTTTTTCATTAAAAACTCCCTGGCTGGTAAAACATGGGCTGACTACTCAGCTGCATGGTCCGAATGGATTAGATTTTGTTCGGTTTATGAATTTTCTTGTACAGAAGCTTCACCTGTGTCTGTGGTAATGTTTGCTGAATATTTATTTAAAAAAGGTCTCTCTCATTCAGCGTTGTCTAAGTCTATTTCAGGGGTGTCCTTTTTTCTAAGATTATCTTTTAAGTTTTTTTCCCAGTGAGACAGTTTATGAAGGGATTTAAAAGAAATTTTGTTAGAAAATCTAAAACGGACCAACTCGGGAAAGGAGCGTGCATTCAATTAGGCACGATTTCTGATACGCTCATTTTTCTGGTGTCTAATATAAAGAAATGGCAAATGTTAAGGCCACTTAAAGGAGGTCCTCTTTTTATATATGCTAATGGGGAACCAGCAACTGTTTTCCAATTCAACTTTATTCTAAAAAAGTGTTTATTAAAGTTGGGCAAAGGCCATTTAAGGATTACTTCCCACTCATTTAGGATAGGTGCGTTAACAGAAGCCGCTAGATCGGGCCTTAGGGATGATAGGATTATGCAACTCGGTAGATGGGATTCTAGAAGGTTTAGGTTGTATGTTCATCCTGGTCTTTATCATTATTAACCTATGAATTTCTTTTCAGATCCATTATCTATTTGGATTATTGGACACTCGTTTATTTTTTGGGCCCGGAAGAGAGCTTCTCAGAGATGTTATACAGAAAATTTATTGTTTAGTCCTTCTCATCTTAAGATTTTTTGGCACAGTGTCAGGGGAATGAAATGAAAGAATCTAGTGAATGAGTTATTAAAGCTTTCTGTTCATTTGCCTTCTCCAGATCTGATCATTATTCACCTAGGTGGTAATGATATCGGAAAGAATAGAACCTTGGATCTTTTAGCCGAGATGCGGAGTGATATTTCTCATTTAAAGCTTAAATTTGCTGGCACCTCGTTTGTTTATTCCGAGATCATTTCTAGGTTAATGTGGTCGGATCCCAAATTATTCTTCCTTGATAGAATTAGAAGAAGGGTTAATAAAAGTATGGAGCGTTCTATGTCTCTTGTTCAAGGTTTTTCATTTAGACATTCTGACCTTGAAGGGTTCACCCCCGGGTTGTATAGGAATGATTTGGTTCACTTGTCTGAGATCGGGCTGGATATATTCAACCTCGATCTCCAGAATATAATTGAACAATGGCTGTGATGTTTGGGGGGTCCATGACTCCTTGAGTCCTGGCGTTTGGGAAAATTGCCCAGCTTTCAGGGTGGATTGGTCGGTAATGTTATTTATTAAAATATGGATTTTTAACTTATTTATTTGAATCTTTGGTTACCCTGAATAAAAGCACCACGGCCATTGTTTTTCCACTAAGCTTGTGTCTGTGTATTTATTTTATTGTTAAATGGGTTCTATGTTCCCATGGTAGCCCCCGAATCATATGTAGGGGAGGCCTCATGGGAACATGGACTTTATAATCTTTAATGGTTTCCTTTTTATGTAAAGCTGATGTTATTTCAGTCAAGTATTGCATCAGAGGTCAAAAAGTCAATTTGCAGTAAGCTGTGGTGAAACGAGCCGTTTTTTTTCCAGTTTTGTCCAGCTGTTCTTGGCGCCTTTTTTCTATAATTTGATTGGCCTGTTTGGAAAAAAAACGGGATATTTCTGGCTATATATATCCCTGCTACCGTTGGTTTGCTCATTAAAATTTTTTTAAGAAAGAAGTTCCCGCCCTCCCTCCCTGTCTTTTAATCTCTGTCGTGATGCATTGTACGAGGGAAAGTCGCCCAGCTTTCTGGGTGGATTGGTCGGTAATGTTATTTATTAAAATATGGATTTTTAACTTATTTATTTGAATCTTTGGTTACCCTGAATAAAAGCACCAAGGCCATTGTTTTTCCACTAAGCTTGTGTCTGTGTATTTATTTTATTGTTAAATGGGTTCTATGTTCCCATGGCTTTGTAAAAACAAGAGTGCCACCTAATTTGCAATGTTGCAACCTGCAGGAATTTGGTGCTGCATATGCTGGAGCATCTTTATGAACAGCGAAAAGCAGTGATTAACTAAATCATGCAGCAGCCAAACTAGAGCTTGGGTTACTTTTAGTGTTGAGCGATACGATACTGCAAATATCGGGTATCGGCCGATATTAGCTCTATCGGCCTTTCGATTCCGAATACCGATATTTTCGTCATATCGAATACCGGAATCGGATTTGTCACTGTCACTGTGAGTGTCCGTCGGTCGGGTCTGTCAGGAGTCAGCGGCACTTACCTGGCAGAAGATCTCCGGCGGTCACGTCCTGGACTGCTTGATGGCCGCCATTATCTTCTCCCAGGCGGTCACATGCAGTTTTTCGCGATAACTGCAGTGACTGCAGGGTAATTCCGGCCGTAAACCAGTCCGATGACGTCACCGCCGGGGAAGCAGGTAATCAGCTGTGCTGCGCCGGGATGACAGGCTCTGCCTGCCTGCCTGCCTCTGATGTCATTCTGATGTAGCAGAGCTGGATCGTCGTGGGACACTCGTTACTATGGACTGCGTCGGTCAGGTGGTATACTTTTTTTTTTTTTTTCATTTTTTTACAGGAGATCGATGGCGTCACAGGATGAGACTGTAATAAAAGTAATGAAAAGTGTGTTTTTTTTTTTTTTTATTAAATTAAAAAACTTTTTTATGAACATTCACCCGTCCGGGTACATCAACAATTTAACTATTTACATACAGGGACCCTGTCCGGGTTATTTATAATTCTTTGGCAGGGGTGTTCCAGGTACCACCTGGTACTCTTCTGATGCTTGCCAAACATCCGAGACACCAAGGACCACCAGGACCTGATGACGTCGTGTGGCCTGTACAGTCAAGTCGTGACCCGCTATCTGGGTCTGTGTGGCCACCTCTTTCATCTCCCTCCGGGTCTGGAACCCTATGTCCCGGACTGAACGAACCCCAGGGGGCCTAACAGGCGCCGGGTATGGGCCAGCTATACTTATCATGTCCATAGCTGGGGCTGCTGAGGAGACCACTGAGGGAGGCTTGGGAGATTTACGGCGTGGGGTGGGCACTTTTGCAGAGGCCTGGATGTGGGAGGCTGAAGGCTCTGAGGGTCTCACAGGTTCCTGACACTCTGGGGAGTAGGGGTCGCACCTGGTAACATTTAGGGCGTACCATCCATTGTAACCCCAGTGTCGGGTGTAAGTCACCAATCTCCTGGCAACAGGTCCCTTCCCGGGTGTCCTTCTGGGAGGTGAGCCTCCACGTCCCGCCGGTTCACAAAAACTTCTAAATAAAGTCCAGGCTCCTGGATGAAGCCCCAACCACCTTTCAATTTAAAGCTCCGTACTGCACCCTTACGCCGCGGCTCCCACAGGGTTCCTTTATCTTTTCTCATCCGGTCCTTATCTGCCCGGTCCTTCTCCAGGTTACGTTGCCGAAGCTTTTGGGTTTCTCGCTGCTCCCTTTGTCGCTCTGCTTCCCGCTCCCAACGTCTCCACTCTTCCTCCTGACGCCGGTTGTAATTCTCCTCCACCAGCTGCTCCATGTCTCCACCATCAAATGCCAGCTTACAGTGTCCGGTTTGCGGCAGCTCTCCTGGCGCCCCCCAGTCCTGGCGGCGCTCACTTGCGGAGGAAGCAGCCGGCTCTGGAACAGATGACAGTCGGGGCTCCGGTACAGGCAGGTAGTGCTCTGGTGCCTGCGCGGCCTCCTCCATGAGGACGGGTGTCGCTTCTTCTGTCTCAGCGACGGGGGCAGACAGCGGGATCTGGGGTGCTGCCGGTGCAGAGTTTTTTGCACGAACGGGTGCCTCCACTGCGACAACGTCAACCGGATCACATTGCAAGGGCTGGGATGCCCGCATGGACTCCTCTACTAGAACGGGTGCCTCACCTTCCGGTACAGACACTTCAGGTAAGAGGGATTGGCGCCGCTCCAAGTTTAGTTTTAGGGCACGCCAGCTGGCTTCCATCCTGGCGACCTCTCCCGGTGCCGGGCCAGGCCTCTTAGGGTATCCTCCGCTTCTTGCAGCGTAGGAGGGTTTCCAGGCCGGGTGCCCAACGGTGGTTCCGTGGCGATCGGGTCGCTTCCGTGGGGGGAGAGCTCTGACTGCTCCATCCCTTCACACTTCTGCTCGTGTCCATTAGCCATCTCTGCCAAGTCACATGTGTCATTAGCATCTGGAGAGGGCCCCTCTTTTGTAGGGAGGCGGGACCTTCGTGTTAGTTTCCGCACACTGAGGAGGATGAGGAGGCGGAACTGAAGAGCTGTGGGGCACGATCTTACATTGCAGTACCATTTAGAGCCATCGTTTTCGCGTCACTGAGTGAGTGTACACCCATGAAGAGCACGCCCTTCTTCTTCACCAGTGCCTCGTCGTGACGCAGATATGGCGGAAAAATGGCAAATACATTCTCTGATGATTTTAGCAATTCTCAAGCACAAAACCAGTTCAATTCAGGCACACAGGACTCGCTTATAGCGAGCTACAGAATCCTGTTCGTGACGCCCAAGTTGAGTCGCACAGAGCCAGAGGTTTTGGGGGTACTCGGCACCGAGCCCGTCGACTTCTATGGGGTATGTCACGGCTTTACCCGGCAATTGAATCAGAGTCTATTTTACTATGTAGAAGTGTATAAACTATAAATATATGTATATATATATGTCACAATGACATGTATATATATATATATATATATATATATATATATGTATTCTATGTGTGTATATTTTGTGTTTACAACGAAAGAAAGGGTTTTTTTTGTTGCGATATTTTGTTCCCATAGACTTACATGGGACTTCCGGTATCAGAATCGGATATCGACGATATTTAGTGATATCCGCGATACCATTTCGATACGATATTTTTAGATATCGAGCAATATCGCTCAACACTAGTTACTTTGATATCTTCATTAGCAGCGGATAAGGGATGCATACTGAAGCCTTTTGAAGTGGCAAAAAAAATGTCAATAGGGACAAATGTGGAGTCAACAATATCATCACCATTATATTTATGTTGGAAAAAGCACTCATTAGAATACAAGAGTGAAGGAGGAAGAACAGCAACTTGCACATGTTCAGCACCATCCTGTGTATATTGGGGATCCTCACAGTCCATGTTACATGTCGTATGATTTGTAGGGGTATTAGTAGGATAACAGCAGGCGGATATGGAGGTAGACATAGGCACAGACAGCTGATGAGGCTGACAGAGTGAAAATCAGGGGTGGACATACCGCCAGTGCAGCCGGTGCGGCCCTGAATGAGAGGGGGCCCAATCAGCTGCTGAACTCTCTTGTTCTCTGATAGAGCCAGTGGCAGCATCTACACTAAGAGGAGAAGATGGGAGCCTGTACCTGAGTCTTTTGCAGTCAGAGACGGATGTGCACTCTGCAGAATATGCTAGAAGGTGCCCCTTCCTCTCCTCCTACTTGATGCTACCGCTCGCTCTATGATGCAGGAGCCAGGATAACTGAACATGCCCCTGGGATTCCTGGACACGCCCCCAGCTGCTCTGCGTCATCGTTCAGGCACAGGCAGGATGACAGGCCTGGTAAGTATGGCCGATCTTATCCAACCCTGTCTCCTGCCTCCTCACTGCATCTGACTGCTGGGAACAGCCTCCGAGCAGTCAGTACAGCTGACAAGTACCTTCCTTCTGAGCAGTTCTGAGGTAACAATTGAACTGCCTTACCAATGTGAATATTGGTTACCACATAAATCCCCACTGTACCCTGTAGCTACCTTCATCCCCTGTACTGAGGGGGCTTTATTAGAAAACAGCTGCACTGGCCCATTCAGAAGCAGTAGCTGCAGTGGGTGGTAAGTGGCTACAGGGGGGGCCGGAGGGGAGGGTAATGTGATGGCTGATATTCACATGGGTCAGGCACCTGCCACAACTTTTCAGACGGAAGGAGGAGTTTCAGATTCACTGACTGCATGGAGGCTGTTCTCTGCAGCTATCAGAGGTAGTGAAAAGACAGAAGTACTGGTGACAGCTGGAGATCTGGCCAGTAAATGCTGATGGACAGACTGAAGATCCCCAGGATGTAGCTGCTGAAGATGGAAAAATGCAACTGCCAGAGGGACGACATGTGTAACTAATAACATGTGTACAGACTTACTATTATCTGTGTGTATATACACCATGTTCCAAATTATTATGCAAATTGCTTTAAGTGTCATAGCGGTTTTTTTTTTTTTTTAAATGAAACCCATTGATGGTATTGTGTCTCAGGGTTCTTTGGATCACTGAAATCAATCTCAGATACCTGTGATAATTAGTTTGCCATGTGAGCCCAATAAAAGGAAAACTGGATGTTCCACACTATTAAGCAGGCCAGAGTTTTCAAGTAACATGGAAAAGAAAAAGTATCTCTCTTCTGCTGAAAAGCATCAAATAGTGCAATGCCTTGGTCAAGGGATGAAAACATTAGATATTTCCCAAAAACTTATGCGTGATCATCGTACTGTTAAGAGATTTGTGGCTGATTCTGAGCACAGATGTGTTCGTTCTGATAAAGGCAGAATGAGGAAGGTTTCTGCCAGGCAAGTTCATCGGATTAAGAGAGCAGCTGCTACAAAGCCGTTACAAACCAGCAAACAGATATTTGAAGCTGCTGGTGCCTCTGGAGTCCCTCGAACCTCAAGGTGTAGGATCCTTCAAAGGCTTGCTGTGGTGCATAAACCAACTATTCGGCCACCCCTAAACAGTGCTCACAAGCAGAAACGGTTGCAGTGGGCCCATACATACAGTTCTGCTGTAGTATACACTGCTGGCCAATTTGCGTCCAGCTGGTGACCTCAGTGTGCCCATGACTGGGGGGGCATATGGCAGTGACATCATGTGCGACAGTGGGGATGCCGAAGTCAACTGGCGGCTCCTACGCCGGTTGCAGAAGAGGACAGCGCGTAGCGTGGGAGTGGAGAGAGGTGAGAAGAATCATTTTTTTTCACGTGTTGCAGAAGAACAAGACAAATTATCAGAGAAAGGGGCATGTAGCGCTATGCCCGGCATGGTGTCCCCTCCTCTCTCCATGCAGGGACGCCAGCTTACTCTCCGACCCTTTGGCACAGTCGCAGACATGCTCCTGCCTCCTCTGTGCACTGTGTTTGCGGTACCGGTACCCTGCTGTCCCTTATTACATAACTTCCTCTCTATTTATGTATGGTGCCATACTTTATTACATAGCACCCTGTTATGTGGAACGCTGTTCTTCATTTTATAGTGTCCTGTTATATGGAGAGCTGTCCATTATTATATAGCGTCCTGTTATGTGGAGCGCCATCCATTATTATATAGCGTCCTGTTATGTGGAGCGCCATCCATTATTATATAGCATCCTGTTATGTGGAGTGCCGTCCAGTATTATATAGCATCCTGTTATGTGGAGCGCCATCCATTATTATATAGCGTTCTGTTATGTGGAGCGCTATCCATTATTATATAAATACACCTACATAAATCCGCTGTTCTTCATTATACAGTGTCCTGTTATATGGAGAGCTGTCCATTATTATATAGCGTCCTGTTATGTGGAGCGCCATCCATTATTATATAGCGTCCTGTTATGTGGAGTGCCATCCATTATTATATAGCGTCCTGTTATGTGGAGCGCCATCCATTATTATATAGCGTCCTGTTATGTGGAGGGCCATCCATTATTATATAGCATCCTGTTATGTTGAGTGCCGTCCAGTATTATATAGCATCCTGTTATGTGGAGCGCCATCCATTATTATATAGCGTTCTGTTATGCGGAGCGCCATCGATTATTATATAAATACACCTACATAAATCCTATATGGTGGTCATTAAGCAAAAAAGCATAATAAATAACCAAAAAGAAGAACTTAACATGAGACCAAGGTACTAAAAAATATAAATTTTATTGAACGAACATAGTAAAAACAAGGCAGATACCACAAAACACATGAAAAAAGGTGGGTGACCCAGGAATGATATACAAAGCAGTTTTTATACCATAATACATGATAAGATGATGTGAGCCATATTCCTGCCAAAATGAAGAATTAAACTGCCAATGAACTGACATGGATGCCATAAAGTGACTACAACAATAAAATTGAACCTAAATAGGATCAAAAATGGAGTCGGGCATATATATTTATTAATGCAGGAAAAGGCCACATTTATATAGAACAACCACATATAATGTGTATATACTCACAATGTAATAAAGAAAAGTGGTGTGTTGGTGTTTATACCACTATATACAAATCATGATACAGAACCACATATCTGCAGATAAGAACACATGAAGTCTGTAAAGAAGCTGCCATAATGCGCCAAAATGTGGTTGCGGCAGACAAAATAAACCCAAGTGGGGTCAAAGATGAAATTAAAATCAGTATGTTCTTTTAACTGCAGTAAGTAGTCATATATGCGTCATATCAGCAAATATAATACATGGGAAGTTTCAACAATATGCAGGTAAAAAACATGCTAAGTGAATACAACAAATAGAGGTATAGTTACCGAGAGTCAGAGCCCGGGAGACCCACTACACCCGACGCGCGTTTCGGGGTGGCTGGGGGAAGATGTTAGTAGCCAGGGGGGGCACAAAATAAATGCACCCTCCCTTGGCTTATATTATCTGCCCCACTCGCTGGCTTTGTCTGTCTGGTTGAGAAAATAGAGCGGGAGCCGACGCTTTTTTTTTCAACGAATTTACACCTTTAATTAACCCCTACATGTGTGAAATTTTGCACACATACACATGTAATTGTTAGTGAAAACTATAGATCAAACTACATGAAATGACATGGTTAACTGTATGTAAACCATGTGTCATTTCATGTCAGGTCTGTAATTTCACAAAAGCCGGCAATTGAATTAGCGGCTATTATTGTTAGGGTTCGAGTTCCCGCACAAGGGGAGTCTCGAACCAGTGCCGCTGCGGTCTCCCATTCGTCTCCGGCCGCAGTGGAGCCTGCTCAGCAGAGACGTCGTTCCAGGCGTCTTGCCCACTCCACTACTGGGCAGTGACTTGCTGCTGCCTTTCCTGGATCTGCTATTGTAGCCAGTTCTGGAGCAGACGTCTTTGGGATAAAGTCCTGCATTTTCCCTTCTGAGCGTGCCCAGAGTGAGATCTTTCATTGGAGATCAGGGGTCACATGCTCAGGTACTGCAGCGGCTCCTATTGGCCCTCCAGGAAGGTCCTGTTACTACTAGTCTTCTGAACAGGTTCTCATTGCTCCTTGTTCCTGGAAGGTCCTGTGGCTGTTGCTATAAAAGGGTAGCATGGCTGGGCCGCCATGCGCTAATATCAACCATTGTATGCTATGCGCCAGTGTGGTCATGCGTGTGTGTGGTTAGGGACCCGGCTGAAATAAGCCACTAGAATACCGACTTAATCGGTGAGGAGTTTAGTGTGCTAGCTGGTCAGGGTCGGTGTCCTAGATGCCCTAGATTACCGGCATAACCGGTGAGGAGTTTGAATGCCGTATTCAGGGTCTGGCGTTCAGACGCCATAGATTGCGGGTGACTCCCGCGAGGACATTAGCGCATGACCACGTATTATGCTCGCTTAGCAATTAACCGTGTGCCTGAGAGCCTGACAGGACACGGCGTTTGTTCTCAGCGGCTCTGTGACGTAACAGGGTTCGCTATCGACGCTAGACAGCGCCCTAGCGTTTTACTTTGCGGCTCACTGAAGCTAAGTGAGTTCGCACATATCGCCATATAGCACTGTGGCATCCCGTTAGCGGCTCTGTGAATTAACAGAGTCTGCACTTACTGCCACAACGCGCTACGGCGTTTATTTTAGCGACTCTGCGGGATAACAGAGTTCGCTACTTTCGTCATCTTACTAGCAGCAGGCTTTGCTTGCACGGTGGACCCCGGGCTGCGAACGCACCTCTCCACTTTATATATTTGGTGCGTTCCGCAGACCCTAACATAATATTAGCGCCAGGGTCTGGCTAGTAAAATGGCGGACGAACAGCGTCTATTGCAGTACATCCAGCAGCTGAAGGGTAGGTTGGAGGCTCTTGAGAGCACAACCTCAACTGTGGATGTTACCGCAGTCGCTGTTCAGGCTGCTAGCGTGGCTGCAGCCAGTTTGTCCTCTGCCACCTCTGCCCCTACATTATCCCACCTCCCGCTTCCTGACAAGTTTGCCGGTGATAGCAAGCAATGTCGGGGATTCGTGAGTCAGTGCTCTATACATCTTGAGCTTCTGGCTGCATGTTTTCCCACGGATCGGGCACAAGTGGGTTTTGTACTTTCTCTACTCTCGGGCAGAGCGTTGGAGTGGGCAACGCCGCTGTGGGAGGCGATGATCGTGTGGTGCAGAGTGCTCCTCGTTTCTTGGAGGCTCTTAAAAAGGTCTTTTTAGGACCCCAGGTCACCCACGATACGGCGCTACAACTGCTGGCATTGACACAGGGTTCGTCTTTGGTCAGTCAGTTTTCCGTCCAGTTTCGGACTCTGGCTGCTGAGCTAGATTGGTCTGATAAAGTTCTTATTCCTATCTACTGGCGGGGACTGGCTGACCATGTTAAAGACGCTTTGGCTACCAGGGAGATTCCCGCCACACTGGAGAAGCTTATCTCCATATCTACCCGCATTGACCTCCGTTTTCACGAGCGGAGGTTGGAGCGGGCCCAGTGTAGGCAGAGGTTTCGGTTGGCTCCTACCTTTGCCAAACCTCTCGAATTTCCCGATCTGGCGTCCGAACCTCAAAAGGCCACAGAAGTTCCTCATGCAGGACCTAAGTCTCGGTCCGTCCGAGTATCCGTGGTTTGTAACCATTGTCAGCAGACAGGACACTATGCCAACAGATGTCCACAGCGATCGGGGAAGCGATCGCGTCTAGTGGCCCTGGGAGGAGGTTCACTAGAGACAGCGGCATTTTCCTCCAAGATAACATTTAAAGGGACAATCACTGTTGGTACTTCCATTCTCACCGCCGACCTTTGCGTGGACTCAGGAGCAGAGGGGAATTTCATGTCCTCTAGCTTTGCTCGTCGTCATGCAATACCTCTGGTGGCGCTTGACAAATCAGTGACTGTTCGGGTAGTGAATGGGTCGTCATTGCCCTCACAAATTACTCACCAGACTGTCCCACTTGCATTGTCTGTATCTCCTTCCCATCAGGAATTTATTTCCCTACTCGTCCTTCCCGAGGGAATAGACGAGATCCTACTAGGTATACCTTGGCTCCGTTTCCACTCCCCACATATAGAGTGGACTTCGGGTAGGATACTGGGTTGGAGTGATGCATGTACAGGCAGATGTTTCAGAAGTTGCGTTCAGGTTACCACTACTGAGTTACCCGCAGATCTTACTCCACTTCCCAAGCACTACTGGTCATATGCAGACGTGTTCTCCAAGAAGGCTGCGGAGACTCTTCCGCCTCATCGCCCCTATGACTGTCCTATCGACCTCTTGCCTGGCGCAGAACCTCCTCGGGGAAGGGTCTATCCCCTCTCTCTTCCTGAGACAGAGGCCATGTCGCAATATATTCAGGAGAACCTGGCAAGAGGGTTTATTAGGAAGTCGGTGTCACCGGCAGGGGCGGGATTTTTCTTCGTGCAGAAGAAAAACGGAGAATTGCGTCCGTGTATTGATTACAGGGGTCTTAACGCCATCACCGTTAAAAACAAGTACCCGTTGCCCCTGATCTCTGAGCTATTTGATAGGCTTCGGGGAGCAAGGGTATTCACTAAACTAGATCTGCGCGGTGCTTATAACCTGATTCGCATCCGTGAGGGGGACGAATGGAAGACGGCTTTTAATACCAGGGATGGGCATTACGAATATCTGGTGATGCCCTTTGGGCTCTGTAATGCTCCAGCCGTTTTCCAAGACTTTGTCAATGACATCTTCCGGGATATGCTCTCCACCTCGGTCGTAGTCTATCTGGATGATATACTCATCTTCTCTCCAGATATTGACTCCCACCGGAGGGATGTTGGCAGGGTCTTCGACCTCCTATGGGCAAATTCCCTTTACGCAAAGTTGGAGAAATGTGTGTTTGAGCAGGAGTCCTTACCTTTCCTGGGCTATATCATCTCCGCCCAGGGATTGGCTATGGATGCTGCCAAACTACAGGCGGTGATGGACTGGCAAGAACCCCACTCTCTAAAGGCGGTGCAGCGCTTTATGGGGTTCATTAATTACTACCGTCAGTTCATTCCCCACTTCTCAACTTTGGTAGCTCCCGTGGTTGCCCTTACCAAAAAGGGAGCTAATCCCAAATTGTGGTCTGAAGAGGTCTCCAAGGCCTTCACGTCTATTAAGTCTCATTTCGCTAGAGCTCCCATCCTACATCGCCCCGATGTTGATAAGTCATTTATATTGGAGGTGGATGCCTCGTCCGTTGGTGCTGGAGCAGTCCTCTTCCAAAAGGATGCTCAAGGTCGGAAGCATCCATGCTTCTTTTTCTCCAAGACCTTCACACCAGCAGAGAGGAATTATTCCATCGGGGACAGGGAGTTGCTAGCAATGAAGTTGGCCTTCTCGGAGTGGAGACATCTGTTGGAGGGAGCTCGCTTTCCCTTCCAAGTCTTCACGGATCACAAAAACCTGGTAAATCTTCAGACAGCCCAGCGGCTTAATTCTCGCCAAGCCAGATGGTCCTTGTTCTTCTCCCGGTTTCATTTCACACTGCATTTCCTCTCGGGAGAGAAGAACATTCGTGCCGACGCTCTCTCTCGCTCTGTGGTGTCCTCGGAGGAGGAGGTGGAGGAGCCTCGGCTTATCGTCCCCACAGAGAGCCTGAGAACAGTGGCCCCGGTTTCGCTAGAGTCTGTGCCCCGGGCAAGACTTTTGTGCCTACTAATTTGCGACCGGAGGTACTCTCTTGGGCACATTCGTCCAGGGTGGGTGGACACTTTGGGGCAAAGAGGACATCTGAGTTGCTGGCGAGGACATATTGGTGGCCGCATATGGTCCGTGATGTTGGGGACTATGTTCGGGCGTGTGTCTCCTGCGCCAAAAATAAGTCTCCACGACAACGGCCAGCTGGGTTACTTTACCCTTTGCCGGTGGCAGACAGGCCCTGGGAGATGGTTGGGATGGACTTTGTGGTGGGCTTGCCCAAGTCTCGGGGTTGCACCATCATTTGGGTAATCACCGACCATTTCTCTAAAATGGTGCATCTGGTGCCACTACCACGGTTACCTTCTGCACGGGCTCTGGCAGCGTTGTTTGTTAGGCACATCTTCCGTTTACACGGCATGCCGGACAAGATTGTCAGTGACCGAGGTCCCCAGTTTGCGTCTCGGTTCTGGAGAGAGCTTTGTCGTCTACTCAGTATTGAGTTAAATCTCTCTTCAGCGTACCATCCTGAGACGAATGGGTTGGTAGAGAGGGCCAACCAGACCTTGGTCACCTATCTACGACATTTTGTCTCAGCCAGGCAGGATGACTGGGCATCCTTGCTACCATGGGCTGAGTTTGCATTAAACAATGCTGTGGCTGATTCCACCGGACAGACCCCATTCCTCCTGAACTACGGTCAGCATCCGCGGGTACCAGTGCCTATGCCCGTGTCTTCCGCCGATTCCAGGGTGGCAGACTGGGCTGT
The DNA here is from genome assembly GCA_033576555.1 of Oophaga sylvatica. NCBI lineage: Eukaryota > Metazoa > Chordata > Amphibia > Anura > Dendrobatidae > Oophaga > Oophaga sylvatica. The sequence continues at coordinate 290,290,597 of JARQOD010000003.1, read as the reverse complement.
GGAGGCACGGGACATTTGGGACCGCACGCAGGATGCCATTCAGGCCTCCAAAGAGAGGATGAGGTCTTCGGCCGATGCCCATCGGCGCCCCGCTCCTACATTTGCTCCTGGGGATTTGGTGTGGCTCTCCGCCCGTAACATCAGGCTGCGAGTTGAGTCCACTAAGTTGGCACCCCGCTACCTGGGTCCTTTCAAGGTCCTCGAGCAGGTTAACCCTGTGGTATACCGTTTAGCTCTTCCACCACGCCTGGGTATCTCCGACACCTTTCACGTGTCCCTCCTGAAACCCGTGCTCATGTCCCGGTTTTCTGAGTCATCTGCCGGGACATCGGGTTCATCTGCGGATGACCATGAGGTGAACGCCATCGTGGGGTGTAAGGTGGTACGGGGCAAAAAGTTTTATTTGGTGGACTGGAGGGGCTATGGGCCTGAGGATAGGTCTTGGGAGCCTGCCGAGCATGTTCACGCTCCGCAGCTCATTGCTGCCTTTGAACGCAGCGAGGCCCAGAGAAGGGGGGGCCCTAGGAGGGGGGGTAATGTTAGGGTTCGAGTTCCCGCTCCTGCACAAGGGGAGTCTCGAACCAGTGCCGCTGCGGTCTCCCATTCGTCTCCGGCCGCAGTGGAGCCTGCTCAGCAGAGACGTCGTTCCAGGCGTCTTGCCCACTCCACTACTGGGCAGTGACTTGCTGCTGCCTTTCCTGGATCTGCTATTGTAGCCAGTTCTGGAGCAGACGTCTTTGGGATAAAGTCCTGCATTTTCCCTTCTGAGCGTGCCCAGAGTGAGATCTTTCATTGGAGATCAGGGGTCACATGCTCAGGTACTGCAGCGGCTCCTATTGGCCCTCCAGGAAGGTCCTGTTACTACTAGTCTTCTGAACAGGTTCTCATTGCTCCTTGTTCCTGGAAGGTCCTGTGGCTGTTGCTATAAAAGGGTAGCATGGCTGGGCCGCCATGCGCTAATATCAACCATTGTATGCTATGCGCCAGTGTGGTCATGCGTGTGTGTGGTTAGGGACCCGGCTGAAATAAGCCACTAGAATACCGACTTAATCGGTGAGGAGTTTAGTGTGCTAGCTGGTCAGGGTCGGTGTCCTAGATGCCCTAGATTACCGGCATAACCGGTGAGGAGTTTGAATGCCGTATTCAGGGTCTGGCGTTCAGACGCCATAGATTGCGGGTGACTCCCGCGAGGACATTAGCGCATGACCACGTATTATGCTCGCTTAGCAATTAACCGTGTGCCTGAGAGCCTGACAGGACACGGCGTTTGTTCTCAGCGGCTCTGTGACGTAACAGGGTTCGCTCTCGACGCTAGACAGCGCCCTAGCGTTTTACTTTGCGGCTCACTGAAGCTAAGTGAGTTCGCACATATCGCCATATAGCACTGTGGCATCCCGTTAGCGGCTCTGTGAATTAACAGAGTCTGCACTTACTGCCACAACGCGCTACGGCGTTTATTTTAGCGACTCTGCGGATAACAGAGTTCGCTACTTTCATCATCTTACTAGCAGCAGGCTTTGCTTGCACGGTGGACCCCGGGCTGCGAACGCACCTCTCCACTTTATATATTTGGTGCGTTCCGCAGACCCTAACAATTATACTATGTAGAAGTGTATGAGCTATAAAAAAATATATATATATTTATTGTCAGCTTTTGGACACCTTTGAAGTGTTTTCTATGTGTTTTCTATGTGTTTCTATGTGTTTTTGCTTGCCTGCCATTGGTTTTAACGGTGGTTGACGTGTTCGGCGAATAGTTTGACGAACAGTTACTCGAACATACGGCTGTTCGGCGAACCGAACCGAACTCGAACACTTCAGAGGTGGCTCATCACTAATTATGACAACCTGAAGCCCCTCAGCAAACACAGTCATACCTGCTGAACAGCTGGGTTCATTTGTACCTAGACTGTGTCCTTTCTCAGTGAGATATCCTGATCTGCGATTCTATGGACCTCTGGGACAGAAAATTGGACCAGTGTCAAGAACTGGCCTATTTTGCTAGCCTAGCAACATACTGTTATGTCCAGCCTCCATTGTAATGTTAGAGAGGATATTAAGTGTGGTAATTGTTTCATGACTAATTGAGAAGTCATTACTTCTTTACTTTCAGATAAGTACAGTCTTTCTGACTTCTAAATAAAGAGGTAATTTTTATATGCTTCTTCATTTATCATAGAAAAAAGATCTTGATACCCCCAAACAAAGATAATTTTTATACCAACCCATGTGAACAACTCATGGAATTTTCCGTTTCCATCTCCTCTGTACAAACACCAGCAAGGAATAAGTTTGAATTCTTTTTACATTTTAAGCAGCCTAAAAAATCTCATACCACAATTTTGTTAAATACTCTATTGGTTACCATTGACTACCATGCATTTTTCCCTAGCCAGGTTGAGGTACTTGGACATTAGTAAGCCCATGTTTGCCTTAAGGAGCTCAAATGGGGTTCAGTACAGTCCTAGGATACCTCTGAGTGTTGCATACACATCTGTTCGAGGCAATTAGAGGCTTTATGGTATTGTGATTTGTGGAATATTTATTTACCGCAAATCAAATAAAAAAAAAAAATAATTTGTTGAAGCTGGCGAATTTAAGTTTCATCTCAAGTTTCTCATCTCAGGTGATTATAAATATTTCACTTAACTTACCTGTAAGACTGCATAAGCACAAAAAACATCAAATCTGCATGAGGATAGAAACAGCTTATAATTATAAAATATTATGTGCACTAACAATTTACGTTTACTTTTTAAAACAAATGTTAGCATTGTGAATATTACTTAACGGAGATTTTCAAATATCATAATGCAAAATTATTATTAACCTGATCTTACTAAGTAATGATTCATTCAATTTTCTAAACTTAAATATGGCGTGTTTATTGCAGACTTGTACAGCATTGTGTCTGCCATCAGATTGTGCCTTATCACAATCACTTGCCTGCAAATGTGTATGTTTAAGGAAACAAGCTTCTGGCATTCAAATTAGTTTACATGTACAGGAAAAGGTCTACTCCCTATGTACAATTGCCTATTCATATCGATTTACTCACAAGAAGTGCCTGAGACTACTGCCTGAGAAAGCATTCAGGAAAGGTCTGGATACAGATGGACTTCAGATAGTTGTGCTTGGTTAGATAAAAGTGAAAAATAAAAGGCTAGCAATTAGTCTGTGGACAGCGGAATTTTTGTTGAACGATGTCGGTGATGCAGGACATTGTAAAGACAGTTGTAAGTTTGACATGGAGATACAGAATTACAGAATGATGCAGGTAAAAGGCTCCTCAATGACCTCTTGAGTTTTTGTTTTTTCTTCTCTTTCCTCCAAGAACCATAACTCTTTATTTTTCTATCAACAAAGCTGTTTTAGGGTTTGTTTTTTGAAGGAGGAATTATAATTCTATATTACACTGTTCAATTTAGCATAATGCAATGTACTGGAAAATTGTGTAAAAAATAGTGAAAAAAAACACAATTCCACTACTGTGTTTTGGATTTTATTTTCAACATGGTAGGTCAGATCAATTATGGCAATACCAACTTTGTAAAGATTTGTTTTTGTAAGTAATAAAAAAAAATCATACATTTGCAAAATAAATTTGCTGTGTGGTGAGCTGATGTTTTTATCTATATCATTTTGAGGTCAATACTTTTTGATTGCATTTTATTTTTAGCAGAGTCGTGGCAAGGGAAAAACTGCAGATCAGCTATTTCAATTTTAATTTTTTTTACAGCTTTTACCCTAACGATTTATTAATTTTACATTTGATAAATCTGACTTTTATGGACTCAGTGATACCAGTGATGCCAAATATGTTTGTTTTTATAATATTGTTAATCGGGGAAAAACTTAGTCTATATACTGCAGCACTATATAGAATATTATGGTACTGCAGTATATAGAGGAAAGTCCAGCGATAGGCTGGTGTTCACAGGAGTGCTATCATGATAGACAAGGTGGTCTTCAGCAGTCACTTGGCTGCCCTGGCAACCCATCTGCACCCCATGATCCCATTGAGGCAGATAGCATCTACTGGGTATGGTTCATAGTCAAAATTATGGTAATGTTTGGAAATGAAAGGTTTGTATATATATATTTTATATATATATATATATATATATATATATATATATGTATATATATGGAAACCTTTCATTTATTCATATATATATCCACTATTCAATCTATTAAAAAGACTGAAATCTTTTTTACAGTTAAATGAAAAAAATATATACAGTATAATCTGTTGAATTAAACATCCATAGATTTTCATATATGTGAACTTGTAAATTAGACTTCAAAATGATATTTGCCAAGAAAAGCCTTAAAATATTACTTGAAACAAATGTATAACTTAAGATTCGTTTACAAATACGACCGCCTATCGGTAAACTTTTACTGACTAATGATCGTCTGAATGTCGGTTTACACAGGCAGCTTACTTAGGGCCCCGTCACACATAGCGACACACCAGCGATCCCGACAACGATATGAACTTGTCAGGATCGCTGTTGTGTCGCTACATGATCGCTGCTGAGCTGCCAAACAGGCAGCTCTCAGCAGCGATCAGGACAACGACTAAGCGGGTAACAAGAGATGCACTTTGCTTAGTTACCCGCAGTGTACCTTAGATACCAGTGCGCTGGTGCAGGGAGCTGGTAACCAAGGTACACATCGTGTTTCTAGGCGCCGAAGCGGCACCTAGAAACCCGATGTGTACCTTGGTTACCAGCTCTAGTTCGCTGATCGCTGGTCTCCCGCCTGCCACACGCAGCAATGGGCGCTGGCCAGCGGGAGAGCAACGATCAAAAATATGTCCAGGACATTCAGCGACGATCAGCGATACCCAGCAGGGGGGCTGATCGTCGCTGCGTGTCACACACAGCGATATCGCTGGGGAGATTGCTGTTGCGTCACAAAACTTGTGACTCGCTAGCGATCTCGCTATGTGAGATGGGGGCTTTAGCATAGGCTGCCATAGTTCTCAGCAGTGGGATATCTGTTTACATAGGAACATTCTCTGCCAAGAACAATGATCTGTTATGGTATACAAAAGATAACTTCACCGTGTAAAACTTCACTTTGCTCATTCAATGAGGGATCAACAGACCGTGTACCCTGCAAGATAATCATGAAGCGAGCAATTTTAACAAAGATTATTCTTAATTACCTTGCAGTGTAAATGTTCCTTTAGGCACATAGCTGTGTTAAATGGAAGGGTTCTAGAGAGCACTAATAAGACACGTAGATGTCAGGGTAAGCAGCAATGGAATCTTTGCCTCACTCTGTATAATCAATCATTAATACACTTGTGCATCAGAATTAAAACTATAACCTAAAAGATACCAACATTACAACACAATAATATAGCACATACACTGTGGGCAATACAATCATTGTATTGTGTCTCCATAGGAGTCTTAGTCGATTGTAATCCTTAAACTACATTCACACATCAATTTTTGTATTTACCTCCTTCAAAAGAGAAAGTTTTCTCCCATGTTTCATCCAATTTGCATACATTTTACATCAGTTTTTAAAAACTGAATGAGGCAAACTTTTTTGCCATTAAAATGTCTGAATAACAGATTGAAAATAAATCTTTTTCATTTTTCACTGATCCCCATAGATTTGGAAGTCTGATATTCAAAATGAATGAGACTAGTACATGCAGTTTAATGGAACGAACACACTGAATGGCTCCATTAAACTCTACGAGTAACTGTTCTCTGTTTTAAAATTAGTTCTACTTTTCATAAGATATTTGCTTAATTTCTAATAAAACAATTTTATCTGGGAAATCTGTCTTTGCATATATTTTCTTCTAGCAGGATTTTTTCGTAGAGTCTGCTCACAGTGCTTTAGATTTCCAGGTGGCTGGTGTTTTTGACAATATTAGCAAATCCTTATAGTATTTATTATAAGCCATTGGGATCAATTATGATTTTTTAGGGGATTTGTTCACCAACCAATTCATTATAGTTATAGTTGTCGTGGCTCTAGATGGTGATCATATGTTATATGTGAAGAGGAAAGGCATAAAAAATAACATTTAAAGCATTTTATATGAAAAACAATAACTCCACTAAAGAAATTAGTTTTTTTTATTTAATTCTAATTGTCATGCTTTCATAGTAAATAATAATAATTGTTATGCTTGTTTAAATATTGCAATATATGTCTACTTACTGCAATAATCTCAAAGACTTCAACTTTGCTGATTTCACCATTTCTGTCAACATCAAACAAAGAAAATGCCCATTCCAACTTCAGGTTGGTTTTTCCAGAAGAGGTAAGGTGAAGAGCGATGATGTATTCCCGGAAATCCAATGTGCCATCATCATTTGTATCAAAACTGCGGAAAACATGTTGTGCATAGGCTTTGGGATCAGAGTTTGGAAAAAATTGCCATAGATTTTTTCAAAATCTGGGCGAGTGATCTTGCCATCTGGACATTGTTTCTTAAAACTGTCATACCACTTGCAAAGCTCGTCCTCTGAATATCTTGTATTTGACTTTAAATCATCAAGAACTTCTTTAGATAGGGCTCCACTTTTACTGTTCCCCATTCTGTATGATTCACGTAACCTATTTTTTTGAGGTCACAGCTACTTCTGTAGGGTTAAATGTTAACGTCAAACCAGCGTTACTTCCGAAGACCTGATTTGAAGTAAAGATGTTAAGATTTAGAGTTGCATCTTTTATAGACTCTTAAGTTAATTATTACATCAGATAACAGAAGGCCAGCCCACTCCTCCCTAGCTTACTGGAGTGCACAAGTAAAGGGCTTAGTGATGCATGTCTCTTTTTAACGTTAGGGGATTTAAGTCCTGAGCAGATTTAGTCATGTCTTCTATTTCCACCATATGCTCCATTTTTCAAGTACGGAAAACAACTGAACAAGAACATATATGTTTGTGATTACACAACACTTGCAAAATTTACAAAATTTTCTTGTCATATTTCTGTGTGCCAAATTTAGCCAGGTTTTACTCAGTTTAATATATATATTTTTTAATAGTTACACCAAAATATAAAAATGACTTTAAACCTTTTGCAGTGACCAACAAATTTAGAACAGTATTTATACATTAAAGAAGCATTCCCATTAAAAAATTTTATCTTAATATACTGCAATCATCATATTATTGAGCACTGAGTAGCTACAATTGCTTATTTTGCCTTTCTACCCTGCTAATTCTTCCCTTTTCCACTATGTCTATGACATCATGTGATTAATAACTGACAAGCTGAATCCTTCTAAGCTCTACGTAGAAACAGGAGGTCAAATTTCCCGGTATGAGTCATGAGTCACTGCAAAAGTCCCTGGCAGGAGGGAGTAACTGGGTCAGGAGGAGTTGAAGAGGGGAATGATAATTGCAGGGACAAGAAAAGAGAAGAATTAGCTAGGTAAAATGGCAAAATGAGCAATTGTAAGTACACAGTGCTATATAATATGTTGAAAGCAATATATTAGAAGTGATAAAATCTTTGATGGGAGGAGGAGGACTTCTTTAAAGTTGCACACTCTATACACTCTGTTTTTTATGTGTGGTTATCCTGAAGAAGAAGTCGGTGTGACTCTAAAACGTGTAGACAATAAACCAGCACTTCATATTCATTAGTGGATTATCTCTCTTCAAGTATGCACGGTTTACTTCCCTTACCCTGACAAATTATACACACTCTAGGAAGGTCATAGCTGTCTCCAAAAATGCATTCAACAAATACATTTATGTAGTAAGCTTATTTTTTAAGATGCATAATAAATGTTACTATTTGCACAAAATTCTAAATGAACTTTCATGGCTTGCAGAGATCGGCAAAATTATTTGAGTGGAATTAAATTCTTACTGAATTTTTGATAAATCCGTATTCCCCAGAATACAGATTTTGTAATTCGTTCTGCGTCAATTCAGCCAAATGGCTGCTACTTTTCTGGACCGTAATGGACTACCAAAATGTAAAAAAAAAACTGTAATACCTCAACACTCATCTCTCCTGTCCCCTCCACTGCTCACTGTCCCCCATGTCATACTCGCTGCCTCTACCTGCCTATACAATGTGCAGAAACCCCAAAACCTCGGATGTCTTCATGCTAAGCCGAGACTTCTGGTTGTGAGCAGGCCGGGAATATCTCTGCACGAATGTGTCATAAAGTCACAAAGTCATGATGATGTCACAACATTTACATTCGATCTTGTGCCGTGCTCTCTAGACTGGGACTTTAGGCTGTCACTGGACAATGGATTTCTCTGCCTATGCACGTCATAAGTTCATAACTAGACATGAGTGAATCGATTTGTGTAGGATGAAGTTCAAGTCAAATTTCCTGAAATTTACAATTTCAAGCGAATTTGAACATTTTGAAATTCGAATATTTGCCCGACACCATTTCTCACACTGTTGAAGCAACAGAGAGTGGTCAAATGTCATTTTACATTGCCATAATATAGTCAAGAATACTTGGGAGCAAACAAACACAAATAAGATCTTAACCGATAAACAGATTTGATAAAAAAGGGGACTATTATGCTCACCTGATGTGGTTGCACCTTTGCAACATAAATAGGGCATAAATCAGCTGCTGCAGGACACAGATCAAAAAACCAAGGAGAATAGTGGATCGAGGCTGATGTGTCTGTATCTGCGCTGGCTGATGGAGACTGCCAGATGGAAGATTTTCCTTGAAAACTCTTATTTAAATAGGTTTAAAAGCTAATGCAGTTTTAAGTCATGCAGGACCTCTTCCTCAGGACAAAACCTTATTATCAATTTTGTTTGTTGGTTAAGACCTTATTTACACTTGTTTGCTCCAAAATATTCTCGACTATTTTATGGTAATGAAAGAACCTAGGTTTTGTCCTGAGGAAGAGGTCCTGCATTACTTCAAAATGCATTGACTTTTCAACAAATTTAAATATTCCATCTGGTAATCTCCATCTTCAGCGCAGATACAGACACATCATACCTCGATCCACTATTTTGCGTTGCTACGCAGTCCCCACCATAATGCCCTGCAGCTAAGACAACTACCATGTCTAGTATAGAGATGAGCGTACCTTTCAAGGTTTGGTTCGGTACGATTCGCTGAATTAGACATTTGCCGAACATATATATTCGACGAACGTACATGAACCTATGGGAGGTTAAACAAAACGTATACACAAAACCTTAAGGGGTGACAAAAAGCTTCCCAAACAGTTAAAATAAGGGGTAGACACTATGAAAACTGGCATCAATTGACCCACAGTAGAAATTTGCAAATGGCACAGCTGCAGTCAGCCATGCATGTGGTATCAGTGTCTGACCCAGAATTTACAGCTTGGAATTGGAGTTTCAATGAGGACCTGGTGGTTTAGGGAGCAGTGTAAACGTTCTTAGCTGGGAGACCTGATACCTTATGCAGACACCTTCAATTTTTCTTTTATTCCAGCCACACTCACACTGCACAAACAACAGTTCCATACAGTGCTATTGGTAGAAAAATGTAAGGAAAGTAACACAGGTTGTTGACTGATCAATTGACCCACATTAGAACCTTTTATAATGGCACAGAAGCATTCAGCCATGGGTCATGCATGAGGTATCAGAGTCTGGCCCAGCATTTACAGCTTGGAATTAAAGTTTTAATGAGGACCTGGGGGTTAAGGGAGCAGTGTAATCCTTCAATTTCCACAGAATATAAACAGTATATTAGGCCTCTGACACACCTTTCACCACAGACAACCCACCAGATGGAGACCCAACTTTGAGTCTCCATATTGAAAAAAAAATTATTTTCACACACCAATAAAGTGTCATCAATTTCCACAGAGTAGAAACAGTATAATAGGCCTCTGATACACTTTCTACTTCAAGCAATGCACTACATGGAGACTCACCTTGGAGTCTCCACAATTCAAAAAATTGTTTGTAACATCAGTAGCAGTAGCAACAGCATGCACATAAGACACCACAAAGATGGCACAGACTGCAATAACGCAAGATCAATATATGACACAAAAAAATGACACAATTGCCTAGTCAGCCCAATCTGCAACTAGTGTGCAAAGTCCTTGGAGAGCCATGACTTGTTCATTTTGTTGAAAGTTAGGCAGTCTACACTTTCAGAGGACAGCCGGATGCACATGTTAGGGGTCGAGTTCCTGCTTCTGCACAAGGGGAATCTCAAACCATCCCTGCTGCGGTCTCCCATCCGTCTCCGACCGCAGTGGACTCTGCTCAGCAGAGACGTCTGTCCCAGCGTCTCGCCCAGTCTAACATTGTGCATAGGATTACTGCTGCCTCTCCAGGTTCTGCTATTGTAGCCAGTACTGGTCAGCGGCAAGCAGACGTCTTTGGGACTAAGTCCTGCGTTTCTCCATCTAAGCATGCCCAGGGCAAGATCTTCCATTGGAGATCAGAGGTCACATGCTAGGTTACAGCAGCGACTCCCATTGGTCTGCCAGGAAGGTCCTGAAATGGCTTGTGTTCTTTAACAGTTTCTCATTGGTCCTTTTCTGGAAGGTCCTGTAGCTGCTGCTATAAAAGGTGCACATGGCCGCTCAGCCGTGCGCTAGTATCAATTGTGTTATGTGCTTTGCACCAGTGTGATCATGCACGCATGTGGTTAGGGCTCGGCTGAAATAAGCCCCTAGAATACCGGTACCTCCGGTGAGGAGATTTGTATGCACGTGTTCAGGGCCTGGCTGAAATAAGCCCCTAGAATACCGGCTTCTTTGGTGAGGAGTTGCATGTTTGCGTTGCTGACTGCATGACCACGGACTGCTATCCGCACAGCAGTTATCTGTGTATCCCTGTGGTGTTAACAGGACACAGTCTCTATCTCTGCGTCTCTACCTCAGCGACTCTGTTGTGTAACAGAGTTCGCTTATACCGCCATCTTACTAGCAGCAGGCTCTGCCTGCACGGTGGACCCGGGCTGTGAACGCACCTATTATTTATATTTATTTGGTGCGTTCCACCAGTCCTAACATAATACTAGCGCCAGAGTCTGGCTAGTAAAATGGCGGACGACCAGCGTCTACAGCGGAACATCCAGCAGCTGGAGGGTAGGTTGGCGGCTCACTTTCCCTGATGAAGCCGTACAGGTTGGGATCACCCTTAGCTTCTCTTTCCTGATATCCGCTTGCTTTTTCAAGCCTCCATTATGAGGACTGCTCTGGGGTATCTATGATTCTCTAACGGTTGCACTGGTTGCTGGCACTTATCCAGCCACCTGTAGGGTACTTGTTATGCCATTCTGATTAGGGCTTTTTTATGGTCCGATCCTTGTTGCATTTTTGCAATTTGTCTGGTGTTATTTACTGTTTTTGGGTCCATACAGGTTCTTTCATGTACAGGTGGGCGATTACTTAATCCTCACACACATATTTTTGTTACTGTTATTTTATTGCATTTTTATATGAACCGTATTTATTATACCCCAGCTATTTCTGTAGGCTCTTTTTCAGGATGAGAGCTATTTCGTTTTTAATTATGTTTTATTTCACTTTCTGTATGTACCAATAAAATTTTGTTATCTTTGCACTTAAACTATTGTTGGTGTAGTGTGCGTTGTTACGGTAGTTCTTTTTCTCTTTTTCTTTGATTACATTGTTATTCTACCGATTCGCACCTCCCTTTATATTTATTTTTATGTAGTGCGCCCATTCCTTCTTTATTGGTTGGCGGCTCTTGAGCGCACAACCTCAGCTGTGGATGTTACCGCAGTCGCTGTTCAGGCTGCTAGCGTGGCTGCAGCCAGTGTGTCCACTGCCACCTCTGCCCCTACATTATCCCACCTCCCGCTTCCAGACAAGTTTGCTGGTGACAGTAAGCAATGTCGGGGATTCGCGAGTCAGTGCTCTATACAACTCGAGCGTCTGGCTGCACGTTTCCCCACGGATCGGGCACAAGTGGGTTTTGTAATATCTCTCCTGTCGGGCAAAGCGTTGGAGTGGGCCTTGCCGCTGTGGGAGCGTGGCGACCGCATGGTGCGGAGTGCTCCTTGTTTTCTGGTGGCTCTAAAAAAGGTCTTTCTAGGACCCCAGGTCACCCACGATGCGGCGCTCCAACTGCAGGCAAGTTCACAGGGTTCGTCCTTGGTCAGCTATTTTGCTGTCCAATTTCGGACTCTGGCCTCGGAGTTAGACTGGCCAGATAAAGTCCTCATTCCCGTGTTTTGAAGAGGACTGGCGGGCCATGTGAAAGATGCCTTGGCTACCAGGGAGATTTCCGCCACACTGGAGAAGCTTATCGCCATATCTACCCGCATCGACCTCCGTTTTCACGAACGGAGGTTGGAGCGGTCCCAGTGTAGGCAGAGGTTCCGGCTGGCTCCCACCTTCAGCAGACCTCTAGAATCTTGCAGTCAGGCGTCCGACTCCCATGAGGCCATGGAGGTTTCTCTAGTGAGACCTAAGTCCCGGGCCGCTCGAGTACCCGTGGTTTGTAACATCTGTCAGCAGTTAGGACATTATGCCAACAAATGTTCACAGCGGTCAGGAAAATGGTCGCGTCTAGTGACTCTGGGAGGAGGTTCACTAGACACCGTGGCATTTTCCACCAAGTTGTCCTTCAAGGGGACAATTACTGTAGGTCCATCCACTCTCACTGCCGAGCTCTGTATGGATTCTGGAGCCGAGGAGAATTTCATGTCCTCTGCCTTTGCTCTCCGCCACACTATACCTCAGGTGACTGTGCGATTAGTGAATGGATTGACTCTGCCCTCACAAATCACCCACCAGACTATCCCTCTCACTTTGTCTATGTCCCCTTCCCATCAGGAGAGTATTTCCTTTCTTGTCCTGCCCGAGGGAATAGATGAGGTTTTGCTGGGAATACCTTGGCTCTGTCACCACTCTCCCCATATTGAGTGGTCCTCTGGGAGGATACTGGGTTGGGGTGATTCATGTAGAGGCAGGTGTGTCAGGGAGTGCGTTCAGGTCACCACCACAGAGATACCCATAGACCTTACTCCTCTTCCCCAGTGTTATTGGTCATACGCAGACATTTTCTCCAAGAAGGCGGCGGAGACCCTTCCGCCTCATCGCCCCTACGACTGTCCTATTGATCTCTTGCCTGGAGCAGAACCTCCTTGGGGAAGAGTCTATCCCCGCTCGCTTCCTAAGATGGAGGCCATGTCCCAGTATATTCAGGAGAATCTGGCAAGAGGGTTCATTAGGAAGTCGGTGTCACTAGCAGGGGCGGGATTCTTCTTCGTGCAGAAGAAGAACGGAGAATTACGTCAGTGTATTGACTACAGGGGTCTTAACGCCATCACCGTCAAGAATAAGTACCCGTTGCCCCTAATCTCTGAGCTCTTTGATAGGCTCCGGGGAGCAAAGGTATTTACTAAGCTAGATCTACGTGGTGCCTATAACCTAATTCGCATCCGTGAAGGGGACGAGTGGAAGACAGCTTTTAATACCAGGGATGGGCATTATGAATACCTGGTGATGCCCTTCGGGTTCTGTAATGCTCCCGCTGTTTTCCAAGACTTTGTCAATGACATTTTCCGGGATATGCTCTCCACCACTGTAGTAGTCTATCTGGATGATATTCTCATCTTTTCACCAGATATAGACTCTCACCGGAGGGATGTCAACAAAGTCTTCGACCTCTTACGGGCAAACTCCCTATATGCCAAGCTGGAGAAATGTGTGTTTGAGCAGGAGTCTTTACCTTTCCTGGGCTATATCATCTCCGGTCAAGGATTGGCTATGGATCCTGCCAAACTACAGGCTGTAATGGACTGGCAAGAACCCCATTCTCTTAAAGCGGTGCAGCACGTTATGGGGTTCATTAATTATTATCGCCAGTTCATTACCCATTTCTCGACTTTGGTAGCTCCCTTGGTAGCCCTCACCAAGAACGGACCAAAACTCAAGTTGTGGTCTGAGGAGGTCTCCAAGGCGTTCTCTTCCATCAAGTCAAATTTTGCCAGTGCTCCCATATTACATCGCCCCGATGTTGATAAGCCATTTATTTTAGAGGTGGATGCCTCTTCTGTTGGTGCTGGAGCAGTCCTTTATCAAAAGGATGCCCAAGGTCGGAAGCATCCCTGCTTCTTCTTTTCTAAGACCTTTACACCAGCAGAGAGGAATTATTCCATTGGGGACAGGGAGTTGCTGGCTATGAAGTTGGCCTTCTCTGAGTGGAGACATCTTCTGGAGGGGGCTCGTTTTCCCTTCCAAGTCTTCACTGACCACAAAAACTTGGTATATCTGCAAACGGCTCAGCGGCTAAATTCTCGCTAGGCCAGATCATCCCTATTCTTCTCTCGGTTCCACTTCACCCTCCATTTTCTCTCCGGTGAGAAGAATATTCGGGCCGACGCTCTCTCTCGCTCCTTAGTGTCATCAGAGAAGGAGGATGAGGAGCCTCTGCTTATTGTTCCCGAAGAGAGCCTGAGAACGGTAGCCCCGGTTTTGCTAGAGTCTGTGCCTCCAGGCAAGACTTTTGTGCCCACTAATTTGCGACCGGAGGTACTCTCTTGGGCACACTCGTCCAGGTTGGGTGGACACTTTGGGGCAAAGAGGACAACTGAATTATTGGCGAGGACATACTGGTGGCCACATATGGTCCGTGATGTCAGGGAATATGTTCAGGCGTGTGTCTACTGCGCCAAGAACAAGTCTCCTCGACAATGGCCAGCTTGGTTATTTTTCCCTTTGCTGGTGGCAGACAGGCCCTGAGAGATGGTCGGGATGGACTTTGTTGTGGGCTTACCCAAGTCTCGGGGTTGCACCATCATTTGGGTGATCACCGACCACTTCTCCAAAATGGTGCACTTGGTGCCGCTACCACGGTTACCTTCTGCACGGGCCTTGGCAGCATTATTTATTAGACACATCTTCCGTCTACACGGTATGCCAGACAAGATTGTCATTGTCAGCGATCGAGGTCCCGAATTTGCGTCTTGGATCTGGAGAGAGCTGTGTCGTCTACTCTGCATTGAGTTAAACCTCTCCTCTGCATATCATCCCGAGATGAATGGGTTGGTAGAGAGGGCCAACCAGACCTTGGTCACATACTTGCGACATTTTGTCTCTGCCAGGCAGGATGACTGGGCATCCTTGCTCCCGTGGGCGGAGTTCGCGCTAAACAATGCTGTGGCTGACTCCACCGGACAGACCCCATTCCTCTTAAATTACGGCCAGCATCTGCGGGTACCGGTGTCCATGCCCGTGGCCTCCGCTGACTCCAGGGTGGAAGACTGGGCTGTAGAGGCACGGGACATATGGGACCAGGATGCCATTCATGCTTCCAAAGAGAGGATTAGGTCTTCTGCCGATGCCCATCGGCGTCCCGCTCCGACATTTGCTCCTGGCGACCTAGTGTGGCTCTCCGCCCAAAACATAAGGCTGTGGGTGGAGTCCACTAAGTTGGCACCCTGCTATTTGGGTCCCTTCAAGGTCCTCGAGCAGGTGAACCCTGTGGTTTACCGTTTAGCCCTTCCGCCTCGCATTGGTATCTCCGACACCTTCCATGTGTCCCTCCTAAAACCCGTGGTCATCTCCCGGTTGCCTGAGTCATCTGCCGGGACGTCGGGTTCGTCTACGGACGATCACGAGGTGAACGCCATTTTAGGGTGCAAGGTGGTACGGGGCAAAAAAATTTTTTGGGTGGATTGGAGGGGTTATGGGCCTGAGGATAGGTTCTGGGAGCCTGCCGAGCATATTCATGCTCCGCAGCTCATCGCTGCCTTTGAACATAGCGAGGCCCAAAGAAGGGGGGCCTTAGGAGGGGGGGCAAGGTTAGGGGTCTAGTTCCCGCTTCTGCACAAGGGGAATCTCGAACCATCCCTGCTGCGGTCTCCCATCCGTCTCCGGCCGCAGTGGACTCTGCTCAGCAGAGATGTCGATCCCAGCGTCTCGCCCAGTCTAACATTGTGCAGAGGATTACTGCTGCCTCTCCAGGTTCTGCTATTGTAGCCAGTACTGGTCAGCGGTGAGCAGATGTCTTTGGAACTAAGTCCTGCATTTCTCCATCTGAGCATGCCCAGGGCAATATCTCCCATTGGAGATCAGGGGTCACATGCTCGGTTACAGCAGCGACTCCCATTGGTCCGCCAGGAAGGTCCTGAAATGGCTTGTGTTCTTTAACAGTTTCTCATTGGTCCTTTTCTGGAAGGTCCTGTAGCTGCTGCTATAAAAGGTGCGTATCAATTGTGTTATGTGCTTTGCGCCAGTGTGATCATGCACTCATGTGGTTAGGGCTCGGCTGAAATAAGCCCCTAGAATACCGGTACCTTCGGTGAGGAGATTTGTATGCACGTGTTCAGGGCCTGGCTGAAATAAGCCCCTAGAATACCGGCTTCTCCGGTGAGGAGTTGCATGTTTGCGTTGCTGACTGCATGACCACGGACTGCTATCTGTACAGCAGTTATCTGTGTATCCCTGTGGTGTTAACAGGACACAGTCTCTATCTCTGCGTCTCTACCTCAGCGACTCTGTGGTGTAACAGAGTTCGCTTATACAGCCATCTTACTAGCAGCAGGCTCTGCCTGCACGGTGGACCCCGGGCTGAAAACGCACCTATTATTTATATTTATTTGATGAGTTCTGCCAGCCCTAACAGCGCATATCCATCAGGACACCACCAGCAGCTCTGAAGACACGTTCTGAGAGAACGCTGGCTGTCGGGCATGACAACACCTCCATGGCGTGACAGGCGAGCTCTTCCATATTTGAAGACCAAAGTGCAAAAAGGTCCAAACCCCCCTCATGGCATTGATACTGAGCTCAAAATATTCCTGCACCATCTTCTCCAGTCATTCACAAAGTGTCAGACTTGTACTCTGTTCTTTTGGTGCACGGGCTGGTCTAAAAAATGTGTTAAACAACTCACAGAAATTGCCATGACACCTTGAAGTTCCCAGGGTTGGACGTCTAGAACTAGGATGCACACTGTGTGCCTCACTGCTGTCTTTGGGAAAACCACTCTTAAGATTTTGTATAAGCATGATTCGATGCTCCAGCATTTGGGCATCCCTTTCCAAGGGGTTAAGCATCTGGCTAAATGTACTCTTGTACTATGGATCTAAAAGAGTAGCAACCCAGTAGTTAGCACGAATTCTAACCTCAAGAATATGGGCATCGTGTTGAAGATAGTGCAGCAAGAAGGCGCTCATGTGCCGGGCGCTTCCATGAGGTCCAAGTCCATGGTGTGTTGGTGGTGGGGTAACACTCAAGGTTGCTTCCGCCTTCCTCTCCCACCAACAACGGACAACAGAGAGGTGTTCATTATCCTCTTCATCTCCTGACTGTTGCACGTCCATCACTTTTTCCTCTTCCATTTGTTCATTGGATCCTGCACCTTTACTAAGTTTGTCTGGTACCACGAACCCCCCTTGATCACTTTAAGCTACCCTCTCATAGCACCCACCTGTGCATTGACAGTCCAGAAATTTGAGATATTGTTTTCCCTTCCACATCCTACTCTGTTTCCACCTCTTCCTCTGGGACCACCACCCCCCACGCAGACAATTCAAAGTGTGCTCCAGCATGTAGATGACCAGAATAGTATGCTGATGATGGCATAATTAGCGATAACCATCTTAGTAGCCATCGATTCCATGAGCTCCACGTCAATGGTGTGTTGGTGGCAGAGTAACATTAAATGATGCTTCCACAGTCCCCTCCCACCAATCACGGACAACAAGAGGTGTTCATTATTCTCTTTATCTCCTAACTGTTGCGCATCCATCACCTTTTCCTCCGCCATTTGTTCCTTGGCTCTTGCACCTTCACTAAGTTTGTCTGGTACCATGAGCCCCCCCTTGATTGCTGTAAGCCATCCACCCATGGCACCCGCCTGTGTGACCACTGTCTGAAAATTTGAGATATTGTTATCCCTTCCGCATCCTCCTCTGCTTCCACCTCTCCCTCTGAGACCATCACCTCCTCACTCAGAGTATTCAAAGTGTGTTACAGTATGTAGATGACCGAAATAGTAATGCTGATGACAACATCGTCAGTGCTAGCCATCTTAGTAGTCATTTCATAACAGTGCAGAAGGGTGCAGAGGTCCTTCATCTGTGCCCACTCCACATTTGCACCACGTCCGTGCTGCATTGGCCCAGGCTGTAGAAAAGGACATACTGCACCAGAGCTTGTTACTGCTGCCACAGCCACTGCAACATGTGCAGAGTGGAATTCCACTCTGTCATAACATTGCTAATTAAAAAGTTAACCGGTAGGCTGAAACACCTCTGTAGTAATTGCTATACTATTTGGTTGAGGACGTGAGCCATGCAAGGCGCATGTGTGAGGTTGCCACGGCATAGAGCCGCCACCAGGTTTGCACTGTTATAGCACACAATCTTGCCTGGCTCAAGGTTTGTGGAGACAGCCATTGCTCTAACTTGGCCTGGATATCTGTCCACAACTCTTGAGCTGTGTGACTGCAAAATCCAAGGCATATTGATTTAAACACTGATTGCGGTGAGCCATAGTTGAGCAACACGCAGGTAGGGGAGATTCTATCTGCACTGTTGGAACATGTGTCTGATTAAGGGAGAGGTTAAGGGCACAGGTGGAGGCCCTAGAGGAGGTGGAGGAGGCAGAAGATACAGAGGTTTGTCCCACAAACTTTGGGGATTCAAAGACTTGTGGAGCAGCCCCGTGACTGCCTGTCCCTACAGCCACCATAGTCACCCAGTGTCCAGTCAGTGAGATTTAATGCTTCTTCACATGTTTGCTCGTCCAGGTGTCAGTGGTGAAATGCACCCTGGCAGACATAGATTTTTTCAGTGAGCAGGTGATGTTGTCAGTGACATGCTGGTGTAGTGCAGGCACAGCTTTCTTAGAAAAGTAATGGCGACTCGGCAACTGGTAGTGGGGGACTGCAATGGCCATCAACTTTCTGAAACAATCTGTATCCACCAGGCCGAAAGGCAGCATTTCCGTGGCCAACAGATTGGAGATGGTGGAGTTCAAGCTCTTAGCTTTGCCATGTGTAGGAGGAAATATTTTTTTACGTGACCACAACTGCGGGACCGAGGGCTGGCTGCTGTCCTGAGAGAGGGCAGAGTAGGGAGAACAGGTCAAACTGCTAGAGTGAGGTGCAGAATCAGCAAAAGGGATTAAGAGCACATATTCAGTGTGTGATGGTACTCATTATGCAAACTAGGGGTCAGGTCAGTGAGGGATCAGTGACCTGTCAGCAGTCTGCATTATGAATACCTGATGAGAGCACCACATACCCCAACCCCTCCTTAGGATATGAGAATCTCATTAACACAAAATTGAAAATAAAGATTAAGAAACAGCCACAAGACAGATTTCATCAACCAAGGTATCATTTTTATCAGTATAACAGCGCTGACCTGACACTGTGTGTAGGCTACTGTGCACAATCCTGCTGACAGGTTCCCTTTAAGTGGAACTTTGGCCTTCTCATTTGCCACTGAAACACAGTTTTAGCACAAACGATTTAGAGTAGCTAATTGAGCCTCCAGGCTGCATCCCAATATTAGGCCCAACAATTTTTAAGTGGAAAGCTGGCCTTCTGATTTGCCACTGAAACACAGTTGTAGCACAAATGGTTTGGATTAGCTAACTGCGCTTATAGTAAGCTTAATGATTTTTAAGTGGAAATCTGGCTTTCTGATTTGCCACTAAAATAGTTTTAGCACAAACGATTTGGAATAGCTAATTGCGCTTACTGGCTGAACCCTAATATTAGACCTAATGATTTTTAAGTGGAAATCTGGCCTTCTGATTTGCCACTGAAATACAGTTTTAGCATGAGTGATTGGAAGTAGCAAATGGGGCTTCCGGAGACTGCCACACAGGTTTTGCACAGTCTACTTCGATGCTGTAAGATCGATTTCACACAGGACAGGATCCTTTCTTTTTAAATGACAATTTCACTTTCAGCACCAGCACTAGCAGGGGAGCAACCTCTCTGCACTGTGACACCTAGACAATGGTGCTAGCAAAACAAGATGTCCGCTTTTATATGGCCAGGTGTTAGGGTTCGAGTTCCCGCTGCTGCACAAGGGGAGTCTTGAACCAGCCCCGCTGCGGTCTCCCATTCATCTCCGGCCGCAGTGGAGCCTGCTCTGCAGAGACGTCAGTCCAAGCGTCTTGCCCACTCCAGTACTGTGCAGTGACTTGCTGCTGCCTTTCCTGGATCTGCTATTATAGCCAGTGCTGGAGCAGACGTCTTTGGGACAAAGTCCTGCGTTTTCCCTTCTGAGCATGCCCAGAGTGGGATCTCTCATTGGAGATCAGGGGTCACATGCTCACGTACTGCAGCAGCTCCTATTGGTCTGCCAGGAAGGTCCTGTGACTACTGTTGTTCTGGAACAAGCTTCATTGGTCCTTGTTTCTGGCAGGTCCTGTAGCTGTTACTATAAAAGGGTAGCATGGCTGGGCCGCCATGCGCTAATATCAACCATTGTATGCTATGCGCCAGTGTGGTCATGTGTGTGTGTGATTAGGGACCCGGCTGAAATAAGCCACTAGAATACCGACTTAATCGGTGAGGAGTTTGGTGTGCTAGCTGGTCAGGGTCGGCGTCCTAGATGCCCTAGATTACCGGCATAACCGGTGAGGAGTTTTGATTGCCGTATTCAGGGTCTGGCGTTCAGACGCAATAGATTGCGGGTGACTCCCGCGAGGACATTAGCACATGATCACGCTTTATGTACGCTTAGCACTTAACTGTATACCTGAGAGCCTGACAGGACACAGCACTTTTTCTCAGCGGCCCTATGACGTAACAGGGTTCGCTTTCAACGCTAGACAGCGCCCTAGCGTGTTTTCTTTGCGACTCAGTTGTGTTTAGTGAGTTCACACACATCGCCATATAGCGCTGCGGCTCTCCTTCTAGCGGCTCTGTGGAGTAACAGAGTTCACACTTATTGCCACAGCGCGTTACGGCGTTTATGTTGGCGACTCTGTGGGATAACAGAGTTTGCTTCTTACGCCATTTTACTAGCAGCAGGCTCCGCCTGCACGGTGGACCCCGGGCTGCGAACGCACCTCTCCACATCTTATATTTGGTGCGTTCCGCAGACCCTAACATAATATTAGCGCCAGGGTCTGGCTAGTAAAATGGCGGATGAACAGCGTTTACAGCTGTACATCCAGCAGCTGGAGGGTAGGTTGGCGGCTCTTGAGCGCACAACCTCAGCTGTGGATGTTACCGCAGTCGCTGTTCAGGCTGCTAGCGTAGCTGCAGCCAGTTTGTCCTCTGCCACCTCTGTCCCTACATTGTCCCACCTCCCGCTTCCAGACAAGTTTGCTGGTGACAGCAAGCAATGTCGGGGATTCGTGAGTCAGTGCTCCATACACCTCGAGCTTCTGGCTGCACGTTTCCCCACGGATCGGGCACAAGTGGGCTTTGTGATAGCTCTTCTGTCGGGCAGAGCGTTGGAGTGGGCAACGCCGCTGTGGGAGCGCGACGACCGTGTGGTGCGGAGTGCTTCTCGTTTTCTGGAGGCTCTGAAAAAGGTTTTTCTAGGACCTCAGATCATCCACGATACGGCGCTCAAACTGCTGGCAAGTACCCAGGGTTCGGCTTTGGTCAGCCAGTTTGCTGTCCAATTTCGGACTCTGGCGTCATGTGAAAGATGCCTTGGCTACCAGAGAGATTCCTGCCACACTGGAGAAGCTTATTGCTATTTCTACCCGCGTCGACCTCCGTTTCCACGAGCGGAGGCTGGAACGTGCCCAGTGTAGGCAGAGGGTTCGGTTGGCTCCAACCTTCACCACCCCTCTGGAGTCGCCCGTTCAGGCGCCCGACCTTCAGGAGGTTGCTCCTGCAGGATCTAAATCTCGGGTCACTCGTCCATCCCCGATTTGTTATATTTGCCAGCAGCAGGGACATTTTGCCAACCGATGTCCACAGCGGCTGAATAAACGGTTGCGCCCAGTAACCGTAGGAACAGGGTTACTGGACGCCATGAGTTTTGCCCCTAAAGTGCTCCTCAAGGGGATAATTACCCACGGTTCTACCACCCTACCCGTCAAGCTGTGTGTGGATTCTGGGGCAGAGGGGAATTTTATGTCATCCTCCTTTGCTTCTCGCCACACCATGCCTTTGGTGTTGCTGGCTGAACCAGTATCGGTACGGGTGTTGAACGGAGCAATTCTGCCCTCACAAATCACCCATCAGTCTGTCCCACTCACCTTGTCTATGTCTCCTTCCCATCAGGAGAATATATCATTTTTTATCCTCCCTGAGGGTATAGATGAGGTTTTGTTGGGATTACCCTGGCTCCGCCACCACTCTCCCCATATTGAGTGGTCTTCAGGGAGAATTCTGGGTTGGGGTAATTTATGTAAAGGCAGATGCATTAGGGACAGCGTGCAGGTCAACACCACTGAGATACCCATAGACCTCTCTCCTCTTCCCAAGGTCTATTGGTCTTATGCCGACGTTTTCTCGAAGAAGGCTGCGGAGACTCTTCCGCCTCATCGCCCCTATGACTGTCCTATCGACCTCTTGCCTGGAGCTGAGCCTCCCAGAGGAAGGGTTTATCCCCTCTCTCTTCCTGAGACAGAGGCCATGTCCCAATATATTCAGGAGAACTTGGCAAGGGGATTCATTAGGAAGTCGGTGTCACCAGCGGGAGCGGGGTTCTTCTTTGTGCAGAAGAAGAACGGAGAATTACGTCCGTGCATTGATTATAGGGGTCTCAACGCTATCACCGTGAAAAATAAATATCCTTTGCCGCTAATCTCTGAGCTCTTTGACAGGCTTCGGGGAGCAAGGGTATTTACTAAGTTAGACCTGCGGGGTGCGTATAACCTGATTCGCATCCGTGAGGGGGACGAATGGAAGACGGCATTTAACACCAGGGATGGGCATTATGAATATCTGGTAATGCCCTTTGGGCTCTGTAACGCCCCAGCTGTCTTCCAAGACTTTGTGAATGACATCTTCCGGGATATGTTGACCACCTCGGTGGTAGTCTATCTGGATGACATTCTCATCTTTTCTCCAGATATGGCCTCCCACCGGAGAGATGTCTGCAAGGTCTTCGACCTCTTGCGAGCAAATTCCCTATATGCGAAGTTGGAGAAGTGCATGTTGGAGCAGGAGTATCTACATTTCCTGGGCTATATCATCTCCACCCAGGGATTGGCTATGGATCCTACCAAACTACAGGCTGTGATGGATTGGCAAGAACCCCACTCCCTTAAGGTGGTGCAGCGCTTTATGGGGTTCATTAACTACTATCGCCAATTCATTCCCCACTTCTCTACTTTGGTAGCTCCCTTGGTAGCCCTCACCAAGAAGGGAGCTAATCACAAGTTGTGGTCAGAGGAGGTCACAAAGGCGTTCTCCTCCATCAAGTCGCATTTCGCCAGTGCTCCCATCTTACATCGCCCCGATGTCGATAAACCGTTTATCTTAGAGGTGGATGCCTCTTCTGTTGGTGCTGGGCAGTCCTCTTTCAAAAGGATGCCCAGGGTCCGAAGCATCCCTGCTTCTTCTTTTCCAAGACCTTTACACCAGCAGAGAGGAATTATTCCATCGGGGACAGGGAGTTACTGGCTATGAAGTTGGCCTTCTCCGAGTGGAGACATCTTCTGGAGGGGGCTCGCTTCCCCTTCCAAGTATTCACGGACCACAAGAACTTGGTGTATTTGCAGACAGCCCAGCGGCTAAATTCCCGTCAGGCCAGATGGTCCTTGTTTTTCTCCCGGTTCCATTTCACCCTCAATTTCCTCTCCGGTGAGAAGAACATTCGCGCAGACGCTCTATCCCGCTCTGTGGTGTCCTCTGAGGAGGTGGAGGAGGAGCCTCGGCTTATTGTCCCCACAGAAAGCCTAAGAACGGTGGCTCCGGTTTCGCTTGAGTCTGTGCCTCCGGGCAAGACTTTTGTGCCCATCAATTTGCGACCGGAAGTACTCTCTTGGGCACATTCGTCCAGGGTGGGTGGACATTTTGGGACAAAAAGGACTTCTGAGTTGCTGGCGAGAACATACTGGTGGCCGCAGATGGCCCGTGACGTCAGGGAATACGTTCAGGCGTGCGTCTCCTGCGCCAAGAATAAGTCCTCTCGACAACGGCCAGCTGGGTTACTTTTCCCTTTACCGGTGGCAGACAGGCCTTGGGAGATGGTCGGGATGGATTTTGTGGTGGGCTTACCCAAGTCTCGGAGCTGCACCATCATCTGGGTGATAACCGACCACTTCTCCAAAATGGTGCACTTAGTGCCGTTACCACGGTTACCGTCTGCACAGGCCTTGGCAGCATTATTCATTAGGCATATTTTCCGCTTTCACGGTATGCCAGACAAAATTGTCAGTGATCGAGGTCCCCAGTTTGCGTCTCGGTTCTGGAGAGAGCTGTGTCGTTTACTCAGCATTGAGTTGAATCTCTCCTCTGCATACCATCCCGAGACGAATGGGTTGGTAGAGAGGGCCAACCAGACCTTGGTCACATACTTGCGACATTTTGTCTCTGCCAGGCAGGATGACTGGGCATCCTTGCTACCGTGGGCTGAGTTCGCTCTAAATAATGCTGTGGCTGACTCCACCGGACAGACCCCATTCCTCCTGAACTACGGTCAGCATCCGCGGGTACCAGTGCCCATGCCCGTGTCTTCCGCCGATTCCAGGGTGGCAGACTGGGCTGTGGAGGCACGGGACATTTGGGACCGCACACAGGATGCCATTCAGGCCTCCAAAGAGAGGATGAGGTCTTCGGCCGATGCCCATCGGCGCCCCGCTCCTACATTTGCTCCGGGTGACCTAGTGTGGCTTTCTGCCCGAAACATCAGGCTACGTGTAGAGTCCACCAAGTTGGCACCTCGCTTTTTGGGCCCCTTTAAAGTTCTTGAGCAGGTGAACCCGGTGGTTTACCGCCTAGCCCTTCCGCCTCACCTTGGTATCACTGACACCTTTCACGTGTCCCTCCTGAAACCCGTGGCCATTTCCCGGTTTTCCGAGTCATCTGCCGGGACGTCGGGTTCATCTACCGACAATCATGAGGTGAATGCCATTGTTGGGTACAAGGTGGTACGAGGCAAAAAATTTTATTTGGTGGATTGGAGGGGTTATGGGCCTGAGGATAGGTCCTGGGAGCCTGCCGAGCATGTTCACGCTCCGCAGCTCATCGCTGCCTTTGAGCGCAGCGAGGCCCAAAGAAGGGGGGCCCTAGGAGGTGGGGGAATGTTAGGGTTCGAGTTCCCGCTGCTGCACAAGGGGAGTCTCGAACCAGCCCCGCTGCGGTCTCCCATTCATCTTCGGCTGCAGTGGAGCCTGCTCTGCAGAGACATCGGTCCAAGCGTCTTGCCCACTCCAGTACTGTGCAGTGACTTGCTGCTGCCTTTCCTGGATCTGCTATTATAGCCAGTGCTGGAGCAGATGTCTTTGGGACAAAGTCCTGCGTTTTCCCTTCTGAGCATGCCCAGAGTGGGATCTCTCATTGGAGATCAGGGGTCACATGCTCACGTACTGCAGCAGCTCCTATTGGTCTGCCAGGAAGGTCCTGTGACTACTGTTGTTCTGGAACAAGCTTCATTGGTCCTTGTTTCTGGCAGGTCCTGTAGCTGTTACTATAAAAGGGTAGCATGGCTGGGCCGCCATGCGCTAATATCAACCATTGTATGCTATGCGCCAGTGTGGTCATGTGTGTGTGTGATTAGGGACCCGGCTGAAATAAGCCACTAGAATACCGACTTAATCGGTGAGGAGTTTGGTGTGCTAGCTGGTTAGGGTCGGCGTCCTAGATGCCCTAGATTACCGGCATAACCGGTGAGGAGTTTTGATTGCCGTATTCAGGGTCTTGCGTTCAGACGCAATAGATTGCGGGTGACTCCCGCGAGGACATTAGCACATGATCACGCTTTATGTACGCTTAGCACTTAACTGTGTACTTGAGAGCCTGACAGGACACAGCACTTTTTCTCAGCGGCCCTGTGACGTAACAGGGTTCGCTTTCAACGCTAGACAGCGCCCTAGCGTGTTTTCTTTGCGACTCAGTTGTGTTTAGTGAGTTAGCACACATCGCCATATAGCGCTGCGGCTCTCCTTCTAGCGGCTCTGTGGAGTAACAGAGTTCGCACTTATTGCCACAGCGCGTTACGGCGTTTATGTTGGCGACTCTGCGGGATAACAGAGTTTGCTTCTTACGCCATTTTACTAGCAGCAGGCTCCGCCTGCACGGTGGACCCCGGGCTGCGAACGCACCTCTCCACATCTTATATTTGGTGCGTTCCGCAGACCCTAACACCAGGGACATGTGACTTTGGAATCAACACACAGAGTTAAGAGAAAAAAAAAAGCGTGCGCCGCTCCTGTAACCTCTCCACACCCCCTCCCCTCATCAAACACGTCCCCCCATCCACCCTGCTCATCATACAGTACCACTATCCTAGCCCAAGTAATAGCAAAAAGATTAATGGAAACGCGATGATTTACCGAACTGTGACCGAATTTTGCCAACGGAGTAAAAATGCTTGTGAACGTGAACATGAATCAGAATGTGAAACGTTCGTGCTGAATTTGAGATTGGCGAATGTTTTCCGAACACGTTCACTCATCTCTATTCTAGTGGTGGTCAGTAACAGGCTAATCACAGATCAGCGGTTCTCATTGGAGCACAGTTTGTACAGTAGAGTCATTTTCCATCTACAGAGTCACTGGGTAAATTTCTTTCTCATGTAGACTTTACTTTCTTATGGTCAGTAGTGTTCTTTTTCTCTCTATTGTATATTGTAAGCTATTACGGTAAGCAGGGTCTGCTCTCTCTCTCCTGTAGAGTGTAAGCTCTTATGATTACCGGGGTCCTCGCTCTCTCTTCTGTAGAGTATAAGCTCTTATAGTCAGCTGGGTCCTCTCTCATGTAGAAAGTAATCTCTTATGGTCAGAGGGGTCCTTTCTCTCTCTTTCTCCTGTAGAGTATAAGCATTTATGAACAGAAGGGTTCTCTTTTTCCCTTCTCCCCCACTTGTATCTTCTGAGCAATTACAAGGATTACAGCATTGAAATTAATGCAAATTTATTCACCATGAATCTAATTTTTGGGGAAATTTCAGTGAAGATTGCAAATTCGATTTTCAAAAAATCCACTCATCTCTAGTCACAAAATTTCAACATGTGCCGTGACATTACTTTTTGAATGCAAAGGAATGTGTTTGCCCATTCAGTCATATTTATCCAGATCGATTTGCAATATTGTAATGCCAAGGTTAGATTTTATTATCCTGTATACTTTGGTGTCAACAGCAAAGACTGACACTTTACTCTCAATCCCATCCCCAAGGTCATAAGTAAAGAGGTTACAAAGAATCGGTCCTAGCACAGATCCCTTGGGTCCCCACTGCTGACTATTTCCCATTTAGAGAACGTACCATTTATGACAACTCTGTTGTGCACAAGCACTGCAGAGTAGAGTTGAGCGAAACAGGTCGGTCAGATTCATAAGTCGCCGACGATCGCCAAAGTCGGGTTTCGCCGAGCGAAACCCGACCACAGCATGAAGTCAACCATGCGTTCGGCAAAACGAGCGCCAAAGTCGGTTTTCCCATAATGCTTGCAGGCGCCTTTTTTCAGCCAATGAGCAAGGACATACACTGTGGGCAACGAGATGACATGGGCAGCGTCCACCACCATCGTAGAGAAGGGCATTGCAGTGATTGGCTTGCTTTGTGTGGCGTCATAGTGTCTATAAAAGTCCTGACCGCCGACCTCCATTTTACTTCTGCTGATCTTAACAGTAGGGAAAGGTTGCTGACGCTGTTTATCAGTAGGGAGAGAGTTAGGTCTGGAAAGAGAAGTTCTTATGTGCTTGTGCTGATAGCAATTGTGCTGTACAAATAGTGTGCAGTGACAGGGGAGGATTTTCTTGTGTGCAGCAGCGCTGGTTATTAGTGTTGGCATATGCAAGGACTTATTATAAGTAAAAGGAGGACTTTATGCTGACCTGACAATAGATGGCGATATTGTGTAACGTTTCCTTCTGTTTAATGTATTGTATAAGAAATAGTCTCACTTATACTTTCACTTTCGTTTTGTTCCTGTTTTCCTGATGCAATGCTGTTTAGAAGTAAAAGCTTGTTATCCCATGAAGCCTGCTCTGTGAAGTTTTCTACTGCAAAGGTATGGCTACAGAGGCTGTGCAACAGGTTATGGGCCCAGACACCCAGAAACAGACACCCAGACCCAGTCACTTTGATACAGCGTACCCAGAGAATCCAGACACCAAGAATACCAGATACCCAGGACACTGGAACTCCAAGTATCTCCAAATATGTAAGATAAGTTAAAAATGACAAGTAGCACAGAGCTAAAACTCGCAGTAGCTAAACTGAATGATGACAACTATCAGCTATGGAAGTTCAAAGTAGAGATACTATTGTCTAAAGATGATTTATGCAAAGTAATCACTACTAGAGTTGAGCGATACTTTCCGATATCCAAAAGTATCGGAATCGGAATGGTATCGCCGATACCATTAAAATATCGGCGATACCCGATACCGATACCGGAAGTCCCATGTAAGTCTATGGGAACAAAATATCGTAACTAAAAAAACCCCATTCTTTCCTTGTAAACACTAAATATACACACATAGAATACATATATATATATATATACATGTCATTGTGACATATATATATACATATATGTGTAGTTTATACACTTCTGCATAGTAAAATATCCTCTGATTCAATTGCCGGGTAAAGCCGGTTTCTGTGAAAAGACAGAAGCACCCGACATGAAATGACACTTGGTGTACATAGGGTTAACCATGTCTTTTCATGTCCTTTGCTATCTGATTTGCACAAACAATTAAATCAGTCTATGTGTGCAAAATTTCACACCTGTAGGGGTTAATTAAAGGTGTAAATTCGTTGTAAAAAAAACGGACTTTTTTGCTACGAATTTACACCTTTAATTAACCCCTACAGGTGTGAAATTTGCACACATAGACTGATTTAATTGTTTGTGCAAATCAGATAGCAAAGGACATGAAAAGACATGGTTAACCCTATGTACACCAAGTGTCATTTCATGTCGGGTTCTGCATTTTCACAAAAGCCGGCAATTGAATTAGCGGCTATTATACTATGTAGAAGTGTATGAACTATAAATATATATATATATATATATATATATATATGTGTCACAAACTCAATGACATGTATATATATATATGAGGTGTAAAATTGCTGAAAAAAAATGCGTGGGCTCCCGCCCTATTTTCGCAACCAGACAGACAAAGCCAGTGAGTGGGGGCAGATAATAATAGCCCAGAGAGGGACCATTATTTTTGGCCCCCCCCGGCTACTAACATCTGCCCCCAGACACCCCAGAAAGGGCAAATCTCTAATTAGATTTGCCCTTTCTGGCACTTTGCCCGTCTATTCCCATTGCCCTGTAGCGGTGGTGAATGGGTTAATAAGGGGTTAAAATGACCTTGCAATTGAAAGGTCACTTTAAGCCAGGTTAATAATTGAGAGCTGTCAATTAGACAACTATCAATTATTAATCCTATTGTATGAAAGAAAAATCAAACACACACACTTTAATAAAAAAGAAGTTTAATGAAATAATCACACAGTTTTTGACCATATTTTATTTACCTGCTAAAACCATTTCCTGTAATAAAAATAAAATAATAAAGCAAAATTATTCTTACCAATCCGATGCACAGTCAGGTCCCACGGTGTAATCCTTCAGAAAGGGTTAATGTTTACTGCAGGGACCGCAGCTAATGCTGCAGCCTCACAGTAAACCCCCAAATGAATGAGCTCCTCTCCTGGCTGACAGGAGAGGAAGTGGAAAGCTTAATTGATTGCTTTCCACTTTCACTTCAGGTCAGCCAGGGACACCATCAGTGACGTCAGAGGGAACTGATTAACAAAAATAGGGGTTCCCTTCGAAAAAAAAATGGCGTGGGGTCCCCCCTATTTTTGTTAACCAGCCAGATGAAGCAGACCGCTGAGGCCTGGATTTTCAGGCTGTTAAGGAGCCAAGATCCATGGACCTTGCCAGCCTGATAATACCAGGCCACAGCAGTCTGCATATCTTGGCTGATTAACAAAAATAGGGGATCCCCTCGAAAAAAATTGGCGTGGGGTCCCCCCTATTTTTGTTAACCAGCCAGATGAAGCAGACCGCTGAGGCCTGGTTTTTCAGGCTGGTAAGGATCCAATATCCATGGACCTTGCAAGCCATGGACCTTGCAAGCAACCGTTGATTGCACGGTGACAATAAGCCCGGTTAATAATGGATAGGCGTCAATAAGACACCGATCCATTATTAATCCCAAAGTTTTTAAATGTTTAAAAAAAAGACACAGCAAGAAAAAAGTCTTTTAATGAAATAAAAGAGACAACACAGTTTTCATTTCTTTTATTACTCTCTCATTCCTGCGACGCCATCGATCTCCTGTAAAAAAAGAAAAAAAACAAACCAACAGTATACCACCTGTCCGACGCAGTCCATAGTAACGATTGTCCCACGACGATCCAGCTCTGCTACATCGCAATGACAGGCAGAGCCTGTCATCGCAACGCAGCACAGCTGATTACCTGCTTCCCCGGCGGTGACGTCATCGGACTGACTGCTTTACGGCCGCGATTACCCAGCAGTCACTGCAGTTATCGCGAGAAACTGCATGTGACCGCCGGGGAGAAGAGGATGGCGGCCATGAAGCAGTCCGGGATGTGACCGCCGGAGATCTTCTGCCAGGTAAGTGCCGCTGACTCCTGACAGACCCGACCGACGGACACTGACAGTGACAGTGACAAATCCGATTCCGGTATCCGATCTGACGAAAATATCGGTACTCGGAATCGGAATTCCGATACAGCCAATATCGGCCGATACCCGATATTTGCAGTATCGGAATGCTCAACCCTAATCACTACAGATAGACCTGATCAGGATAATCAGACATGGGATAAGAAAAATAGACAAGCGAGAGCCACTATTAGCTTATTAGTGGATGATGCTCAATTAATACATATAAGAAATGAAGAAACAGTGAAAGGAATGTGGGAAGCATTAAGAAAGCTATATGAGAGACCCAGCTTAAATCACAAGTTATTTTTATTAAGAAAGCTTTACAGTATGAGATTGAGTGCAAATGACGACATGCAGAAGCACATTCTCAATGATGGAAGTGATATCACAGCTAAGATCTATTGGTGAAGATATTAAAGAAAGCCATATAGCAGCAATTTTATTGTGCAGTTTACCAGATTCAGATACTGCTTTAATAAATGCACTAGAGACAAGACCTGAAACGGACATTACATTAGAGTTTGTGAAAACAAGACTAATAGATGAATATCAGAGAAGAAAAGAACAAAGCAATGATTCTTCAACTGAAAAGGACAGTAAAAATGCTCTTAAAGCTACAGAATTTAAAAAACCCTATAGTAAAGAGACAAGAGAATGCTTCAGATGTAAGAAAAAAGGTCATTTAAATATAGACTGTACCATATGGAAAGCAGAACAACAAAAATTACAACATAAAAAGCATACACAGAAAGATAAAAACACAATTTCCGATTCGTGTGAGAATAATTGCAATGGCACATTCAAAATAACAGACAAGAAATCATCACTTGTTTGGTTTATTGATTCAGGAGCAATGAGTCATATGACAAGTGACAAGAATTTCTTTACTGATCTTGATTTAAATAAGAAAGAAGCCATTTATCTTGCAGATGGAAGCAAAATAACCGCAAAAGGTATCGGACAAGGTATGCTAAATTGTTCAAACAAGTTCGGACAAGATTCAAAGATACTTGTACAGGATGTGTTGTATGTTCCAAAATTGGAAGCCGGATTATTATCTGTGAAACATTTAACAGCTAAAGGACTTACAGTAAAATTCAAAGACAATGAGTGTGCAATTATTGCAGGAAACAAGATGATAACCAAAGTCAAGGCAGATGAACAATTATATCATTTTGACAAACCAAAGGAACAGATGAAGGTATGTAAACATGATCACAAAAACTGTATTCACATGTGGCATAGACGTCTAGGATATAGACACCCGGACAGTATAAGGGAACTACAGAGAAAAGAATTGACAAAAGATTTAAAGATATCAGATTGCTCAATTACCATAAGATGTGAATGTTGTATAAAATCCAAAGCCACAAGGATATCTATTCCAAAAGAAAGTGAGATGAAAAGCGAAAGACCACTTGATTTGGTGCATACTGACGTATGTGGACCCATGAAAGTGACTACATCAGGAGGCAATAGATACATGTTGACTTTTATAGACGACTACTCAAGATACACAGTCACATACCTAATTAAGAACAAAAGTGAAGTTTTTTATAAACTTGTAGACTATGTAACAAGATCAAGTAACAAATTTCAAAGGAAGCCAATTGTCATCAGAAGTGATAATGGAGGTGAATTTACAGGTCACAGAATAGAAGACTACTTAAGACAAAATGGAATAGAACATCAGAAAACTGTTCCATACACACCTGAACAAAATGGAGTAGCAGAAAGGAAAAACAGAACTCTAACAGAAATGATGAGATGTATGCTGACAGATTCTAAACTACCAGAGAAATATTGGGGTGAGGCAGCAATGACAGCTACATATCTACAGAACCGACTTTTTTCCAGAAAACTGAAGAAAACTCCATATGAACTTTGGCAAGGTATGAAACCAAGTGTCAATCATTTAAAAGTTTATGGATGTAAAGTTTTTACATTCATTCCAACAGAAAAACGTTCCAAACTTCAAAACAGATCCATGGAAGGAATATTCGTTGGATATAGTGAAAACTGCAAAGGATATATAATCTTAGATCCCAAAACAGACAGAGTTACAGTGAGTAAGTGTGACATTCATTGAAGATTTAAATGAAGACATTATGATTTCAGTTGAAACAAAAAATGAGAAAAACAATAGTGAGATAACTGAAGAAATATCTGATAAGAAAGAAGTAGAAATTAATGAAGAACAAAATACTGAAAGTGAAGAATCAAAACTACAAACAGACACAGAACCAAGACTTTCAATAAGAGAGAACAAAGGAAAACAACCAAAACGTCTCTCATACAAGACAAGTATAAGAAAAATCCATGAGCCTACCTCTTGGGAAGACATATCTAAACTTCCTGAAGAAGAAGCTAATAATTGGATAGAAGCAACAGAAACAGAAATTAAATCCATGCATGATTCAAATACATGGACACTAACAGATTTGCCAGAAGGAAGAAAAGCCATAGGATGTAAATGGATTTTTAAAGTAAAATACCAAACAGATGGCACACCTGAAGGATATCGAGCAAGACTCGTAGCTAAAGGGTATTCTCAAAAATATGGAGAAGACTATGGTGAAACATTTGCTACAGTTGTCAAAACACACTACAATAAGAACTTTACTTACAGTTGCAGCAGTGGAAAATATGGAATTAAGACATCTGGATGTAAAGACAGCTTTTTTGAATGGAGATTTAACAGAAGACATTTACATGGAACAACCTCCAGGATTCAAAGATGAAAGAAATCCAAACAAAGTTTGTAAACTACAGAAAAGCATATATGGTTTAAAGCAAGCAGCTAAAGCGTGGAATGACAAAATCACGGAAGTACTAACAAATGAAAAATTTCAAAGAAGCAAAGCTGATCCATGCTTGTACACAAAGAGGCTGAGTAATAGATGGATTTATGTACTCATATATGTAGACGACATTTTGATTTGTTTTAAACAAGAAAGGGATAAAGAAAACATTCTAAAAATCCTGAAGCAACATTTTGAAATCAAAGACTTAGGAAATGTAAAACAGTACCTAGAAATACAGATAGAAAGAGAAGAAGACGGAAGTTTCCTACTGAATCAAAATCACATGATTCCAGGTATAACTTTCCAATCTCACCTGATTGCCTTTAGCTGCACATATATTCAGTGGCATGGGTCTGCTCCAGACGTAGTCTGCTTCATATATTTCAAATCCCATATTTCAAATTACAGATTTCTAATTACACTACTGTGAATTAGACTAGAATTCTAGAATTAATTTGGCCACACATGAATCCTACAGCATTGTCATCATCACCTTGTGACTGAGATGTTCTTCTGTTCCCACAGGTATGAACTGCAAACTTCCCCATCTTTCCAGTGTTCCTGAATTCCCCCATGTGTATTGCTTTGTTCTATGGTATGAACTGCAAACTTCCCCATCTTTCCAGTGTTCCTGAATGCCCCCATGTGTATTGCTTTGTTCTATGGTATGAACTGCAAACTTCCCAATCTTTCCAGTGTTCCTGAATGCCCCCATGTGTATTGCTTTGTTCTATGGTATGAACTGCAAACTTCCCCATCTTTCCAGTGATCCTGAATACCCCCATGTGTATTGCTTTGTTCTATGGTATGAACTGCAAACTTCCCCATCTTTCCAGTGTTCCTGAATGCCTCCATGTGTATTGCTTTGTTCTATGGTATGAACTGCAAACTTCCCCATCTTTCCAGTGTTCCTGAATGCCCCCATGTGTATTGCTTTGTTCTATGGTATGAACTGCAAACTTCCCCATCTTTCCAGTGTTCCTGAATGCCCCCATGTGTATTGCTTTATTCTATGGTATGAACTGCAAACTTCCCCATCTTTCCAGTGTTCCTGAATGCCCCCATATGTATTGCTTTGTTCTATGGTATGAACTGCAAACTTCCCCATCTTTCCAGTGTTCCTGAATGCCCCCATGTATTTTGCTTTGTTCTATGGTATGATTTGCTCACCCATCTTGTATACATAATTGTACTCCATTCTTATCTTCATCACACATCAGAGTGGTCTGTGTAACCCCTCCCCCCTTTTATGACCTTTCCTTAACTCTGTACATCTTGCCTGGGCAGTCTCAGCCCACTTTCCAATCTCACCTGATTGCCTTTAGCTGCACATATATTCAGTGGCATGGGTCTGCTCCAGACGTAGTCTGCTTCATATATTTCAAATCCCATATTTCAAATTACAGATTTCTAATTACACTACTGTGAATTAGACTAGAATTTGACTGGAATTTGGCTGCAAGGTAACATAATTTAAAACCACTATGTTTCAGTTTCTTTTCACTTTCACCCCCATCCTCCTTTCTTTCCTCCTATCTCCTGTAATCCCCCCACCTAGTAAGGAATTAGTCATTTCCCCCTCCATTCTCCACACCCATCTCACCTCCTCCTCAGAACTGTTCCTCCACATACAATCCTTCTTACCAAGACACACACGGCCACATCATGTCTTATCCTGCTCCCACCTTCTAACGTTCTGTCTGCTACTCCTCATCACTGGCGATATATCCCCAAATCCTGGCCCTCCTCAACTCATCCCCACACTCATTTCTAACACCCTGCCACGATCCTCCACACGTTTCTGCAACCATGACAACCTCATACCTATCCATCCACACACCCCTCCCCCAGTCCCCCTACCTGGAGCACTATGGAACGCACACTCCTACTGCAATAAACTGTCATTTATCCATGACCTCTTTATCACCAACAAACTCTCCTTCCTTGGCATCACTGAAACCTGGCTCACCCCCTCTGACACAGCCTCTTCAGCTGCGCTTTCCTATGGCGGAATCCATCTCTCTCACACCCCTCGCCCCAGCAACAAATGTGGTGGAGGAGTTGGCTTACTCCTGTCTGATACCTGCTCCTTTACCCCTATTCAACTTCCACCCTCCGCTTCTATTCCCTCGTTCGAGGTGCACTCCGTCCGCATCTATTCCCCCTCCAACCTCCAACTGGCTGTCATCTACCGCCCCCCGGAACTAGCCATCTCCACCTTTCTCGACCACTTCACCACCTGGCTACTCCATTTCCTCTCTGCTGACATCCCCACCATCATCATGGGCGATTTCAACATCCCCATTGACACTTCCACCCCGGCTGCCTCTAAACTTCTATCGCTCACGGCTTCCCTCGGCCTCACTCAATGGTCCTCTGCAGCCACTCACAAAGATGGTCACACGCTGGACCTTATCTTCACCCGCCTCTGTTCCCTCACTAATCTCACTAACTCATCACTCCCCCTGTCTGACCACTACCTACTGACATTCTCTTCCCTCTGCTCTGTTAGTACGCATCCCTCACTCCACAAACTCACCCACCCTCGCAGAAATCTCAAACACCTCAATTTACAATCGCTCTGAGTCCCTCCTCCCTCTTACAGACATAGCCTCACTTAATGACACGGATGCTGCTGCCACATTTTATAACACAACAATAAAAGCCACACTTGATTCGGCCGCCCCCCTCACCCAGAGCAAAACTCGTACAATCAACAGGCAGCCCTGGCTGACTGGCCTGACCAAAGAAATGAGACGGGCTTCCAGGGCTGCCGAGCGGAGATGGAAGAGAACCCATTCTACCGAGCACCTCAACGCGTACAAGCAGTACCTTGCCAGCTTCAAGTCCACGCTCTCTGCCGCAAAACAAACTTACTTCGCATCTCTCATATCCTCCCTGTCTCACAACCCTAAACAGCTCTTCAACACTTTCAATTCTCTACTCTGTCCCCCAGCACCTCCTCCCTCTCCTCTCATTTCTGCTGAAGACTTTGCCTCATTCTTTAAGCAAAGATTGATACGACCAGAGAAGATCAGCTCTCCACTCTCCTGTCAAGATCACACCTCACCACTTGCGCGCTTGACCCACTCCCGTCCCACCTCATCCCTAACTTTGCCACAGTTTTCATCCCTACTCTCACACACCTCTTCAACCTTTCACTTACAAATGGTGTCTTTCCTTCATCCTTCAAACATGCCTCAATCACTCCCATCCTCAAAAAGCCCTCCCTCGACCCATCCTCTGTGTCAAACTATCGCCCGATATCTCTTCTCCCCTACGCCTCAAAACTACTGGAACAGCATGTATATCTCGAACTGTCCTCCCACCTCTCCTCCTGTTCCCTCTTTGACCGTTTACAGTCCGGCTTCTGACAGTGTCACTCGACTGAAACAAGAGCAAGCGACACTACTCTGTCCTCTTTCTCCTGGACCTGTCTTCTGCCTTCGACACCGTGGACCATTCCCTCCTGCTACAGATTCTCTCATCTCTTGGCATCACAGACTTGGCCCTGTCCTGGATCTCATCATACCTAACAGACCGAACATTTAGTGTCTCCCTCTCACACACCACCTCCTCACCTCGCCCCCTGTCTGTCGGTGTTCCTCAAGGCTCAGTCCTAGGACCCCTACTCTTCTCCATCTACACCTTCGGCCTGGGAAAGCTCATAGAATCCCACGGTTTGCAGTATCACCTCTACGCCGATGACACGCAGATCTACCTATCTGGACCTGACCTCACCTCCCTACTGACCAAAATCCCACAGTGTCTGTCTGCTATCTCAGCCTTCTTTTCTGCTCGCTTTCTCAAACTGAACATGGACAAACAGAATTCATCATCTTTCCCCCACCTCATTCTTCCCCTCCACCAGACCTATCCATCTATGTCAATGGCTGCTCGCTTTCCCCAGTCCCGCATGTTCGGTGCCTTGGGGTGATCCTCGACTCTGCCCTCTCTTTCAAACCACATGTCCAAGCCCTCGCCACCTCCTGCCGCCTCAAAATCAAAAATATTTCCCGGATCCGCTCATTCCTCAACCATGAAACCACAAAAACACTAGTGCACGACCTTATCATCTCCCGCCTCGACTACTGCAACCTCCTACTGTCTGGCCTCCCCTCTAGCACTCTGGCACCACTCCAGTCCATCCTACACTCTGCTGCCCAACTTATCCACCTGTCTCCCTGTTATTCCCCAGCCTCCCCCTATGCCAAGCCCTTCACTGGCTTCCTATTGCCCAGAGGCTTCAGTTCAAAACCCTAACCATGACATACAAAGCCATCCACAACCTTTCTCCTCCATACATCTGTGACATGGTCTCCCGCTACCTACCCACACGCAACCTTCGATCCTCTCAATATCTCCTTCTCGACTCCCCCCTCATCTCTTCTTCCCACAACCGCATACAAGACTTCTCCTGGGCTTCCCCCATACTCTGGAACTCCCTGCCGCAAAACATCAGACTTTCACCAACAACGGAAACCCTCAAGAAGAACCTGAAGATCCACCTGTTCCGACAAGCCTACAGCTTACAATGATCCTCAGTCTACTGAACCATCGCACGACCAGCTCTACCCTTTCCTAGTGTATCCTAACCCATCCCTGTAGACTGTGAGCCCTCGCGGGCAGGGTCCTCTCTCCTTCTGTACTTGTGTGTCCCTTGTCTAGCACGTTTATTGTACCTGTCTATATTTTCCCTTTTCATATGTAAAGCGCCATGGAATAAATGGCGCTATATAAATGTGTAATAATAATAATAATACCGTATATACTCATGTATAAGCCGACCCGTGTATAAGCCGACCCCCCTAATTTTGCCACAAAAAACTGGGAAAACGTATTGACTCGCGTATAAGCCTAGGGTGAAAAATGATTATGCCCCCATATGATGCTCCACAGATTATGCCCCCATATGCTCCACAGATTATGCCCAATATGCTCCACAGATTATGCCCCCATATGCTCCAGATTATGCCCCCATATATTCCACAGATTATGCCCCCGTATGATCCACAGATTATGCCCCCATATGCTCCAGATTATGCCCCATATGTTCCACAGATTATGCCCCCATATGCTCCATATTATGCCCCCATATGTTCCATATTATGCCCCATATGCTCCATATTATGCCCCCATATGCTCCAGATTATGCCCCATATGTTCCACAGCTTATGCCCCCATATGCTCCATATTATGCCCCCATATGCTCCATATTATGCCCCATATGCTCCATATTATGCCCCCATATGCTCCAGATTATGCCCCATATGTTCCACAGCTTATGCCCCCATATGCTCCATGTTATGCCCCCATATGCTCCAGATTATGCCCCATATGTTCCACAGCTTATGCCCCCATATGCTCCATATTATGCCCCCATATGCTCCAGAATATGCCCCATATGTTCCACAGCTTATGCCCCCATATGCTCCATATTATGCCCCCATATGCTCCAGATTATGCCCCCATATGCTGCACAATTATGCCCCATAGTACAGGCCTCATATGCTGCTGCTGCTGCAAAAAAAAAATGACATTCTCACCTCTTGTCGCTGGGGGCCAGGTGCCGGTGTCCTGAGCAGGCGGGGGTGTCACCGCTCGCTCAGGACCCCGGCACCTGAGATATTTACCTGTCCCTCGGTCCACCGCAGCGCACTAATCCCTCGGTCCGACTCCTCTGTGTGTGAATGATCAGGCAGGGGGCGGGGCGCACACTAACGACATCATCGCGCCCTCTGCCTCATCATTCACACACAGAGGAGTCGGACCGAGGGATTAGTGCGCTGAGGTGGACCGAGGGACAGGTAAATATCGCTATACTTACCCCTCCACCGCGCGTCCCTGCAGCCTCTCCTCTTCTCCCGACGCTCTCCGCAGCGCTTCTGTCCTGCAGCGGTCACATGCTACCACTCATTAAAGTCATGAATATGTGCATATTCATGACTTTAATGAGCGGTGCCATGTGACCGCTGCAGGAAGGAGCCGGAGATCGTGGGAGAAGCAGGGGGGCTGCAGAGACCGCGGCCACGGAGAGGTGAGTATAATCCGACACCCCGCTCCCCCTCCCCCGCCGACCCCCGTATATGACCCGCGTATAAGCCGAGAGGGGACTTTCAGCCCTAAAAAATGGGCTGAAAATCTCGGCTTATACATGGGTATATACGGTAATAATAATAATAATATAACAGAAAAATTTGGACTAAAGGATGCAAAAACAGTAAAGTCTCCAATGGAAACTAATTATCTCAAAGAGATGAACAGTGAAAAAAATATGCTACCAAACAATGAAAAATACAGAACAGCAATAGGAAAACTACTGTATCTAGCGACCGTTACAAGACCAGACATCGCAGCAGCAGTAGGAATCCTAAGTAGAAAGGAATAAAAACCAAATGAAGTTGATTAGAATGCCGTGAAGAGAGTAATACGTTATTTGAAAGGAACTAGCAATGTTAAGCTGAAATTACCCACAGGTGATAATTGCATTTTAACAGGATATGTTGATGCAGATTGGGCTGGAGATCCAACTGACAGAAGATCTACCAGTGGACATATTTTTTTTCTCTCAGGTGGACCAATAAGTTGGACAAGTAAGAAACAGTCAATCGTGACCCTATCTTCAACAGAAGCAGAATATGTTGAAGCAGCACATGCGAGTCAAGAAATACTGTGGTTAAGAGAATTGTTCACAGACCTAGGACAACCACAGTTGGAACCAACAAAACTAAAAGAGGACAATCAAGGATGTCTTGTTCTTGCTCAGATGGAAAGAGTCAATACAAGAACCAAGCATATTGATGTGAAATATCATTTCTTGAGAGATCATCAGGACCAAGGAGTCTTAAAGTTGGAGTAATGCCCTACTGAAGAAATGACAGCAGACATTTTCACGAAGGTGTTGAATGCTGATAAACATCAGAGACTAATAAAAAAGCTGGGTTTGATTGAATAAGTCCTTATTGTTGAGAAAGGGTGTTGGCATATGCAACAGAATAGGACTTATTATAAGTAAAAGGAGGACTTTATGCTGACCTGAAAATAGATGGCGATGTTGTGTAACGTTTCCTTCTGTTTAATGTATTGTATAAGAAATAGTCTCACTTATACTTTCACTTTCGTTTTGTTCCTGTTTTCCTGATGCAATGCTGTTTAGAAGTAAAAGCTTGTTATCCCATGAAGCCTGCTCTGTGAAGTTTTCTACTGCAAAGGTGTGGATACAGAAGCTGTGCAACAATTAGGCTGCCTGATAGCTGTATTGCTGTGTGTACACTGCTGTGCAGACAGCTTTTTACACAGCACTAATACTTTTATTCTTTTTTTCTGCACAGTTACCGAGCGTTCATTTTTTCCCACACCGTATAGAGCTGTATGCTCCTCACATACTACCGTGTACCGGCTGGTATCACAGACAAATACATGCTGACTATCTGTATGTGACTCCGGCAATATATACGGAGATCTACAATTTCCCCTACACTGTATACAGCTGTACGCTTCTGATACAGTACCCTTTTTCTGCTTTTTATATTCTGGTCTAATCCATACAGAGTGAGTGTCTGTTTGTGACTTTGGAAATATATTCAGAGATTTACAATTTCCCCTACACTGTATACAGCTGTACGCTTCTGATACAGTACCGTTTTTCAGCTTTTTATATTCTGGTCTAATCCATACTGAGCCTGTGAGCGTCTGTGTGTGACTCTAGAAATATATACGGAGATTTACAATTTTCCGTACACTGTATACAGCTGTACGCTTCTGATACAGTACCCTTTTTCTGCTTTTTATATTCTGGTCTAATCCATACTGAGTGAGCGTCTGTGTGTGACTCCGGAAATATATGCGAAGATTTAGAATTTCCCCTACACTGCATACAGCTGTACACTTCTGATACAGTACCCTTTTTCTGCTTTTTATATTCTGGTCTAATCCATACTGAGCCTGTGAGCGTCTGTGTGTGACTCCAGAAATATATACAGAGATTTACAATTTCCCCTACACTGTATACAGCTGTACGCTTCTGATACAGTACCATATATCTGCTGGTATTTTTGGTACATTTTCCCAAACATGAGGAAGTATGGTGGAAGAGGCCGCGGATGTGGGCGGGGGGGGGCAGCTGGTACTGATGTTGGTGGTGGTGCATCTGCTGGTAGTGTCAAAAGCACAATAGCACCTAAGGCAGGAGGTGTTGAGCCTGCATCATTGTCTGGCTCCAGAAGGCCTGGAAGGCTCCCTTTCTGGGAGTAGGTAAACTTCTTTTAAAGTCGGAGCATCAGGAACAGGATTTGGCTTACATTGCTGAAACAGCCTCTAGCTCTATCGCCTCCTCTTCTGAAGTTTCAAAAAATGCAAGCACTGAGTCGTTAGTGCAGGCTCCTGGTCAGGAACGACACCTTTCCTTGTGTCTTTCACCCCCACCAAAAGTGAAGGATGTGGCAGGCCACACTTCAGATTACTCCATGGAGCTCTTTTCACATACCATGCCTGGGTTATCAAGTCAAATCCTGACATGGAGTGCGCTGATGTACAGCCACTGCTATATGATTCTGCTGGTACATTCACCCAGAGCACTACATTTCCCTCGAAGTCTACTGAGCCAGAATCTAACCCTGATGAAACTCAGGTGCCCCTTCCCGCATACTATACCACCTTACACGGTGACACAGAGGAAGGTGCAGATGAAATTGAAGAGGAGGTGATGGATGACCCAGTTGTTGATCCGGATTGGCATCCATTGGGGAAGAGGGTGCCGCTGGCAATAGCTCAGAAGAGGAGGAGGATCCGCAGCAGGCATCAACATCGCAGCTGCGGTTATCTGTCAGGCCTGTAGCAGTCCAAAAACATGTTAAAAAAAACAAAAAGAGTTGCAGGACAGCTTGGCCAGACGGTCAAATTAGCACAGCGTGCAAGCCCTGAAGATTTATCCCATAGTAGGAAGAGTGCAGTGTGGCACTTTTTTTTACCAAAATCCTATTGATGAGGCAAAGGTTATCTGTAAGAAGTGCAGAAGGACCTTTAGCCGAGGGAAAAATCTCCGAAATTTGAATACCAGTTGCATGCTTAGACATTTAAACACCATGCACTTGCAAGCGTGGACGGACTACAAAACCTCAGGTAGCTCATGTGCACCTGCTCCGGCTGAAGGTAGCCAGCAACGCTACTTCGCTTTCCCCACTGTAAGCCCACCGGTTAGCACACCACCAGCAAGAAATGTTGAGGCGTCATCGCAAGGCCAAAGCCGTCAGGGAATCACAATGTTTTGCAACGAAAGAATGAATCTAAGCCATCACCACCACCACCATCACATCACCAACCCCCTCTCAGTCCGCCATGTCCACTG
This sequence comes from Oophaga sylvatica, assembly GCA_033576555.1. Classification (NCBI taxonomy): domain Eukaryota; kingdom Metazoa; phylum Chordata; class Amphibia; order Anura; family Dendrobatidae; genus Oophaga; species Oophaga sylvatica. Next base: position 290,247,737 of record JARQOD010000003.1, on the reverse strand, counting down.
CTAGTTCCCCCAAATGCAGCTCTCAAGTCCAGCTCACCCTAGCAGACACTCTGAGTAGGACAAGAAAGTACTCATCCTCTCATCCGCGTACACTGGCTTTGAACGCCTACATTGCCAAACTGATCTCATTAGAGATGATGCCCTTCCGCTTGGTTGAAAGCGCAGCGTTCCAAGAGCTCATGGCCTACGCTGTCCCACACTATGACCTACCCAGTCGGCACTTCTTTTCTAGAAAAGCCATCCCTGCCCTCCACCTGCATGTGAAAGACCACATTGTCCATGCACTCAAACAATCAGTGAGTGGAAAGGTGCACCTCACAACAGATGCATGGGCCAGTAGGCATGGCCAGGGCCGTTACGTATCCATCACTGCGCACTGGGTTAATGTGGTGGATGCAGGGTCCACAGGGGACAGCGGTGGTGGGACAGTGCTGCCTAGCCCATGGTATAGACAACAGTTGGCTGTAGGCGTTCGAGCCTCCTCCTCTTCCTCCTCCTCCAGAAGCGAAAGCTCGTCGACAGAGCGCAGTCGCACGAGCACTCCATCTGCAGCTGCCAGTGCTGCACACGAGGTGTCCCACTATCGAACAGCTAGTGGTAAGCGTCAGCAGGCTGTTTTAAAGATGATGTCTTTGGGCGACAACAGACACACCGCGGAGGTACTGACCGACTACTTGCAGCGAGAAACTGAGTCATGGCTGGTCAGTATACATCTTGAGCCAGGCAAGTTAGTCAGTGATAACGGCCGTAATTTTGTGGCGGCCATAGAGCTGGCAAAACTCAGACACATACCTTGCCTGGCTTTCATCTTGAACCTGGTGGTGCAGTGCTTCATAAATAATTATCCGGAGTTAACAGCCCTGCTCTATAAGGTGCGAAGACTGTGCTCGCACATCCGTCGCTCGCCCGTAGACTCCAGTCGTATGCAGAGGCTGCAGCGATCGCTCCACCTCCCCAAGCACCGCCTTAGCAAAGACGTTGCAACAAGGTGGAACTCCACTGTGCACATGATTGAGAGGCTGTGAGAACAGAGGCAGGCTGTAATGCATTTGTGGGAGGATACACGGGCAGGCAGTTTGAGAGCAGACATCGAGTTATTGGGTGTGCAGTGGTCAAAGCTGAAAGACTTCTATAAAATCCTTCAGTGTTTTGAGGAATGCACACGGCTGGTAAGCGCAGACGACGCCATCATAAGCATGAGCATCCCACTTATGCGTTTGCTAATGCAAACTTTGACGCACATTAAGGATTAGACGTCTGCAGTGGAGGAGGAAGAGGAGGAGGGAAGTCTTGATGACAGTCAGCCATTGTCTGCTCAGGGAACTGTCCTGGACGAGGTGGAGGAAAAAGAGGAAGAGAAGGAGAATGAGGAGGATGATTATTTTGGGGAGGAGTATGCTTCTCAGGGGGCAAGAGAAAATGTTGGCTTGCCTAGGTCAGGTACACGGTTTGTGCGTGACTGGAGGGATGTAGATTTGGCAGAAAGTGCTCCTCCACCCACCTCTGGCAAAGCATCATTGACACCAGGAACATTGGCCCACATGTGTGATTATGCCTTGTGGATCCTAAAAAGGGACCCCCGCATTGCCAAAATTATGAAGGATGACGACTACTGGTTGGCCAGCATCCTTGATCCATGCTATAAAGGCAAATTACAGAACATCATGCCACAGGAGAACCCAGAGCTAATATTGGCGAACAAACAAGCAACTCTGGTAAAACGTTTGTTAGAAGCATTCCCAGCACACAGCAGCGTTGCAGGTTCTACCACGAGCCATACTGGGCAACATAGAAGAGGTGTTCGTGGTGCACACAGCCGAAGTGGCGTTGGAGACGGGTTTCATGACCATGATGTGGACTGATTTCTCGAGTAACGCTCACAAACTGTTAATATTGAATCGATTGCAACAGACAGGAGACAGCGGTTGTCAACTATGGTTCAAAATTACCTTTCCTCCCCTATCGATGTTCTTCCTCACAGTTCATTTCCCTTTGACTACTGGGCCTGTAAACTGGACACCTGGCCTGAATTGGCACAATATGCCTTATGCCTTACAGGAGCTCGCTTGCCCTGCTGATAGTGTGCTATCAGAAAGAGTCTTCAGTGCTGCTGGATCAATCCTGACAGAAAGAAGGACCCGGCTGTCGACCAAAAATGTTGGTGATCTCACCTTCATTAAAATGAACCATGCCTGGGTTTCAAAGGAAATTGTACCACCTTCCCCTGATGACACATAGGTTGCCAGCAAATTGGCTCGCTTTGTCCTCCTCTTCCTCTGACTTCTCAAATTCCTCCATTTGCAGCTGTTGAACGTCCAGCCTCCACCTCAACATATGCCAGTTTTTCCACCTCCCTAACTGGGCTGTACACCCCCCAGGGCCAGCGTCAGCACCTGGCGCACACGGGCAAGTGCCGGGCCCCGAGCAGGTGGGGGGGCCCACTCGCTGTCAGAGACACCGGCATACTATGAGGGGCCCTGTGCCAGTGCCGGCGCCCACGAGTGGGCCCACACCTGCTTGCTCAGGGCCCCAGCGCTTGCAATTCTTACCTCTCCATGGTCCACCGCTGTGACGTCTTCCACGTTTCCTGACAGTGACATTCAGCTCAGAGAGCGCAATGACGTCACGTCTGTGCGCCCTCTGCCTGAACAGTCCAAGTGCAGAGAGCTGGAAGATGGCGACGCTGAGGAGCCCAGAGTAGAGCAGTGCCCAGCGAGGAGAGGTATTTAATTTTTTTAATGTTTGGAGCAATATATGGGGAGCATTACACACTGGAGAATTATATATGGGGCCCATCATACACTTGAGCATCATAGATAGGGCCCATTATACACTGGAGCATTATAAATGGGGCCCATCATACACTGGAGCATCATATACGGGGCCCATTATACACTGGAGCATCATATGGGGCCCATTATATAGGGAGCATTATGTAGGCCCATCATACACTGGAGCATCATCCATGGGGCCCATCATATTCTGGAGCATCATATGGGGCCCATCATATACTATAGCATCATATGGGGTTCATTATTTATGGGCATCACATGGAGCCCATTATATATGGAGCATTATATATGGGGACCATTATATTTGGAGCATTATATATGGGGACCATTATATTTGGAACATTATATGGGGCTCATCATACACTGGAGCATCATATATGGGGCCCATCATATACTAGAGCATCATATGGGGTTCATTATTTATGTGGCATCATATAGGGCCCTTTATATATGGAGCATCATATGTAGCACATATGGGGCCTATTCTGTATGGAGCATTATATGGAGCCCATTCTGTATGGCGCACTATGTGGTGGCCATAATACTGTATGGAGGACTATACTGTCCTGATTTTGAGCTATTGTAGAATTTACAATAGATATCACTCATGTAATGTAAGAAGTGAAGTATTTGGCATTGTACTATACCTATATTTCTCTACCGTATCGGAGCATCATGAATTATGTTTTTTGTTAAAGGGGCCCCCGAAAACCTGGAGCCAGCCCTTCCCCCCCACAACTTTAGCCAAATAACCTCCAGTTTTCAATGCGTTACTATTATTATAAAGTAAATTAAGGTTGACAAGTTTAAGTAATAAGAATTGATGTCGTTGGCATTGAAATGGGCACTGTAGGTGTGTTTACTATCCTCCACTCCCTGCCGACGTTTCTTCCCCATTGACTTGCATTGGGGTCGGTTCGAGTTTCAGTCGGACCTTCAACTTTTTCCGATAGTCGGCCAATTTAGTTCGACTCGACTTTTGGGAATGTTGGGTGGTCCGAAACCCGACTCGACCCTCCCCGAGGTTAAGTCGCTCATCTCTTCTGCAGAGTATCAAATTACTGAAATCAGCAATCTGATACTGTACAGTGATGTCCCATCCGGGGACAATGTAAAAAAGTTTTAAAAAAAATTAATAAAAAAGTGGAAAAATATTTTAAAAAAATCCCCAAATAAAGAACAAAAAAGAAACAAATATTATTCTAATAAGTAAATGTATTTATGTTAATAAAAATAAATAAAAAAGTACACATATTTGGTACCACTGCGTTTGTAACGACCCACTCTATAAAATAGTCCCATTAGTTAACCCCTTTAATGAACACCATAATGAAAAAAGAGTGACAAATAACAATGCTTTATCATCATACTGCCGAACAAAAAGTGGAATAAAACGCAGTCAAAAAGACGAATGTAAATAAAAATGGTATCGCTGAAAATATCATCTTGTCCCACAAAAACCAAGCTGCCATACAGCTCCTTAAGCAGAATACAGTGATGCAAAAATAATAATTTTTTTCTGTAAAATAGTTTTTATTGTGTGAAATCACCAAAACATAAAAAAATATAAATGGGCTATCGCTGTAACCGTACTGACCCAGAGAATAAAGCTGCCTTATCAATTTTGCTACACACGGAATGATATAAAAAAAAAGCAAAAAAACCCAAATCAATTAATTGCTGGTTTCTGTTCATTCTAACTCCCATAAATCCGAATAGAAAGCGATCAAAAAATGTCATGTGTCTGAAAATGGTACCAATAAAAACGTCAACTTGTCCTGCAAAAAACAAGCCATCACATGACTGTCTGCCAAAATATTGAAAAATTATAGCGCTCAAAATATGGGGATGCAAAAATTACTTTTATTGTGTGACAGCAGTCAAACATAAAAACCCGATATAAATTTGGTATCACTGTAATTGCACCGACCCGAAGAATAAAGTTGTCTAATCACTTATACCGCACGAGGAACGGCGTAAAAAACAAATAAAACCAAATCTTCACCTGCTGTTAATTTTTCCTTTCCTCCTCCCAAAGATCACATTAAGGCTTGGCTCACATTAAATTGTATTGTGTAATTTCTCCAGTTACCCTTGTGAAAATAAAAAAATTGGGTCTAAAGAAATTTTTTTGTGAAAAAAAGTGAAATGTTTATTTTTTCCTTCCACATTCCATTAATTCCTGTGAAACACCTGAAGGGTTAATAAACTTCTTGAATGTGGTTTTGCGTACCTTGAGAGGTGCAGTTTTTAGAATGGTGTCACATTTGGGTATTTTCTGTAATATAGGGCCCTGAAAGTCACTTCAAATGTGATGTGGTCCCTAAAAAATTGAATTTTGTAAATTTGGTTGTAAAAATGAGAAATCGCTGACCATCTTTTAACCCTTATAACCTCCTAACAAAAAAATGTTTAAAAAATTGTGCTGATGTAAAGTAGACATGTGAGAAATGTTATTTATTAACTATTTTGTGTGATATGACTCTCTGATTTAAGGGCATAAAAATTAAAAGTTTGAAAATGCCAACATTTTTTAAAAAATTGTCAAATTTCCAATTTTATTCACAAATAAGTCATATCAAATAAGTTTTACCACTATCATGAAGTACAATATGTCACAAAAAAAAGTCTCAGAATCAGTGGGATCCATTGAAGCGTTCCAGCTTTACAACCTCATAAAGTGACAGTGGTCAGAATTGAAAAAATTGGCCTGGTCAGGAAGGTGAAAACAGGCTTCTGGGTGAAGGGGTTAGACAAGCTTAAAAAGTTACACTGGCATAATCTGTGCTAAAATGTATCAGTAAGATGCAATATTTGATAAATATGTAGCAAGTTGAGTGAGAACACTAAAGTTTTGGTGCATATTATGTCATTTTTTTTACATGTGGGCTATTGTCTTGTTGTTTGATACTTCAGCCATTTTAATTGTGATGGAAAATTCTAGCTGTAGGTTAAACCACAATATTTCTGAAGTAAAAAAAAGTATTTGTTTATATGGCATTGCATTAATTGATTGGAATTTGGTAAGTATAGTAGTATATTTAGTAATTGGAAACACTCCAAACTAGAGGATTATCCCATGAACACCATTTATTATCCCACCATGATTGATGAAAGCAGCCACACAATAGGAGACTCTTACCCTCTGTGTGAATGGTGCAGTAAACATGACCACCACTCACTTCTGTGGGAGAGACTGCATATCTGTGACCACTGCTTACATAGACAGTGAATGGAAAGATGGTTATGTTTGTGCACTACTAATTCATTTGCAAAGACGGCATGGAGTCCTTGCTCTTTGGAAAAGTGGGGATCATAGATGTTGGCCCCCTAACCAAACACCTATTCAAAGTTTATTTTTTAACCTGTGGATAGTTGATAAATGTTGGTGGTCGGTGAAATCCTTTAACTGAGTCATCCTTCAAGAAGATATACATACACTATGCTTAGTTCATTTTTTTTATTAAAAAGTAGAGATGAGCGACTATGCCTCCGGGAGGGTCAAGTCGGGTTTCGGACCACCCGACTTTCCCAAAAGTCGAGTCGAACGAAATCGTCCGACTATCGGAAAAAGTCAAAGGTCTAACTGAAACTCGAACCGACCCCAATGCAAGTCAATGGGGAAGAAAAGTCGTCAGGAAGTGGAGGACAGGAAACACACCTATAGTGCCCATTTCAATGCCAACGACATCAATTCTTATTACTTAAGCTTGTCACCCTTAATTTACTTTATAATAATAGTAACACATTGAAAACTGGGGATATTTTGCTAAAGTTGGGGGGGCAGGGCTGGCTCCAGGTTTTCGAGGGCCCCGAGTGAAAGAGTCTCAGTGGGCCCCTTTAATATATACCACAATTCATGATGCTCCGATACGGCAGAGAAATATAGGTATAGTACAATGGCAAATACTTCACTTCTTACATTACATGAGTAATATCTATTGTAAATTCTACAATAGCTCAAAAACCGGACAGTATAGTCCTCCATACAGTATTATGGGCACCACATAGTGCACCATACAGAATAATGAGCCCCATATATTGCTCCATACAGAATAATTGGTCACTTATAAAGTTCCATACAGTATATGATGAGCTCCACATAATGCTCCAGTATATGATGGTCCCCATATAATGTGTCATACAGTATAGGACGGTCCCCATAGAGTATAATGAGCCCTACATATTGCTCCACACAGTATAAAGAGTCGCATATAAAGCTACATACAGTATATGATGGGCCCCATATATTGCTCCATATAGAATGGGCTCCATATAATGCTCCATACAGAATAGGCCCCATATGTGCTCCATATGATGCTCCATATATAAAGGGCCCTATATGATGCCACATAAATAATGAACCCTATATGATGCTCTAGTATATGATGGGCCCCATATATGATGCTCCAGTGTATGATGAGCCCCATATAATGCTCCAAATATAATCGTCCCCATATATAATGCTACATATATAATGGGCTCCATGTGATGCCCCATAAATAATGAACCCCATATGATGCTCTAGTATGTGATGGGCCCCATATATTATGCTCCAGTGTATGATGAGCCCCATATAATGCTCCAAATATAATGGTCCCCATATATAATGCTCCATATATAATGGGTTCCATGTGATGCCCCATAAATAATGAACCCCATATGATGCTCTAGTATATGATGGGCCCCATATATAATGCTCCAGTGTATGATGAGCCCCATATAATGCTCCAAATATAATGGTCCCCATATATAATGGACTCCATGTAATGGCCCATAAATAATGAACCCCATATGATGCTCTAGTATGTGATGGGCCCCTGTTATGATTTGGTAACTGAGGAGGACAGGAGCAAAAAACGGCCAAGGCAGCCGAACACCCAAAGAGGTTGGGAACTAATGGGTTGCAGATCCCTAAACTAACCGCACAACTAGAAGCAAAAGTGGGACGTACCTACGGTGACCTAGACGCCTCGGCACAGCCGGAGAGCTAGCTACACCTAAAGATAGAAACAGGAAAGCTAACTGCCCCGGAGTAGAGCCCCAAAGGAATAGGTAGCCCCCACACATATAATGGTGGTTAGACAAGACAAAATACAAACGCAGGCAGAGAATAGAGTGAGCAAACGCTGTTGCCAAACACTGCCTAGATAGGACAGGACAGAATACTATCTACAACCCAGCAAAACTCTAGAAAAACTTCCAACACTTCTGATTTCAAAAATGCTGAGATCACACAATCTCGCCACCCGCTAAATCAGATCTCTGGTGTAAACAAGCGGCTAACCCGAAGCCACTAAAATAGCAGGGACAGAGCAATGGAACAAATAAACAGTGGCTGCTGAAAAACAGAGAGTAGCACAGTCCCCTGGAGGGGAACCCGACTAACCTCCCACAAAAGTGCAGACAAAAAATGGAAATAGCAAACACGATAGAAACAAGCAGCAAATAACTTATCTGAAAGTAGCAGACGAAGGCAAGACACCAGCTGACTTCCAAATGAACCAGGAAACAACAAATGATCACCGGCGAGGATCATAGGAAAGCAGCTCACTTATATCAGCCCAGTCCGTCTCTCCTGATTGCCAGTCCTCGCTTCCAGGTGCGGAAGCCTTGTCATTCAATACAGCTTCTAAACAGTCAGCAACCACCAGAGGGAACCTCCGCTCAGAAGTCGTCTCCAGAACGTTCACAACAGGCCCCATATATGATGCTCCAGTGTATGATGAGCCCCATATAATGCTCCAAATATAATGGTCCCCATATATAATGCTCCATATATAATGGGTTCCATGTGATGCCCCATGAATAATGAACCCAATATGATGCTCTAGTATATGATGGGCCCCATATATGATGCTCCAGTGTATGATGAGCCCCATATAATGCTCCAAATATAATGGTCCCCATATATAATGCTCCATATATAATGGACTCCATGTGATGGCCCATAAATAATGAACCCCATATGATGCTCTAGTATATGATGGGCCCCATATATGATGCTCCAGTGTATGATGAGCCCCATATAATGCTCCAAATATAATGGTCCCCATATATAATGCTCCATATATAATGGGTTCCATGTGATGCCCCATAAATAATGACCCCATATGATGCTCTAGTATATGATGGGCCCCATAGATAATGCTCCAGTTTATAATGGGCCCTATCTATGATTCTCAAGTGTATGATGGGCCCCATATATAATTCTCCAGTGTATAATGCTCCCCATATATTGCTCCAAACATTAAAAGAAATGAAATACCTCTCCTTGCTGGGCACTGCTTTAATCTCCACTCCTCAGCGTCGCCATCTTCCAGTTCTCTGCACTGTGACTGTTCAGGCAGAGGGCGCACAGACGTGACATCATCGCGCTCTCTGACCTGAATGTCACTGTCAGGAAATGCGGAAGACGTCACAGCGGAGGAGCAGGGAGAGGTAAGTATTGCAAGTGCTAGGGCCCTGAGCAAGCAGGGGGGTCCACTCATTGGTGATGGCACTGGCACGGGACCCCTCATAGCACGCCGGTGTCTCTGACGGCGAGTGGGCCCCCCCACCTGCTCAGGGCCCCGGCACTTGCCCGTGTGCGCCAGGTGCTGACGCCGGCCCTGGGGGGGGTACAGCCCAGTTAGGGAGGTGGAAAAACTGGCATTTGTTGAGGTGGAGGCTGGACATTCAGCAGCTGCAAATGGATGAATTGGAGAAGTCAGAGGAGAGGAGGACAAAGCGAGCCATTTTGCTGGCAACTTATGTGTCATCAGGGGAAGGTGGTACAAAATCCTTTGAAACCCAGGCATGGTTCATTTTAATGAAGGTGAGATCACCAACATTTTTGGTCAATGGCCGTGTCCTTCTTTCTAACAGGATTGATCCAGCAGCACTGAAGACTCTTTCTGATAGCACATTACCAGCAGGGCAAGCGAGCGAGCTCCTGTAAGGCATATTGTGCCAATTCAGGCCAGGTGTCCAGTTCACAGGCCCAGTAGTCCAAGGGGAATGAACTGTGAGGGAGAACATCGATAGGGGAGGAGAGGTAATTTTGAACCATAGTTGACAACTGCTGTCTGTCTGTTGCATTCAATTCAGTATTAACAGTCGTGTGAGCAGTACTCGAGAAATCAGTTCACAACATGATCATGAAACCCCTGTCTCCAACGCCACTTTGGCTGTGTGCACTACGGCTCGTGGTAGAACCTGCACCACTGCTGTGTGCTGGGAATGCCTCTAACAAACGATTTACCAGAGTTGCTTGTTTGTTCCCCAATATTAGCTCTAGGTTCTCCTGTGGCATGATGTTCTGTAATTTGCCTTTATAGCATGGATCGAGGATGCTGGCCAACCAGTAGTCGTCATCCTTCATAATTTTGGCAATGCGGGGGTCCCTTTTTAGGATCTGCAAGACATAATCACACATGTGGACCAATGTTCCAGGTGTCAATGATGCACTGCCAGTGGTGGGTTGAGGAGCATTTTCTGGCAAATCCACATCCCTCCAGTCATGCACAAACCTTGTACCTGACCTAGGCAAGCCAACATTTCTCTTGCCCCCTGAGAAGCATCCTCCTCCCCAAAATAATGTTCCCCCTCATCCTCCTCATCTTCCTCTTCTTCCTCCACCTCGTCCAGGACAGTTCCCTGAGCAGACAATAGCTGACTGTCATCAAGGCTTCCCTCAAACTGCCTGCCCGTGTATCCTCCCACAAAAGCATTACAGCCTGCCTCTGTTCACACAGCCTCTCAATCATGTACATGGTGGAGTTCCTCCTTGTTGCAACATCTATGATTAGGCAGTGCTTGGGGAGGTGGAGCGATCGCTGCAGCCTTTGCATATGACTGGAGTCTACGGCACGAGTGACGGATGTGTGAGCACAGTCTTCGCACCTTATGGAGCAGGGCTGTTAACTCCGGATAATTATTTATGAAGCACTGCACCACCAGGTTCAAAGTGTGAGCCAGGCAAGGTATGTGTCTGAGTTTTGCCAGCGCTATGGCCGCCACAAAATTATGGCCGTTATCACTGACTACCTTGCTTGGCTCAAGATGTAGACTGCCCAGCCATGACTCAGTTTCTCGCTGCAAGTAGTCGGCCAGTACCTCCACGGTGTGTCTGTTGTCGCCCAAAGACATCATCTTTAAAACAGCCTGCTGACGTTTACCACTAGCTGATCGATAGTGGGACACCTCGTGTGCAACACTGGCAGCTGCAGATGGAGTGCTCGTGCGACTGCACTCTGTCGACGAGCTTTCATTTCTGGAGGAGGAGGAGGGGTAGAACGCCACGCCAACTGTTGCCTAACCTGGGCAGGCAGCACGTCCCCCCCCCTTTGTCCCCTGTGGCCATGCATCCACCCCTTAACCCAGTGTGCAGTGGGGGAAAGTAATGGCCCTGGCATGCCTATTTGGGCCCCGCTCTTTTGAGGTGCACCTTTCCACTCCCTGATTGTTTGAGTGCTGAACAATGTTCTTTTTATGTGAGGGGAAGGGGGGATGGCTTTTCTAGAAAAGGATGCCGACGGTAGGGCTAGCAGGCATAGGTGGCCATGAGCGCTGGAACGCTGAGCTTTCAACCAAAACGGGAAAGGGGATCCTCTAATGAGATCGTTTGGCAATTTTGGGGTTCAAAAGCCTGGACTGGATGAAGGAGATATTTCTTGTCCCCACTCAGGTTCGCTAGAGTGGCTGGATTGAAGCTGCATTTGGGGGGGAAATGCGGTGGACATGGGTAAATGAGAGGGGTTGGTGAGGATGGGTGGTGGACCTGATTTGTCTTTTTGTTGCAAAAACATTGTGATTCCCCGACTTCTTCGGTTGCGACGACACCCCAACTTTCTGCTGGGGGTGCTAACCTGGGGTTACAGTGGGGGGGCATGGGCGTTGCTGGCACCTTCACCAAAACAGGTCACATGTGCTACCTGAGGGTTTTTTATCCCTCCACGCTTGCAAAGGGATGGTGTTTAAATGTCTAAGCATCCAACTGGTATTCAAAAATTTAGAGATTTTTCCCTCGGGTAAAGGTCGTTTTCCCCATTTTTTTGAGAAAACCTTTTCCTCACAATAGGGTTTTTGGGCAAAAAAGTGCCGCAAGCACTCTTAAACTAGGGATAAATTTTTTGGGGCTTTCACCCGTGCTATTTGACCATCTGGCCCCAAACTGTCCTGCAACTTTTTGTTTTTTTAAACACTTTTTGGGCTGCTTTGGGCCCGCCCCTAACCGCAGTGCATGTCGATGCCTCTCAGATCCTCCATCTCTTTTGACTATTTCCCGGGCACCTCTTCCCCCAATGGAGCCAATCCGGGGCAACAAATGGCATCCATCACCTCCTCTTTAATTTCATCTACACCTTTTTTCTGTGTCAAACCCGGGAAGGGGGTATAGCATGCGGGAAGGGGGCCCTGAGTTTCATCGGTTAGTTTTTTGGGTCAGTAACTTCGGGGCAATGTAGGTCTGGGTGAAGTACCACAGAATCATATAGCAGGTGTTAAGGGGCGGAAAGCACAAAAAAAATATAAA
>JARQOD010000003.1:290206401-290235331 GCA_033576555.1 Oophaga sylvatica | reverse complement strand
GCCCCATGAATAATGAACCCAATATGATGCTCTAGTATATGATGGGCCCCATATATGATGCTCCAGTGTATGATGAGCCCCATATAATGCTCCAAATATAATGGTCCCCATATATAATGCTCCATATATAATGGACTCCATGTGATGGCCCATAAATAATGAACCCCATATGATGCTCTAGTATATGATGGGCCCCATATATGATGCTCCAGTGTATGATGAGCCCCATATAATGCTCCAAATATAATGGTCCCCATATATAATGCTCCATATATAATGGGTTCCATGTGATGCCCCATAAATAATGACCCCATATGATGCTCTAGTATATGATGGGCCCCATAGATAATGCTCCAGTTTATAATGGGCCCTATCTATGATTCTCAAGTGTATGATGGGCCCCATATATAATTCTCCAGTGTATAATGCTCCCCATATATTGCTCCAAACATTAAAAGAAATGAAATACCTCTCCTTGCTGGGCACTGCTTTAATCTCCACTCCTCAGCGTCGCCATCTTCCAGTTCTCTGCACTGTGACTGTTCAGGCAGAGGGCGCACAGACGTGACATCATCGCGCTCTCTGACCTGAATGTCACTGTCAGGAAATGCGGAAGACGTCACAGCGGAGGAGCAGGGAGAGGTAAGTATTGCAAGTGCTAGGGCCCTGAGCAAGCAGGGGGGGTCCACTCATTGGTGATGGCACTGGCACGGGACCCCTCATAGCACGCCGGTGTCTCTGACGGCGAGTGGGCCCCCCCACCTGCTCAGGGCCCCGGCACTTGCCCGTGTGCGCCAGGTGCTGACGCCGGCCCTGGGGGGGGTACAGCCCAGTTAGGGAGGTGGAAAAACTGGCATTTGTTGAGGTGGAGGCTGGACATTCAGCAGCTGCAAATGGATGAATTGGAGAAGTCAGAGGAGAGGAGGACAAAGCGAGCCATTTTGCTGGCAACTTATGTGTCATCAGGGGAAGGTGGTACAAAATCCTTTGAAACCCAGGCATGGTTCATTTTAATGAAGGTGAGATCACCAACATTTTTGGTCAATGGCCGTGTCCTTCTTTCTAACAGGATTGATCCAGCAGCACTGAAGACTCTTTCTGATAGCACATTACCAGCAGGGCAAGCGAGCGAGCTCCTGTAAGGCATATTGTGCCAATTCAGGCCAGGTGTCCAGTTCACAGGCCCAGTAGTCCAAGGGGAATGAACTGTGAGGGAGAACATCGATAGGGGAGGAGAGGTAATTTTGAACCATAGTTGACAACTGCTGTCTGTCTGTTGCATTCAATTCAGTATTAACAGTCGTGTGAGCAGTACTCGAGAAATCAGTTCACAACATGATCATGAAACCCCTGTCTCCAACGCCACTTTGGCTGTGTGCACTACGGCTCGTGGTAGAACCTGCACCACTGCTGTGTGCTGGGAATGCCTCTAACAAACGATTTACCAGAGTTGCTTGTTTGTTCCCCAATATTAGCTCTAGGTTCTCCTGTGGCATGATGTTCTGTAATTTGCCTTTATAGCATGGATCGAGGATGCTGGCCAACCAGTAGTCGTCATCCTTCATAATTTTGGCAATGCGGGGGTCCCTTTTTAGGATCTGCAAGACATAATCACACATGTGGACCAATGTTCCAGGTGTCAATGATGCACTGCCAGTGGTGGGTTGAGGAGCATTTTCTGGCAAATCCACATCCCTCCAGTCATGCACAAACCTTGTACCTGACCTAGGCAAGCCAACATTTTCTCTTGCCCCCTGAGAAGCATCCTCCTCCCCAAAATAATGTTCCCCCTCATCCTCCTCATCTTCCTCTTCTTCCTCCACCTCGTCCAGGACAGTTCCCTGAGCAGACAATAGCTGACTGTCATCAAGGCTTCCCTCAAACTGCCTGCCCGTGTATCCTCCCACAAAAGCATTACAGCCTGCCTCTGTTCACACAGCCTCTCAATCATGTACATGGTGGAGTTCCTCCTTGTTGCAACATCTATGATTAGGCAGTGCTTGGGGAGGTGGAGCGATCGCTGCAGCCTTTGCATATGACTGGAGTCTACGGCACGAGTGACGGATGTGTGAGCACAGTCTTCGCACCTTATGGAGCAGGGCTGTTAACTCCGGATAATTATTTATGAAGCACTGCACCACCAGGTTCAAAGTGTGAGCCAGGCAAGGTATGTGTCTGAGTTTTGCCAGCGCTATGGCCGCCACAAAATTATGGCCGTTATCACTGACTACCTTGCTTGGCTCAAGATGTAGACTGCCCAGCCATGACTCAGTTTCTCGCTGCAAGTAGTCGGCCAGTACCTCCACGGTGTGTCTGTTGTCGCCCAAAGACATCATCTTTAAAACAGCCTGCTGACGTTTACCACTAGCTGATCGATAGTGGGACACCTCGTGTGCAACACTGGCAGCTGCAGATGGAGTGCTCGTGCGACTGCACTCTGTCGACGAGCTTTCATTTCTGGAGGAGGAGGAGGGTAGAACGCCTACAGCCAACTGTTGCCTATACCATGGGCTAGGCAGCACTGTCCCACCGCCTTTGTCCCCTGTGGACCATGCATCCACCACATTAACCCAGTGTGCAGTGGTGGAAACGTAATGGCCCTGGCCATGCCTATTGGCCCATGCATCTGTTGTGAGGTGCACCTTTCCACTCCCTGATTGTTTGAGTGCGTGAACAATGTGGTCTTTCATGTGCAGGTGAAGGGCAGGGATGGCTTTTCTAGAAAAGGAGTGCCGACTGGGTAGGTCATAGCATGGCATAGCGTAGGCCATGAGCGCTCGGAACGCTGAGCTTTCAACCAAACGGAAGGGCATCATCTCTAATGAGATCAGTTTGGCAATGTAGGCGTTCAAAGCCTGTGTACGTGGATGAGAGGATGAGTACTTTCTTGTCCTACTCAGAGTGTCTGCTAGAGTGAGCTGGACTTGAGAGCTGCATTTGGGGGAACTAGCGGTGGACATGGCTAACTGAGAGGGGTTGGTGATGTTGATGGTGGTGGTGATGACCTAGATTTAGTCTTTCGTTGCAAAAACATTGTGATTCCCTGACTTCTTCGGCCTTGCGACGACACCTCAACATTTCTTGCTGGTGGTGTGCTAACCGGTGGGCTTACAGTGGGGGAAGCGATGGAGCGTTGCTGGCTACCTTCAGCCAAAGCAGGTGCACATGTGCTACCTGAGGTTTTGTAGTCCGTCCACGCTTGCAAGTGCATGGTGTTTAAATGTCTAAGCATCCAACTGGTATTCAAATTTCAGAGATTTTTCCCTCGGCTAAAGGTCGTTCCGCATTTCTTGCAGATAACCTTTGCCTCATCAATAGGATTTTGGTCAATAAAGTGCCGCAATGCACTCTTCATACTATGGGATAAATTTTCAGGACTTGCACGCTGTGCTAATTTGACCATCTGGCCAAGCTGTCCTGCAACTTTTTGTTTTTTTAACACGTTTTTGGACTGCTACGGGCCTGCCAGATAACCGCAGCTGCGATGTCGATGCCTGCTGCAGATCCTCCATCTCTTCTGAGCTATTGCCAGTGGCACCCTCTTCCCCCAATGGATGCCAATCCGGGTCAACAAATGGGTCATCCATCACCTCCTCTTTAATTTCATCTACACCTTTCTCTGTGTCACCGTGTAAGGTGGTATAGCATGCGGGAAGGGGCACCTGAGTTTCATCAGGGTTAGATTCTGGCTCAGTAGACTTCGAGGGCAATGTAGTGCTCTGGGTGAATGTACCAGCAGAATCATATAGCAGTGTGTTAAGGCTGGCGGAACGCACAAAATAATATAAATAATAAGTGCGTTCGCAGCCCGGGGTCCACCGTGCAGGCGAAGCCCGCTGCTGGCAAAAAGGCGCAAGAAGCAAACTCTGTTATCCCGCAGAGCTGCCAACATAAACGCCGTAATGCGCTGTGGCAATGAGTGCGAACTCTGTTACTCCACAGAGCCGCTAGAAGAGGAGCCGCAACGCTATATGGCGATGTGTGCGCACTCACTAGACACAACTGAGTGGCAAAGAAAACACGCTAGGGCGCTGACTAGCGTTGAAAGCGAACCCTGTTACGTCACAGGGCCGCTGAGAAAAGCACTGTGTCCTGTAAGGCTCCCAGATACACAGTTAAGTGCTAAGCGCACATAAAGCGTGATCATGCGCTAATGTCCTCGCGGGAGTCACCCGCAATCTATGGCGTCTGAACGCCAGGCCCTGAATACGGCAATCAAACTCCTCACCGGTTATGCCGGTAATCTAGGGCATCTAGGACACCGACCCTGACCAGCTACCATACCAAACTCCTCACCGATTAAGTCGGTATTCTAGTGGCTTATTTCAGCCGGGTCCCTATCCACACATACACATGACCACACTGGCGCATAGCATACAATGATTGATATTAGCGCATGGCGGCCCAGCCATGCTACCCTTTTATAGCAACAGCTACAGGACCTTCCAGGAACAAGGACCAATGAGAAGCTGTTACAAACAAACGTAGCTACATGACCTTCCTGGCAGACCAATAGGAGCCGCTGCAGCACCTGAACATGTGACCCCTGATCTCCAATGAGAGATCTCACTCTGGGCATGCTCAGATGGGAAAACGCAGGACTTTGTCTCAAAGACGACTGCTCCAACACTGGCTATAATAGCAGATCCAGGAAAGGCAGCAGCAAGTCACTGCACAGTAGAGGAGTGGGCAAGACGCCTGGACCGACGTCTCTGCTGAGCAGGCTCCACTGCGGCCGGAGATGAATGGGAGACCGCAGCGGGACGGGTTCGAGACTCCCCTTGTGCAGCAGCGGGAAATCGAACCCTAACATGGCCCCCCCTTCTTTGGGCCTCGCTGCGCTCAAAGGCAGCGATGAGCTGTGGAGTGTGAATATGCTCGGCAGGCTCTCAAGACCTATCCTCAGGCCCATAGCCCCTCCAGTCCACCAAATAAAACTTTTTGCCCCGTACCACCTTACACCCTACGATGGCGTTCACCTCATGGTCATCCGTAGATGAACCCGATGTCCCGGCAGATGACTCAGAAAATCGGGACATGAGCACGGGTTTCAGGAGGGATACATGAAAGGTGTCGGAGATACCCAGGCGTGGTGGAAGAGCCAAACGGTATACCACAGGGTTAACCTGCTCGAGGACCTTGAAAGGACCCAGGTAGCGGGGTGCCAACTAAGTGGACTCAACTCGCAGCCTGATGTTACGGGCGGAGAGCCACACCAAGTCCCCAGGAGCAAATGTTGGAGCGGGGCGCCGATGTGCGTCGGCGGAGGACCTCATCCTCTCCTTGGATGCCTGAATGGCATCCTGGGTACGGTCCCAAATGTCCCGTGCCTCCACAGCCCAGTCTGCCACCCTGGAGTCGGCGGAAGACACGGACATGGGCACCGGAACCCGCGGATGCTGACCGTAGTTCAGAAGGAAAGGAGTCTGTCCGGTGGAGTCAGCCACAGCATTGTTTAATGCAAACTCAGCCCATGGTAGCAAGGATGCCCAGTCATTCTGCCTGGCAGAGACAAAATGTCGTAGATAGGTGACCAAGGTCTGGTTGGCCCTCTCTACCAACCCATTCGTCTCAGGATGATATGCTGAAGAGAGATTTAACTCAATACTGAGTAGACGACAAAGTTCTCTCCAGAACCGAGACGCAAACTGGGGACCTCGGTCACTGACAATTTTGTCCGGCATGCCATGTAGACGGAAGATGTGCCTAACGAACAACGCTGCCAGAGCCCGTGCAGAAGGTAACCGTGGAAGCGGCACCAAATGCACCATTTTGGAAAAATGGTCGTTGATTACTCAAATGATGGTGCAACCCCGAGACTTGGGCAAGCCCACCACAAAGTCCATCCCAACCATCTCCCAGGGCCTGTCTGCCACCGGCAAAGGGTAAAGTAACCCAGCTGGCCGTTGTCGTGGAGACTTATTCTTGGCGCAGGAGACACACGCCTGAACATAGTCCCCAAAGTCACGGACCATATGCGGCCACCAGTATGTCCTCGCCAGCAATTCAGATGTCCTCTTTGTCCCAAGGTGTCCACCCACCCTGGACGAATGTGCCCAAGAGAGTACCTCCGGTCGCAAATTGGTAGGCACAAAAGTCTTGCCCGGGGGCACAGACTCTAGCGAAACCGGGGCCACTGTTCTCAGGCTCTCTGTAGGGACGATAAGCCGAGGCTCCTCCACCTCCTCCTCCGAGGACACCACAGAGCGAGAGAGAGCGTCGGCACGAATGTTATTCTCTCCCGAGAGGAAATGCAGTGTGAAATGAAACCGGGAGAAGAACAAGGACCATCTGGCCTGGCGAGAATTAAGCCGCTGGGCTGTCTGAAGATATACCAAATTTTTGTGATCCGTGAAGACTTGGAAGGGAAAGAGAGCCCCCTCCAACAGATGTCTCCACTCCGAGAAGGCCAACTTCATTGCTAGCAACTCCCTGTCCCCGATGGAATAATTCCTCTCCGCCGGTGTGAAGGTCTTGGAGAAAAAGAAGCATGGATGCTTCCGACCTTGAGCATCCTTTTGGAAGAGGACTGCTCCAGCACCAACGGACGAGGCATCCACCTCCAATATAAATGGCTTATCAACATCGGGGCGATGTAGGATGGGAGCGCTAGTGAAATGGGACTTAATAGACGTGAAGGCCTTGGAGACCTCTTCAGACCACAATTTGGGATTAGCTCCCTTTTTGGTGAGGGCAACCACGGGAGCTACCAAAGTTGAGAAGTGAGGAATAAACTGGCGGTAGTAATTAATGAACCCCATAAAGCGCTGCACCGCCTTTAGAGAATGGGGTTCTTGCCAGTCCATCACCGCTTGTAGTTTGGCAGGATCCATAGCCAATCCCTGGGCGGAGATGATATAGCCCAGAAAAGGTAAGGACTCCTGCTCAAACACACATTTCTCCAACTTTGCGTAGAGGGAATTTGCCCGTAGGAGGTCGAAGACTCTGCAAACATCTCTCCGGTGGGAGTCAATATCTGGGGAAAAGATGAGAATATCATCCAGATAGACTACGACTGAGGTGGAGAGCATATCCCGGAAGATGTCATTAACAAAGTCTTGGAAGACGGCTGGGGCATTACAGAGCCCGAAGGGCATCACCAGATATTCATAGTGCCCGTCCCTGGTATTAAAAGCCGTCTTCCATTCGTCCCCCTCACGGATGCGTATCAGGTTATAAGCACCCCGCAGATCTAACTTCGTAAATATCCTTGCCCCCCGTAGCCTATCAAATAGCTCAGAAATTAGAGGCAACGGGTATTTATTCCTAACGGTGATGGCATTAAGACCCCTGTAATCGATGCATGGACGTAACTCTCCGTTCTTCTTCTGCACGAAGAAGAACCCCGCCCCTGCAGGTGACACTGACTTCCTAATGAATCCTCTTGCCAAGTTCTCCTGGATATATTGGGACATAGCCTCCGTCTCCGGAGAGAAAGGGGATAGACCCGTCCCCGAGGAGGTTCTGCTCCAGGCAAGAGGTCAATAGGACAGTCATAGGGACGGTGAGGTGGAAGGACTTCTGCAGCCTTTTTGGAGAATACGTCTGCATATGACCAATAGTAATTAGGAAGAGAAGTAAGATCTGCGGGCATCTCTGTAGTGGCCACCTGAATGCATTCCCTCATACATCTGCCTTTACATGACTCACCCCAACCCAATATCCTCCCAGAGTTCCACTCAATGTGTGGGGAATGGAAATGGAGCCAGGGCATCCCTAACAAGATCTCGTCTATTCCCTCGGGAATGACTAAAAGTGATGGGAAGGTGACATTGACAACGTGAAAGGGATGGTCTGATGTGTGATTGGTGAAGGCAGTGTCGACCCATTCACTACTCGAACAGTCACGGGTTTGGCGAGCATCACCAGAGGTATAGAGTGGCGGAGAGCGAAGGTAGAAGACATGAAATTTCCTTCGGCTCCAGAATCCACACAAAGCGTGACTGTTAAAGTGGATGAGCCAAAATTGATTGTCCCCCTAAAGGACAACTTGGAGGCGTGTACTGCTGTGTCTAGTGAACCCCCTCCAATGGTTACTAGACGCGGTCGTTTCCCGACCGCCGTGGACATTTGTTAGCATAATGCCCTATTTGTTGGCAGGCATTACAGGCCACAGATACTCGAGCAGCCCGAGACTTAGGTCTCACTCGAGAAATCTCCATGGCCTCAGGGGAATCGGACGCCTGAATGGAAGATTCCAGAGGTCTGGCGAAGGGGGGCGCCAGCCGGAACCTCTGCCTACACTGGGCCCGCTCCAACCTCCTCTCGTTAAAACGAAGGTCGATGCGGGTAGATATGGTAATGAGCTCCTCCAGTGTGGCAGGAATCTCCCTGGTGGACAAGGCGTCCTTCACATGGTCTGCCAGTCCCCTCCAGTACACGGGTATAAGGACTTTATCTGGCCAATCCAGCTCAGAGACCAGAGTCCGAAATTGGACGGCAAACTGGCTGACCATGGATGAACCCTGAGTGATAGCCAACAATTGAAGAGCCGTATCGTGGGTGACACGAGGTCCTAAAAAGACCTGTTTAAGAGTGTTCAAGTAAAGAGGAGCACTCTGCACCACACGATCATCGCGCTCCCATAACGGCGTTGCCCACTCCAACGCCCTGCTCGACAAAAGGGATATGATAAAACCCGCTTTCGCCCGCTCTGTGGGATAACGTGCAGCCAGAAGCTCTAGATGTATGGAGCACTGACTGACGAAACCCCGACATTGTTTACTGTCACCGGTAAACTTGTCTGGAAGTGGGAGGCGGGAAATAGTCGGAACAGGGGTAGCAGAGGACAAACTGGCGGCGGCCACACTAGCAGCCTGAACCGCGACTGCGGTAACATCCACCGCTGAGGTTGTGCGCTCTAGAGTCGCCAACCTACCCTCCAGCTGCTGGATATACCGCTGCAGACGCTGGTCGTCCGCCATTTTATCAGCCAGACCCTGGCGCTAATATTATGTTAAGGCTGGCGGAACGCACAAAATAATATAAATAATAAGTGCGTTCGCAGCCCGGGGTCCACCGTGCAGGCGAAGCCCGCTGCTGGCAAAAAGGCGCAAGAAGCAAACTCTGTTATCCCGCAGAGCTGCCAACATAAACGCCGTAATGCGCTGTGGCAATGAGTGCGAACTCTGTTACTCCACAGAGCCGCTAGAAGAGGAGCCGCAACGCTATATGGCGATGTGTGCGCACTCACTAGACACAACTGAGTGGCAAAGAAAACACGCTAGGGCGCTGACTAGCGTTGAAAGCGAACCCTGTTACGTCACAGGGCCGCTGAGAAAAAGCACTGTGTCCTGTAAGGCTCCCAGATACACAGTTAAGTGCTAAGCGCACATAAAGCGTGATCATGCGCTAATGTCCTCGCGGGAGTCACTCGCAATCTATGGCGTCTGAACGCCAGGCCCTGAATACGGCAATCAAACTCCTCACCGGTTATGCCGGTAATCTAGGGCATCTAGGACACCGACCCTGACCAGCTACCATACCAAACTCCTCACCGATTAAGTCGGTATTCTAGTGGCTTATTTCAGCCGGGTCCCTATCCACACATACACATGACCACACTGGCGCATAGCATACAATGATTGATATTAGCGCATGGCGGCCCAGCCATGCTACCCTTTTATAGCAACAGCTACAGGACCTTCCAGGAACAAGGACCAATGAGAAGCTGTTACAAACAAACGTAGCTACATGACCTTCCTGGCGGACCAATAGGAGCCGCTGCAGCACCTGAACATGTGACCCTGATCTCCAATGAGAGATCTCACTCTGGGCATGCTCAGATGGGAAAACGCAGGGCTTTGTCTCAAAGACGACTGCTCCAGCACTGGCTATAATAGCAGATACAGGAAAGGCAGCAGCAAGTCACTGCACAGTAGAGGAGTGGGCAAGACGCCTGGACTGACATCTCTGCTGAGCAGGCTCCACTGCAGCTGGAGATGAATGGGAGACCGCAGTGGGATTGGTTCAAGACTCCCCTTGTGCAGCAGCGGGAAATCGAACCCTAACACAGTGACTGTGCATCAGTGCACTCCATGTCATATTCATCTTGGACTGGGGAATTCAGGATTTCATTTGATAACCCAGGCATGGTATGTGAAAAGAGCTCCAGGGAGTAATCTGAAGTGTGGCCTGCCGCATCCTTCACTTTTGGTGGGGTTGAAGGACAAAAGGAAAGGTGTTGTTCCTGACCAGGAGCCTGCACTGACGACTCAGTGCTTGCAGTTTTTGAAACTTCAGAAGAGGAGGCGATAGAGCTGGAGGCTGTTTCGGCAATGTAAGCCGAAACCTGTTACTGATGCTCTGGCTTTAAAAGCGGTTTACCTACTCCCAGAAAAGGGAGCCTTCCAGGCCTTCTGGAGCCAGACGATGACACAGGCTCAACACCTCCTGCCTTAGGTGCTATTGTGCTTTTGGCACTACCAGCCCCCCCGCCCACATCCGCGGCCTATTCCACCATACTTCCTCATGTTTAGCAAAGTGTACCAAAAATATGGTACTGTATCAGAAGCGTACAGCTGTATACGATAAAGGGAAAATTTTAAATCTCCGTATATATTTCCGGAGTCACACACAGACGCTCTCTCAGTATGGATTTGACCAGAATATAAAAAACAGAAAAAGAGTATTGTATCAGAAGCGTACAGCTGTATACAGTGTAGGGGTTATTTTAAATCTCCGTATATATTTACTGAGTCACACACAGATGCTCACAGGCTCAGTATGGATTAGACCAGAATATAAAAAGCAGAAAAACGGTACTGTATCAGAAGCGTACAGCTGTATACAGAGTAGGGGAAATTTTAAATCTCCGTATATATTTCCTGAGTCACACACAGACGCTCACAGGCTCAGTATGGATTAGACCAGAATACAAAAGGCAGAAAAACGGTACTGTATCAGATGCATACAGCTGTATACAGTGTAGGGGAAATTTTAAATCTCCGTATATGTTTCCGGAGTCACACACAGACGCTCACTCAGTATGGATTAGACCAGAATATAAAAAACAGAAAAAGGGTATTGTATCAGAAGCGTACAGCTGCATACAGTGTAGGGGTTATTTTAAATCTCCGTATATATTTCCTGAGTCACACACAGACACTCACAGGCTCAGTATGGATTAGACCAGAATATAAAAAGCAGAAAAACGGTACTGTATCAGAAGCGTACAGCTGTATACAGAGTAGGGAAATTTTAAATCTCCGTATATATTTCCGGAGTCACACACAGACGCTCACTCAGTATGGATTTGACCAGAATACAAAAAGCTGAAAAACGGTACTGTATCAGAAGCGTACAGCTGTATACAGTGTTGGGGAAAATTTAAATGTCTGTATATATTTCCGGAGTCACACACAGACGCTCTCTCAGTATAGATTTGACCGTAATACAAAAGGCAAAAAAACGTACTGTATCAGAAGTGTACAGCTGTATACAGTGTAGGGGTAATTTTAAATCTACGTATGTATTTCCGGACTCACACACAGACGCTCACAGGCTCAGTATGGATTAGACCAGAATATAAAAAGCAGAAAAACGATACTGTATCAGAAGCGTACAGCTGTATACTGTGTAGGGTAAATTGTAAATCTCCGTATATATTTCCAGAGTCACACACAGACGCTCACTCAGTATGGATTTGACCAGAATACAAAAAGCTGAAAAACGGTACTGTATCAGAAGTGTACAGCTGTATACAGTGTAGGGGAAAATTTAAATGTCCGTATATATTTCTGGAGTCACACACAGACGCTCTCTCAGTATGGATTTTGACCATAATACTAAAGGCAGAAAAACGGTACTGTATCAGAAGCGTACAGCTGTATACAGTGTAGGGGTAATTTTAAATCTCCATATATATTTCGGAGTCACACACAGACACTCACAGGCTCAGTTTGGATTAGACCAGAATATATAAAGCAGAAAAACTGTACTGTATCAGAAGCGTACAGCTGTATACAGTGTAGAGGAAATTGTAACTCTCCGTATATATTTCCGGAGTCACACACAGGTAGTCAGCATGTATTTGTCCGTGATACCAGCGGTACACGGTAGTGTGTGAGGAGCATACACCTCTATATGGTGTGGGAAAAAATGAATGCTCGGTAACTGTGCAGAAAAAAAGAATAAAAGTATTAGTGCTGTATAAAAAGCAGTCTGCACAGCAGTGTACAAACAGCAATACAGCTATCAGGCAGCCTAATAACCAGCGCTGCTGCACACAAGAAAATCCTCCCCTGTCACTGCACACTAACTGTAAAGCACAATTGCTATCAGCACAAACACATAAGAACTTCTCTTTCCAGCCCTAACTCTCTCTCTACTGATAAACAGCAAGCAACCTCTCCCTACTGTTAAGATCGGCAGAAGTAAAATGGAGGTCGGCGCTCAGGGCTTTTATAGACAATATGACGCCACACAAAGCAAGCCAATCACTGCAATGCCCTTCTCTAAGATGGTGGTGGACGCTGCCCATGTCATCTTTTTGCCCACAGTGTACGTCCTTGCTCATTGGCTGAAAAAAGGCGCCTGCAAGCATTATGGGAAAACCGACTTTATCGCTCGTTTTGCCGAACGCATGGCCGACTTCATGCTATGGTCGGGTTTCGCAGAGCGAAACCTGACTTTGGCGAAAGTCGGCGACTTATGAATCTGACCAATCTGTTTCGCTCAACTGTATTAAAAAGGTCTAAAGCCATCCATCCATGTCAATGTCTACCTTTAATATGAATGGTTTCTATTATTAGTGTCTCACTTTTCTATGTATCAAACCAGGTTTCATAAGAATGGTGAAGTGAAAGGAGATCAGGCGTAGCTTGCGATAAAAACCTTGTCTGGGATGGGTGGATGAGGGTGCTGAGCCCTTGAGTGGGCCATTCTGCACAATATCTACTACAAAAATAAAAATTAGGGCCCGTACTCCTTTAGTATTAAATTAATGTATGTGTGCACAAATATGCGATGTCACTAATATGCAATCATATGCATGCATTATGCGTGTATTGCAGCTTACAATTAAAACCTTGTCTGGGAAAGATGGGTGGATAAGGATTTTTTTTGGCTGGTTTTGTTATTTATTTTAACCTTCAAAAAGAGTCATACTAATGGATGGATAACATCTATGTAGTTAACCCAAGAGAAGAGTCTTACTAATAAAAGGATAGCATGGAACTATTTTCATGTGAATGTTCACAACCCGGTGGATTAGGTAATATGAAGAAACTGAGTAATAAAGTCATTTATTGCCTGTTTATGTCCAGGTTTAGACTCCTTCAACTATAAATCCATTAAAATGATAGAAGATCTTATATCTGTCTTTTTCTTACACTTAGTAAGACAAGTCAGAATTCTTCTTCTTTCTAAATCCCTCAATGGTCCTTACTATTGTCTCAAGAATAGGAGGATTGTCTTTTGACCTCCGATTATCCCTCTGTAGTTTTGGATCTTGTGCCTCCTTAATGTCACCAAATTCTAGTTGTGACTTCTGGTCCTGACATCTCTCAGTTTACTGCTATTGTTATATCTTTTTTTTGTCTTTTGGCGTGCTGGCTTGTGTTTGATCTTGACAACACATGTCAATGGGACTGTGTGAGAGTCGAATGCAGCACTGAGCTAATTCTCTGTGAGTCTCATAGACTTTAGATAAAGGAGTAGTCCACATAAAAGATCACTGCTCCATTCAAACTAATTTGTAACAGGGGCTCTGGGCCCTCTGTTCTAGTAAACATGGGGTCCCAATGTTGGATAGGTGATAAATGCAAAACAAATTTTTTAAGCTTTTAAGCTATCTGTAATATCAGACTTTGGATATGTGCACATGTTCAGTATTAGCAGCAAAAAATCTGCTGCAAATATTGATGTTTTGGCAGGAAAAATGCAGCATAAAATATGCTCATTTTGATTCGCTTATACATGCATTTTTAATGCATTTCCCTCATTCATTATAATAGGTGAAAAATGCTGCAAAACGCTGAAAGAATTGATATGCTGCAGATATGATATGGCTTCAAATCTGCAAGGAAAAGATAAGCAACAAGTGCTTGAAGCTTCACAAATCTAATTCTCTTTGCTGGCACTAGGGAATCTGTAAGTTTTTATGACAAATCTGTGCAGAAAAAATGCAAAAAAAATGCAGCAAATACTGAATGTGTGTACATGCCGTTAAATGTAAATTGCTTGACACCTTTCCTTTAAAGAAGATGTAAATTTAGGTATAAGAAGCAGTTTTCTTTGCCTATGTGGAAAACACATGTATTACCAATTTATTTGTGGCAGATGTACTGAAGGCAGTCTGGCATCCTTGTAAATGCAATTACAAAAGTCCTTCTTTAGCTTTAATTTCCACTACCACGTGCTTAATCTTCTTGTCCTTATTGATCTGTCACTAAAGAGGAATTAATGTCACTCTTTATCTATCGCACACATTAAGGTGAGGAGTTCAGTTCTCCTGCTCTAACCTTCATGGATTAAGCTTGTTACTGAACTAAAGTTAACCACAGCACTACAGAAGATGAAAAGTGGGAACTGTTATGTGTTCTTCAGTTAATCTTCATTGTGTAACGGGCTGGGCGGCTGTTGTTGAGGTGCCTCACTATACTGCAGATAAATGGGGATCCAGGCTGGGTGTGTGCTCTTTTAACTTAGCAATACGCCACTGCGGATCGCATGATGCCGCTAGACATGGCAGGCTAGGACCCAATGCAGCAGAACTGATTGAGCGAGACCAGAGTCCAAGAATAAATATCTCTTTACTCAACAAACTGATGAGAAGTATATACATCAGATAGCAGGTACAAAGCTTTAAGAAAACATCTTCTGCACAATCCAGAGGCAGGAACTCCAGTTACACGTGTTGAGACACTACTTTTGTTACATGTTGGATTAGACCAGCAAACAACTATGGGACTCTTCATCTTCTATTCGTGTGAGAATCTCACTGGTTCAGGTGAGTCGCTATGACTCCCCACTACTAATCTCAAAGTCCATTTGATGAGGGCCACAAACACTTAGGTGTGCCACTGTATCTTCAGTTCTATGTAGGAGAACACCTGTCCCAACCAAACCATCTTCTCCTATATGACCCTCAGGTCTAGCTACACTTTCACTTCTTATCTAGTATAGATAACATTTGCTGTAGGTCTCCACTTGCCTAGGATAAGGAATTCTTCTGCCACTTAATCCTTGTTTACTTTAAAACATGCTATCCTAGTATGGACTCCTTTTATTGCACACAACCCCCATTAAACATTGCAGGTGAGCTAACATTAGGACCATAGGTCCTTTTCTCTTCAGTACTTTTCCCTATCTAACAAAAGGAAAGAGTTCCTTTTGCCCACTTATCTCCTCCCACCATGGGCTGGCCCATGCTAGAAACCAGATAAAACAACATTCAAAACATTTAAAACAGCAAAATGCATTAAATAATGATAAGAACTTTAAAGGCCGTGTCCACAGCTTCTCCACTCCTTTGTACTCTCCCCCTTAAGGATGGCTGTCCTCAGCCAACCAAGAACTGCTGCACAATAAAAGCAACCACACCACAAAGCACAATATAATGTATTCTTGAACATGGGACAATCTGGAACATTTTCTCCTTTAAGGTGCAGCGGTCCTTCATGGTAAGGGCCCGAGAATAGAAAAAAAATTACATGTTTTTTGATGAGATATATCAACTATTAATATATAGGAAATTGATGGGATTTATTAAAACAGTAGATACAGTCATGGCCGAAAGTGGTGGCACCCTTGAAATTGTTCCAGAAAATGAAGCATGTCTCCCAGAAAATTATTGCAATTATACATGTTTGTTATACAAAATGTTAATTTCCTTTGTGTGCATTGAAACAACACAGAAAACAGAGGAAAAAAAGCCAAATTGGACATAATTTCCAACAAAACCACAAAAATGTGCCAAACAAACTGTTGGCATCTTTCCTAAATTATGGGTAAACAACTTTGTTTCAAGCATGTGATGCTGTCACGGGTGTGTCGCGGCGGAGATCGTCGCGATTGCACACCCTGACTTCGCACAGCTGAGTTTCTGGTGCTGGGTGTTTTTCAGCACTGAGGGAGTTAATTCTTTCTCTCTCGATGCTGGACAGACCAGCCTCGCCCAGCTGCGATTGATGTTTTGTTAATTAGCTTCCTTCATATACCTGCTGGTCTGCTGGGGAAGTTGCCGGTGAAAGCATTCATTCAGACCAGCAGAGCGGATCGATTCTGAGAAGACTTAAGGGTATGCCACACTAAACAATATCGCTAACGGGATCGCTAAAAAACGTCACTATTTAGCGATCCCGTTAGCGATATTGTTCAGTGCGGCAGCTTCCAGCGACGAGCTTCCTGCTGTGATCTCGCTCGTCGCTGGAATCGTTCCGGACCCTATTTCATCGCTGGCGCTCCCGCTGGGTAAGTATCTTATCGCTGTGTGGCACCTTTTCTTAGCGATTTAGCGGTACTTTTGTACCGCTAAAGTCGTTAAGAAGATCGCTAACGGCGATAGCGTCGTTAACTATATCGCTAAATGCGGCAGCATTTAGCGATATAGAAACAATCCCGCTAGCGATCTCATTAGTATGCAACGCTAACGAGATCGCTAGCGGGATAGCTTAGTGTGGCAGTACCTTTAAGCTAAGAGTGCCTGTTGTGGTTTTTCCCCTCCTCGCTTATTGTTTATCTTCTTAACCTTTTGTGTTCCTCTGTAGTGGAAGTTTTGTATGCAAGGCAGTGTTTTCTTTACCCCCTGTCTGTCTCGTTTGTATTTGACTGTGTGTAAGCTGTTGCCTGCCCATTCCCTGTGGTGGTAATCAGGGTCCTTCTCAGGACTAGATTACAGTGGTCAGGGATCTACAGGAGACAGGGTTACGCTGGCGGCCTGGACCTCTGTACCATTAACAGTACCTCCAGGTAGAGGGACTAGTCAGGACCCCAGTTCAGGGTCAGCATAGACCCCGGTCCACCTCTATCCTGAGACAGCGTTTCACGTGCACAGTATAGACCCACAATACATTGGATATTATGTCAGGTAAGACATTGCTGGCAGATTCTACGTATACATGTTGATATTTTCTATAATATGAAATATAGAGTGTTGTCTCATTAGATATATGTTACTATCATAGAATATATCTGTTATACGTCGTGACAGATGCTTGTTCAAACTCATCTGTGGCAAGTAACAGGTTTGGACAACATGAAAATCACACCTGAAACCACATAAAAAGGGGAGAAGTTGTTTAAATTTTTGCATTGTGTGTCTGTGTGTGCCCCACTAAGAGTCGTGAGGCAGTACGTTACCAGAAACGAGTGTCTAATTGGCCTGTATAAACGACTGGTGGTATGGCAACTAGCTTTTTTTGGGTTATCGCGGAGCTTAACAGTGACGGTACCAAAGTTTATATATACAGGTGCTTCTCACAAAATTAGAATATCATAAAAAAGTTAATTTATTTAAGTTCAATACAAAAAGTGAAACTCATACAGTACAGACCAAAAGTTTGGACATACCTCATTTAAAGATTTTTCTGTATTTTCATGACTATGAAAATTGTACATTCACACTGAAGGCATCAAAACTATAAATTAACACATGTGGAATTATATACTTAACAAAAAAGTGTGAAACAACTGAAAATTAAATTATTAGCTAAAGAAAAAAATTATTGTGCAAAAACTTCTCTGTAAACAACATTTTTGGTGTAAACTCTGTGGTCTTTCTTTAAGTTGCCTTGTTGATCAGTAGTGAAAACTTTGACTTTGACTTGCTGGAAGGATTTTGTCCTTGAAAATGCAACATAAAGTTGGCCATGGCTGAAGGCTGGAGATGGCAAATATATGCCAACTAAATCTATTGTTTGCCCTTGACTTTTGTTGATGGTCATAGCATAACCAAGTCTTAAGGGAAACTGTTTTCTTTTTAAAGTAAAAGGAAGATCAGGATCGCTTGGTGCCAGAATAACTCTGGGAATGAATACCCTTGTACCTTTAAATGATCCGGAGAGGATTTCACAGTCAATGACTTTTGACATAATTTGCTTCACAACCATTCTGGTGCCATTGCAAAGATCTCTTTTTGAGTTAAGGTTTCTTAATAGCATGACTACTGCTCCAACTTTCCAATTTAATCTATGAGGAGACATACCACCAGGCGTTAAGCTGTTTAAGAACGCCATTGGATAGTTTGCTGCTTCCTCAGCATTTGCAGTATCTTGCTGAATGGAATCAATACTGGTGTAGCATTTCAATTCAGACTGAATTCGTCTAAGAACATTTTCATTCAGTTCATGTGAATGTTGGGTTTTTAGAGTTAGGATTGCACGGTTTGCAATGCTTTTATCTACTGGTTGTATGACTTGAGGAAAGACAGCATCAACAATACATGCATTTTCAATGCAGGCAAAAGGAATTTCAAAGATACCTTCCTCTAGTCCTGGTTCTTGAAGTTTTCCATCTCCAAGGTTTAAATGCCATTGTGAAAAGCCTTGATGTTCTTCGGGATATTGTCCTCATTGGTACGCATGTTTTGGTCCAATTTGAAGACTTCAATATTCCTCCAACAATAGCTGTTTTTCATGCATGCTAAAATTATTTCGGTTCTGCTGCCATGTGGTACAACAAGAAGGATTTGTCAAAAATATCCGCCAAAAAGGAACACTGCACCTTCAAACGGGTTTTTAGATGGAACATTTGGATCTTCAGCCATGAGTTCTTTGTAGAATGTGTCAACTGTATTTACAGCATGAGCTGGAGCCATAGAAGCTTCGTCCCAGATTATGAGTTTGGCACTTTACAACACATTGGCAGTATTACAGCCATGACGAATATTGCACATCGACATTTCATTAATTGGTATAGGCAGTTTGAACAGATTATGGGAAGTTCAGCCTCCCTCCAGCAAAGTGGCAGCAATGCCTGTAAATGTACATGTCAAGATTAATTCATTTTTGCTCCGAACGTAATGCATGATTGTATTATACAGGAATGTTTTACCACTTCCACCAGGTCCATCATTAAAAAATAGGCGTTTTTCCAAGTTTGGATTCTCAATAGCGTCTGTGATTTTTTCAAAAACCTTTAGTTGTCTTGGGTTTAACATTTTGAATTTCTTCTCAAACAAATCCTTTTCCATAACAGGGTCGTAATATTTGCTAGAATTGATTTGATCATCGTACTTGCCAACAGGAAGTTGTAAGTTTCCATGTGTCCGTAACAAAGACTCAATTTCTTGTAATGTCATATGGAGTGCTTTTTCTACATGAGGGAAACGTCTGGTATAGTCTTCCATGAGATTTTTATTGTGCCTTTGAAACAATGTTGTGGCATTAGATGGCTCACATATGATGCAAATAAATGCAAACAATTAGTAACATAGTTATTAAGGTTGAAGGAAGACTTTAAGTCCATCTAGTTCAACCCATTGTCTAAGTTGTATTGCCATTTGATAAGTGGCAGCTTCTGTTAGGCAAGTATCCCATTCAGAGTCGTCATCAGTTAACCCTCTAGCAATACATGCTTCTTGGAAAGAAGCAAAACAGTTTCCTTCAGTTGTTCTGAGATCCTCAAAAGATGTTGCGCCTCTAACATTGAGAAGGAGAATTCAGAGAAAGTATTTTTCTCTGTCTAATGGACTAACGTTAAACATTCTGCCAATTTTGGTTTTATGACCTGTGCTACGTGGTTTCCATTTAATATTTTTATCATCACATGTGTAATGTTCAGGGATTTCAATGTATAAATATTGTTGGGCATTAGGATCTTCCTTATTCAGTTTAAACCAAGCAAGAAGTTTAGACTTGGTGTTTTTCTGCTTCAAAGCTTCAGCTTCTTTACCTGGTATGAAGCATATTGTCGGCTTGCGTTGAAGGTGTACAGTCATGGCCAAAAGTTTTGAGAATTACACAAATATTATATTTTCACATGATCTGCTGCCATCTGGTTTTTATGTGTTTTTAACAGATGTTTTTATCACAGACAGAAATATAATAATTGCAAACATATGAGTAACAAAAGCTTATATTGACAGTTAGAATGAGTTAATGCAGCAAGTCAATATTAGCAGTGTTGACCCTTCTTCTTCAGGACCTCTGCAATTCTCCCTGGCATGCTCTCAATCAACTTCTGGACCAAATCCTGACTGATAGCAGTCCATTCTTGCACAATCAATGCTTTCATTTTGTCAGAATTTTTAGGTTTTTGTTTGTCCACCTGTCTCTTGATGTCAGGATCCCGTCTGGGTTGGAGCCGATGTTACTGCAAACACTAGGGAAAGCAGAGGCAGGTAGCGTAGTCAGGTGGCAGCCGGAGGTCGGTACACAGGAAAGCAGTTCGGTAGCAGAGGAGCAGGCAGATAACGTAGTCAGGTGGCAAGCCGAGGTCAGTTCACAGGAGAGCAGTGTTTGTAGCAGAGGAGCAGGCAGATAACGTAGTCAGGTGGCAGGCCGAGGTCAGTTCACAGGAGAGCAGTGTTTTGTAGCAGAGGAGCAGGCAGATAACGTAGTCAGGTGGCAGCCGGAGGTCGGTACACAGGAAAGGCAATTCGGTAGCAGAGGAGCAGGCAGATAACGTAGTCAGGTGGCAGGCCGAGGTCAGTTCACAGGAGAGTAGTGTTTGTAGCAGCAGGAACAGCAGGAGAAAGAGCTTGACTAAAGGCTGGAAGCACAATAATCTCGCAATGACACACCCACAGGGCCAGGTTTATATAGGGCGTGTAATTGGCAATCAGAGGCCAAACGAGAGAGCACTGGGTGAAGCCGATCAGGAAGAACAGTCAATGGTATCCGGGTTCAGCAAGGAACTTTGTAGCCAGCAGAATAGCTCAGATGGTAGAGCTGCTGGCTGGTGGACAAGAGACACTGGGTTTGATTCCTGACAGTACTCCCCTCCTTCCAGGATGGCCTCTGGACATCTCAGGAGCTGGCTTATCTGGGTACCTCTGATGGAAGGCTCTTGTAAGTCCAGGAGCATGGACGTTGTCCTTTGGTTCCCATGAATTTTCCTCTGGTCCGTAACCTTCCCACTGCACCAGATACTGCAGTTTACCTCTGAATTTTCGGGAGTCCAGAATCTTATTCACAATGGATTCTTCTTCACCACGGATCCTTTCTGGTGGAGGAGGTGGCTGAATTCTTCCTGGAAACGGGTTTTCACAGAAGGGTTTGAGCAAGGATATGTGAAACACTGGATGAATCCTCAGATTGTTGGGAAGTTTTAAACGAAAATCAACCTGGTTAATTTTTGCAGAAATTTGAAAAGGTCCAATGAATTTCTGACCCAATTTGGAGGATGGCACCTGTGTCTTAAGGTTTTTAGTGGACAGCCAAACTTTGTCTCCAACCTGAAGAGCAGGGGGCACTCTCCGATGTTTATCTGCTGCTTCCTTATATTCTTCCTGGGTCTTGAGTAATATCTCTGATAATTCCTTCTGGGATTCCTGTAATTTTGCAAGCCTGTCATTAACAGCAGGAATGGGAGTGTTCACTGGCAGATTAGGAATAAATACTGGATGTACTCCGTAATTAGCAAAAAATGGGGTTTGAGATGTAGCGCTATGTATGGAGTTGTTGTAGGCAAACTCTGCTGTTGGTAAATAGTCCACCCAGTCATCCTGAAGATAGGAAATGAAGCAACGGAGGTATTGCTCCAAAGTCTGGTTCGTTCTCTCCGTCTGGCCATTGGACTGAGGATGGAAAGCGGTAGAAAGATTCACCGTGACTCCCAAGGCTGTACAGAAACTCTTCCAAAATTTTGACGTAAATTGAACGCCTCTGTCAGACACCACGTTGTCAGGAATTCCATGTAACCTGAATACCTCTTTGATCATCAGTTCTGCAGTTTTTTCAGCAGTAGGAATTCCTTCAGTTGGAATAAAGTGGGCCATTTTTGTGAGTCGGTCCACTATGACAAGGATGACGGTCATCTGTTTGGAAGGGGGTAGTTCCACAATAAAATCCATGGAAATAGATCCCCAAGGCCTGGATGGAACTGGGAGTGGTTGCAAGAGTCCTAGAGGAGACGATCGTGGGGTCTTGTTTCGTGCGCATGTTAAACAGGTTGAAACATATTTCCTCACGTCCTTCCTACAATTAGGCCACCAAAAGAAACGAAGTAGTAAGTCTTGTGTTTTTGCAACCCCAGGATGTCCTGCCAGTTTAGAATCATGGACACTTTTGAGGACTTCAAGGCGAGAAGATTCAGGTACATATATTTTGTGTTTCTGCATCCAAAACCCCTCTTTGAATGAAAGATCGACATCTTCCGAAGGATGGTTAAGGAAAGAGTCCTCTTGATATCCATCTTTAATTCTATTACATAGTCCTCTAGAGTGCAATATTCCCAAAAAATTTTTAGGGCCTAGAATTGTATCGTCATTACTAGACCTCTCCTGAGGTTCCGAACACATCCTGGACAGAGCGTCAGCCTTGCCATTTCTTGAACCAGGCCGGTAAGAGATTATAAAATTGAATCTTGAGAAAAATAAGGCCCATCGTGCTTGTCTTGCAGACAATCTTTTTGCTGTACGGAGGAATTCAAGATTCTTGTGGTCCATGAGGACAGTCACAGGGTGATTGGCACCTTCCAGAAGATGTCTCCACTCGGAGAAGGCAACTTTAATGGCTAACAGTTCTTTATTACCGATGTCGTAGTTCTTTTCTGCAGATGACATGGTGTGGGAAAGAAACGCACATGGGTGAAGTTGCATCTTGTCCCCAACTCGCTGAGACAGAATGGCTCCCACTGCAGAGTCCGAGGCATCCACTTCGACAGTAAATGGCAATTCAGGATTTGGGTGTACTAACAATGGAGCAGACGTAAAAAGAGTTTTCAACTTGTCAAAAGCCTTCTGAGCCTCCGGAGAACAGAAAAATGCTTTGGTCTTTTTTGTTAGTGTAGTAATTGGTAGTATGATCCGTGAAAAGTTCTTTATAAATTTTCGGTAAAAATTTGCAAATCCTATGAAACGCTGGACGTCTTTTAAATTTCTTGGAACAGGCCAGTCCACTACAGCATTGATTTTGCCGGGATCCATGATCAGACCTTCTGGGGAGATCATATATCCCAGAAATTGGATACTAGTTTGTTCAAACTCACATTTTTCAAGTTTAATGTAAAGCTGGTTCTCCTGTAGTCGTTCCAAGACTAACT
The DNA here is from genome assembly GCA_033576555.1 of Oophaga sylvatica. NCBI lineage: Eukaryota > Metazoa > Chordata > Amphibia > Anura > Dendrobatidae > Oophaga > Oophaga sylvatica. The sequence goes on along the minus strand of JARQOD010000003.1, from coordinate 290,212,186 downwards.
GGACGTGCCTGCGATGCTCTTCCAAGGTGTCTGAAAATATAAGAATGTCATCGAGATAAGCCACAACGAATTGGTCCAAGAAATCTCGAAATACATCATTAATAAAATGTTGAAAGGTGGCTGGGGCATTGCTAAGGCCAAAGGTCATAACCAGAGATTCAAAATGTCCATATCTCGTTCTGAAGGCGGTCTTCCACTCATCTCCTGGGCGAATCCGTATGAGGTTGTAAGCCCCTCTAAGATCCAGCTTCGTAAAAATTTTCGCAGAACGGAGTCTCTCAAATAGTTCAGGAATCAAGGGTAGCGGGTAGCGATTCTTGACAGTGATATTATTCATCTCTCTGTAGTCAATACATGGCTGCAGAGTGGAGTCTTTCTTTTCAACAAAGAACAGGGGTGCCCCAGCTGGAGATGTGGAAGGTCGAATAAAGCCTTTCTCTAAATTTTCATCCAGGAACTTTCTTAATACCTTCAATTCAGGTTCGGAAAGATTGTATATCCGTCCAAATGGAATGGTTGCTCCTGGCAGCAATTCAATGGGACAGTCGTAAGGACGGTGAGGAGGTAATTGATCTGCTTTCTTCTTACTGCAGACATCAGAGAACTGCTGATATTGAGGTGGTAGTTTCTCTTCCTTCTCATGCGAAATCTCAGAGATTTGGACTTGTTGGAGAACAGGGGGTTCCTTATGACAATTATTCTTACAGTAGTCAGATGGAAAGGTGATAGTGTTGAGCGATATTGCTCGATATCTAAAAATATCGTATCGAAATTGTATCGCCGATATCACTAAATATCGTCGATATCCGATTTCGATAGCGGAAGTCCCATGTAAGTCTATGGGAACAAAATATCGAAACTAAAAAAAAACCTTTATTTCCTTGTAAACACTAAATATACACACATAGAATACATATATATATATATATACATGTCATTGTGACATATATATATACATATATGTATAGTTTATACACTTCTACATAGTAAAATATCCTCTGATTCAATTGCCGGGTAAAGCCGGCTTCTGTGAAAAGACAGAAGCACCCGACATGAAATGACACTTGGTGTACATAGGGTTAACCATGTCTTTTCATGTCGTTTGCAATCTGATTTGCACAAACAATTACATCAGTCTATGTGTGCAAAATTTCACACCTGTAGGGGTTAATTAAAGGTGTAAATTCGTTGTAAGAAAAACGGACTTTTTTGCTACGAATTTACACCTTTAATTAACCCCTACAGGTGTGAAATTTTGCACACTTACACTCATGTAATTGTTTGTGCAAATCAGATATCAAACTACATGAAAAGACATGGTTAACTCTATGTAAACCAAGTGTCATTTCATGTCGGGTTCTGCATTTTCACAAAAGCCGGCAATTGAATTAGCGGCTATTATACTATGTAGAAGTGTATGAACTATAAATATAAATATATATATATATATGTGTCACAAATTTAATGACATGTATATATATATATATATGAGGTGTAAAATTGCTGAAAAAAAATGCGTGGGCTCCCGCCCTATTTTCGCAACCAGACAGACAAAGCCAGTGAGTGGGGGCAGATAATAATAGCCCAGAGAGGGACCATTATTTTTGGCCCCTCCCCGGCTACTAACATCTGCCCCCAGACACCCCAGAAAGGGCAAATCTCTAATTAGATTTGCCCTTTCTGGCACTTTGCCCGTCTATTCCCATTGCCCTGTAGCGGTGGCGAATGGGTTAATAAGGGGTTAAAATGACCTTGCAATTGAAAGGTCACTTTAAGCCAGGTTAATAATTGAGAGCTGTCAATTAGACAACTATCAATTATTAATCCTATTGTATGAAAGAAAAATCAAACACACACACTTTAATAAAAAAGAAGTTTAATGAAATAATCACACAGTTTTTGACCATATTTTATTTTCCTGCTAAAACCATTTCCTGTAATAAAAATAAAATAATAAAGCAAAATTATTCTTACCAATCCGATGCACAGTCAGGTCCCACGGTGTAATCCTTCAGAAAGGGTTAATGTTTACTGCAGGGACCGCAGCTAATGCTGCAGCCTCACAGTAAACCCCCAAATGAATGAGTTCCTCTCCTGGCTGACAGGAGAGGAAGTGGAAAGCTTAATTGATTGCTTTCCACTTTCACTTCAGGTCAGCCAGGGACACAATCAGTGACGTCAGAGGGAACTGGTTAACAAAATAGGGGTTCCCTTTGAAAAAAAAATGGCGTGGGGTCCCCCCTATTTTTGTTAACCAGCCAGATGAAGCAGACCGCTGAGGCCTGGATTTTCAGGCTGTTAAGGAGCCAAGATCCATGGACCTTGCCAGCCTGATAATACCAGGCCACAGCAGTCTGCATATCTTGGCTGATTAACAAAAATAGGGGATCCCCTCGAAAAAAAAATGGCGTGGGGTACCCCCTATTTTTGTTAGCCAGATGAAGCAGACCGCTGAGGCCTGGTTTTTCAGGCTGGTAAGGATCCAATATCCATGGACCTTGCAAGCCTGATAATACCAGGCCACAGCAGTCTGTAGAAGTGTATAAACTATACATATATGTATATATATATGTCACAATGACATGTATATATATATATATGTATTCTATGTGTGTATATTTAGTGTTTACAAGGAAATAAAGGTTTTTTTTAGTTGCGATATTTTTTTCCCATAGACTTACATTGGACTTCCGGTATCGAAATCGGATATCGCCGATATTTAGTGATATCGGCGATACCATTCCGATCCGATATTTTTATATATCGAGCAATATCGCTCAACACTAATTGCTAGTGGTTATGAGTATCCACCCCCTCCTATTTGATTTATCCGGTCAGAAACAGAACAGATCGCAGCAACCAGAGCAGGACAACTGCCGTGTCAATATGTAATATATGCAATGAAATTACGATATACTCCTACTAATATGCCTAGGTCCTAACAATTACTTACTGAGGCTGTTCAGAATGTAATCCTGTATGCTTTCTCTGTTCACTCCGGACAATGCATTAAAAGTAATAAAAAAAAAAAAAAAAAAAAGTTTTTCAGAAGAATTCAGCTTGTTCTGCATCAGGAAAAAGCCAGCCAGGAGCAGCTCCAACTCCCACCTCTGCAGCTGCAAGGACACAGTTTTTATCAGTGCCCACATAGCAGACTTCAGCTCCCTCCTTCAACTACACAAATTTTACCCCCTGTGTACCGGCTGGTGCAAGATATATATACTCTTTTGTTCCAGATATCTCAGGATGCTGTTTGGTTTTATTTATCAGGGAGGACAATTGATGTAGACAGTTCTGTCACAAGGGGCCCAAAACAGTCCCAATCAGTTTGCAAAAATTATGGGCAAGTGTCTTTTACTCTGGCAATCGGACCAACCCATGTCACGCTGTTTCAGTATGTGGATGATTTTTGTTGTGTGTATGGACGGAGCAGGAAGCCATATTGCTATTGTTAGCCTTCTGAAGTATCTCACAGATCTGAACTGTCGGGTTTTGGCCTCGAAACTTCAGTTCTGTCTTGGTCAAGTGATATTTTTGGGTCACTGTCTCCTTCACGGTGTCAGATACCTCACAGAAGAAAGAAAAATAGCTGTCAGCTCCCTTCCTTTCCCAAAAGACGGTATAATGAACTATAAGGAAAGATCACCGGTTTGTATGGAAAGTCTTTATTGTGCCTTCTCTGAATTATAGTGGCTTATTGTTTCCGCCCCTGCCTTGGGTATTCCGGACTATACTCGACCGTTCTATTTGTATGTGTCTGAGAATGAAGGACACGCAGCAGGTGTACTTATATAATCACATGGCAATAGGCAACGACCAGTGGACTATTATTCGGCCCGCCTCGACCCTGTGGCCCGAGTATCACCAAGTTGCATCGCTGTACTACAATCAACCCCGCTACTTTACTGCCGGTCCCCAAGAAAGATGGCAGTGATGAGGATTATCTCCAACATGATTGTTCCCAACTTCTGACTGAAGAAACAGCTACTCCGCCAAATGTCAGTGAGAATCCATTTCCAAATCCCGATCTGGTGTTAGAAAAATATTTAGACTTGAGAGTCAAACCTTTGGGAATATAAGCTCATGATGACCTTTGACACTCTTAAGGGTATGCCACACTAAACAATATCGCTAACGGGATCGCTAAAAAACGTCACTATTTAGCGATCCCGTTAGCGATATTGTTCAGTGCGGCAGCTTCCAGCGACGAGGCCCCTGCTGTGATCTCGCTCGTCGCTGGAATCGTTCCGGACCCTATTTCATCGCTGGCGCTCCCGCTGGGTAAGTATCTAATCGCTGTGTGGCACCTTTTCTTAGCGATTTAGCGGTACTTTTGTACCGCTAAAGTCGTTAAGAAGATCGCTAACGGCGATAGCGTCGTTAACTATATCGCTAAATGTGGCCGCATTTAGCGATATAGAAACAATCCCGCTAGCGATCTCATTAGTATGCAACGCTAACGAGATCGCTAGCGGGATAGCTTAGTGTGGCAGTACCTTTAGTGCTGGAATGAATATATCACACGGATTCATGTCTTTCTACATCAATTAAGGAATCTGCTTCTCTGACCTTCTAGGGGCATCAAAACACAATAGCAGACTCCAATCAGAGGGCAATAAAACTTTCACACTCCTTATCTATGAACTCTTCCAATATTTATGTTCATCCCTCTGCCATAATGACAGTTCTGCTTCACTGTGCTGTGTTGTGTATAAATATGTGATTCTTCAGATGTTGTATTAGTCTTCGCCTGATGAAGAGACCTGAGTAGTCTCGAAAGCTTGCAATTTGTTACCATCTTTTCAGTTAGCCATTAAAAGGTATCAACCACTGAGGACTCTCAAGTCTAAATATTTTTCTATCTACTGGCTAATACGGTACGAAGATACACATCTTTCCTATATCGATCTGGTCTTATACACGGATGGTTCAAGATATGCTGATGAGTTTGGAAGATTCAACACGGGATATGCTGTTACCACAGAGGACACTGTAGTGTACGCGGCTGTGCTCCCGCCATCACAGTCAGCAAAAGAAGCAGAATTTCAGGCTCTGTCTACTGCATGTATTTTGGCCAAAGACGGGCTAATATATACACGGACTCATGGTATGCATTTGGTATTGCTCACGATTTTGGAGCTCTATGGGCCAATCAAGGGTTTATTACTACTGCCAGAACTCCAGTGAAAAATGCTGAAGCTGTTAAAACCCTCATGGATTCGATCAAATTGCCTACTCAGGTGGCTGTGAGGCTTCCCACGGCTGCGGGGCATTGGGACAAGGCATAGCTTGCCTAACTAGCCTATGTTCCCACGCCGCCAGTCCACGACGACGTGAGGCATGCGTCCCAGATGGTAAGAGAATGTGGACCCACTGGACCACGGAGGGAGACCCGGGCCTGCCCGGACTAGGGGAGGGCAGCGACCGGGATCCGTGGCAGCTGAGCATGTGGGCAAGATGGCGACCTGCAGGACTAGACAACACCGCACAACTTCAGGTATGAAGAAACATAAAGTTTACTTAAAGACACAGACAGTACATAAACAGAACATAATGCCGGGCTCCCGATTCCACACAACAGAGAAGGGTACACGTCTCAGGATCACAGACGAATGCAGGAGGACATCACGGGTAGATGCAGTCCAAGGTTATCTGGCACGGGCATACTTGGGCGGCCTCTCTCTCAGGCCTCAGGCGTAGCACAGGCTCAGCAGGAGAACATCAGACACCGACCTCAGACAGACTTCATACGATGGCGGGGTCATCACGGGTAGATGCAGTCCAG
>JARQOD010000003.1:290137310-290206301 GCA_033576555.1 Oophaga sylvatica | reverse complement strand
GATCATCTGGCACAGGCATACTAGTATGGCCTCTCAGGCCTCAGGCGTAGCACAGGCTCAGCAGGAGAACATCAGTGTAAGGTTCTTTGTCTCTTTTGACATGTTACTTGAAACTCAGTTTTCTGTCGGCCATTTTGCTTTCTGTCTTTCTGCAGCTCTTGCCCTCAGTTAATATGGAGTTTCCAGTTTTCATATTCCCGCCCTGATTCTCTCCCTCTTGCTTCTTAAGCAGCCTCAGCTGAACAATCAGTGCTCCTGAATCAAGCTTCAGTCAGCCTGTGACCTGACTCCTGGAAACCTAGGATTTTGGACTCCAGCTATTTCCTACTGAGCAACTTTGGAACACTTTTGGACTTCGGAAACCTGCTGTCTGGTGAATCCATGTTTGCAGAGGAATTACGGTACAGAGAAGAGATCCTGAACCTGCTTGGAGAGTTATTGTAGAGCTTGAAGTTACTCTGGCCTGCTGTGTTCTCCTGCCTCTGTTCCTGCAAACTGTGTGACCTTTTCTGCATGCTTGTATGAAGTAATACAAGTCATTTCATATCAACCTATGTCTCATGTGTTTTCCTCGCACCCAAGCACAAGACGCTATAGGAACTGTACACTATACATGACAAGATTCAGGAGCCAATGTTTAGTGTCTGCTGGGTCTGGGAAAGCCGTGTCTGCTGTGACTGTGGATATCAAATGTCCGTTTAATACCTTCTGTGATGACAGTGGTTGTGACTTCTCACAACCATTCCAGGTGAGCGCATTCCCTTAAATGTTACTCTGGAGTGTTACCACAGGTAAACACTATTTTTTTTTCCTTTCCTCTTCTCCTTCCAGCACTTCTGCCTTAAAAGATCTGGAAGATGGAGGCCCGCAAAAAGAGCTTTGCGGAGTGACTGATACAATCCTTGCAGATATACAGACTATAAAGACCCGTTTTGCAAGCCTACAGGACCTCACTAATCATAATTTGCAAGTGTTTGGACAAACTACTCAGGAATTACGAGCCAGGATTGAGGCTCTAGAGGAACGAGTCCAGGCTCCTGCCATAACCCCGAGTTCTGGGATCCCCAAGTTACCTCCTTTTCGTTTTGGCGGTGAACGTGAGAAATTCAGGGGATTTATTAACCAATGCAATTTATTTTTCTCTGCACATGCTTCACAATTTCCCACTAAACGATCCAAAGTGCTTACTATAATCATGTTGCTTACCAATAAGGCTTTGATGTGGGCAAACCCTCTGATTGAGACTGAGGATGATTGTTTGAATCACCTTGATGCTTTTATTTCAGCCATGGGGCAGGTGTTTGATGACCCCAATCGAGGTGCAACAGCTGAAGCAGCCATGTTAACTTTGCGCCAAGGTAAGCGTTCAGTAGCCGAATATGCCTTGGATTTCAGGAGATGGGCTCTTGATACCACTTGGGACACTTCCGCCAAAAAATCTATTTTTCGGAAAGGGTTGTCTCCACTGATTAAGGATGAACTTGCTCGTGCCGACCCTCCCACTGCGTTAGGTGACTTTATTAACTATTGTATCCGTATTGATGCTCGTCTGACTGAACGCAGACAAGAGAGATGGTTCGAAAATAATCGCACTAACCTTTTCCTACCTCCCTCCTCAGCTAAGGAACCTTTGAGTAGGATCACAAGGGAACCAGAACCTGAACCCATGCAGGTGGACTCTTTACAAAGACGGGTTAGTGATGCACGCAAAGAACATCGTATAAAGGAAAATCTATGTTTTTACTGTGGTAAGTCAGGGCACTTCATTATAAACTGCCCCAGCCGTTCTCGTAAGACTACTGCAGCAGTCATTCACTGTGAGTGTTGCGAGAGGAGCTCTGTCATGTCCGAGCCTCAGACTCCAGAGAGATCTGCTGCAAGAGATCTTGATTTTTCGGACTTAAACTCTGTTAGTTCTGGGGACAATGACGGTATAAAGGCTGCAATTTTTCAAGTTTCCTCAGCGGTGTCCCAGCTGAGTTGTAAAAGAAATAATTCTCATTGCTTCCTTTCCATCAAACTCTGGGTGGACTCAGTCTGGGTGTCTAGCTCTGCTATGATCGACTCAGGAGCAAGTGGAAATTTTATGGATATCTCCTTTGCTCTGAAACAGGTGATACGTTCAGTGAAGAAGGCTACTCCAGTACAGATGGAGACTGTGGATGGCTCCCTGCTGACCTCTGGACCAGTGGATCAGGAAACAGAGCCTTGAGGGTCCTTATGGGTAAAGATCATCAGGAGAAAATGTCTTTTATGCTTATCTCTTCTCCCCACTTTCCCATTATTCTAGGGCTACCATGGCTGCAGGCGCAGAATCCTACCATTAACTGGGAGACCAAGGAATTACACTTTCCGGAGAAACAGATGAGTCAAGGAGTTTCAGCTTGCTCTGTTCCTAAAGGAACCATGTCAGTCCCTGAACTACCAGCTTGATTATTACCAAGGACCTCTAGTAGTGTCAATTTATTGCTAGAGAACCTGGAAGTCTACCCCTACGTGCCCAAGAGTAAAAGCTTTGAGGATACATGTGAAATCTACCAAAGGCTTCATACGCCCCTGCGTCTATATACTTGCAAGGACATAGTATCAGCCACACGTCTTCATAGTTTGCAATCAGAAGGATGCACATCTTCTGAGACAAAGTAGACAGTGCATAGACTATAGGGAACTCAATAAGGTTACTATTAGAAACCGTTATCCATTGCCTTTAATCCCTGAGTTGTTGGAGAGAGTGCGGCACGCCAAAATTTTCTCTAAACTGGATCTCCGTGGGCCTATAACTTGGTCCGTATTAGACCTGGGATGAATGGAAGACTGCATTCAGGTCACGCTATGGACACTTTGAATATCTAGTTATGCCTTTTGGTCTGAGTACCGCCCCAGCCACTTTCCAACACTTGGTGAATGACATCTTCAGGGATCTCCTAGATACATTTGTGGTGATTTATCTGGATGATATTCTAATTTTTTCTAACTCCACAGAGGAACATCATGGACATGTGAGAATGGTCTTAAAACGCCTAAGACAAAACCATCTCTACATCAAACTTGAAAAGTGTGAATTCCATAGGACCGAAATTCAATTTCTGGGGTATGTACTATCTACGCAAGGGATTAGTATGGATGGAAGCAAGACCCAAGCCATCAAGGATTGGCCAATTCCTAGAAATGTGAAGGAGGTGCAGCGCTTCATCGGGTTTGCCAACTTCTATAGACGTTTCATTAGGAATTTCTCTGAGGTAGTGTCACCTATCACCCAACTTACCCGGAAACAGTCTAGGTTCTCCTGGACCCCGCAAGCTCAGGAAGCATTTTCCTGTTTAAAGGACAAATTTACCACCGCACCTATCTTAGTACATCCCAACCCCGAGCTTGCCTTCATAATAGAGGTGGATGCTTCAGACTGTGCCGTTGGAGCTATACTCTCTCAGAGAACAGGTGAGAAGAATGTCTTGCATCCCTGTGCCTTCTTTTCCCAGCAGTTGTCTTCGGCTGAGAGGAACTACGATGTGGGCAATAGAGAATTGTTGGCCATTATTGCCGCCTTCAAGGAATGGAGACACCTTCTTCAGGGAGCTGCACAGCAAATAGTCGTCCTGACAGACCATCGTAACCTTGAATTTATCAGGTCGGCTAAGTGCCTGACTCCTCGCCAGGCTCGCTGGAATCTTTTCCTAAACCAATTTAATTTTGTCATTTCTTATAGACCAGGATCGCGCAATGGAAAGGCTGATGCACTCTCTAGGATTCATTCAGCAGAGACACGTCCACTTACTCCTCCTAAGACTATTCTTCCTGACTCTAGATTCCTGGGAGTGATTCATAATCAAGACCTACTTAAGGACATCAAGGAAGCATACCATGCGGATTCTTTGTTGGCTCAACCCCCAAGGGACGTAAGTCTTGTCTTTAAGAATGGTGTGTGGATTCAGGGACAACGTCTGTATATACCTGAAACAGTCAGATTGAGAGTATTGCAACTCATCCACGATTCCAAGATAGCCGGGCATAGGGGAAGTCTAAAGACACAAGAATTTCTTTCTCGTTTCTTTTGGTGGCCCACTTACAGGAAAGATGTCTTAAACTATGTCACTTCATGTGAAGTCTGTGCAAGATGCAAAACACCTCGCTCCTCACCAACTGGTCTGTTACAACCTCTTCCCACCCCGTTCCGCCCGTGGGGATCCATTTCTATGGACTTCATTGTGGAGTTACCAAACTCTCAAGGGAAGAACACCATTCTAGTGGTGGTTGATCGTCTAACAAAGGCAGCTCATTTTATCCCTTGTGTCGGCTTACCCACTGCAAAACAGACATCAGACTTGATGATTAAGAATGTGTTTCGCTTACATGGAGTACCGGATGAGGTCATTTCGGATCGAGGGGTGCAATTCACTTCAAGGTTTTGGCAAAATTTCTGTCCCGCATTGGACATTAAAGTAAACCTTTCTTCTGCTTTTCATCCCCAGACTAATGGACAGACAGAACGAACCAATCAGACCCTGGAGCAGTATCTCCGCTGCTTTATCTGCCACCTACAAGATGATTGGGTGGATCTACTTCCACTGGCTGAGTTCTCTTATAATAACTCTCAGAGCGCCTCCACTAAGCAGTCTCCTTTTTACTCCAATCTAGGTTATCATCCTAACATTCTTCCTCGATTTCCCATAGATACGCCCTTGCCGGCAGTGGCTGAAAGAATCACTTCTTTACAAAAGAATATGGATCTTCTAAAGGAAAATCTAGAATTGGCTCAGAAAGGTACAAGAAAGCAGCAGATAAATTTCGTAAACCTGCACCAGCTTTCAAGGTAGGAGATTTGGTCTGGCTGTCAACCAGAAATCTTAAAATAAAGATTCCATCGTCTAAATTGGGACATAAGTACATTGGACCTTATAAGATCAATAAGATTATAAGTGCTGTTGCTTGTCGTCTTCAACTGCCCAGAACTATGAGAATCCACCCTGTCTTTCATGTATCCCTACTAAAGGCTGCAACACCCAATACGTTTCCTGGACGCTCTTCTCCTTGCCCTGACCCAGTGCTGGTCGATGGTCAGGAAGAATTTATGGTGGAAAGGATTCTAGATTCCAGGTTGTACAGAAATCAGTTGCAATATTTGATTAAATGGCAGGGCTACCCAGTGGAGGACAACTCATGGGAACCAGTCAATAATGTAAATGCTCCTCGCCTGCTCCGCCAGTTTCATCAGAGGTACCCTGACAAGCCTGGTCTGAGGTCAACCGGAGGTTGTCCTTAAGGGGGGAGTAATGTAAGGTTCTTTGTCTCTTTTGACATGTTCCTTGAAACTCAGTTTTCCGTCGGCCATTTTGCTTTCTGTCTTTCTGCAGCTCTTGCCCTCAGTTAATATGGAGTTTCCAGTTTTCATATTTCCCGCCCTGATTCTCTCCCTCTTGCTTCTTAAGCAGCCTCAGCTGAACAATCAGTGCTCCTGAACAAGCTTCAGTCAGCCTGTGACCTGACTCCTGGAAACCTAGGATTTTGGACTCCAGCTATTTCCTACTGAGGAACTTTGGAACACTTTTGGACTTCTGGAAACCTGCTGTCTGGTGAATCCATGTTTGCAGAGGAATTACGGTACAGAGAAGAGATCCATGAACCTGCTTGGAGAGTTATTGTAGAGCTTGAAGTTACTCTGGCCTGCTGTGTTCTCCTGCCTCTGTTCCTGCAAACTGTGTGACCTTTTCTGCATGCTTGTATGAAGTAATACAAGTCATTTCATATCAACCTATGTCTCATGTGTTTTCCTCGCACCCAAGCACAAGACGCTATAGGAACTGTACACTATACATGACAAGATTCAGGAGCCAATGTTTAGTGTCTGCTGGGTCTGGGAAAGCCGTGTCTGCTGTGACTGTGGATATCAGATGTCCGTTTAATACCTTCTGTGATGACAGTGGTTGTGACTTCTCACAACCATTCCAGGTGAGCGCATTCCCTTAAATGTTACTCTGGAGTGTTACCACAGGTAAACACTATTTTTTTTTTTCCTTTCCTCTTCTCCTTCCAGCACTTCTGCCTTAAAAGATCTGGAAGATGGAGGCCCGCATAAAAGAGCTTTGCGGAGTGACTGATACAATCCTTGCAGATATACAGACTATAAAGACCCGTTTTGCAAGCCTACAGGACCTCACTAATCATAATTTGCAAGTGTTTGGACAAACTACTCAGGAATTACGAGCCAGGATTGAGGCTCTAGAGGAACGAGTCCAGGCTCCTGCCATAACCCCGAGTTCTGGGATCCCCAAGTTACCTCCTTTTCGTTTTGGCGGTGAACGTGAGAAATTCAGGGGATTTATTAACCAATGCAATTATTTTTCTCTGCACATGCTTCACAATTTCCCACTGAACGATCCAAAGTGCTTACTATAATCATGTTGCTTACCAATAAGGCTTTGATGTGGGCAAACCCTCTGATTGAGACTGAGGATGATTGTTTGAATCACCTTGATGCTTTTATTTCAGCCATGGGGCAGGTGTTTGATGACCCCAATCGAGGTGCAACAGCTGAAGCAGCCATGTTAACTTTGCGCCAAGGTAAGCGTTCAGTAGCCGAATATGCCTTGGATTTCAGGAGATGGGCTCTTGATACCACTTGGGACACTTCCGCCAAAAAATCTATTTTTCGGAAAGGGTTGTCTCCACTGATTAAGGATGAACTTGCTCGTGCCGACCCTCCCACTGCGTTAGGTGACTTTATTAACTATTGTATCCGTATTGATGCTCGTCTGACTGAACGCAGACAAGAGAGATGGTTCGAAAATAATCGCACTAACCTTTTCCTACCTCCCTCCTCAGCTAAGGAACCTTTGAGTAGGATCACAAGGGAACCAGAACCTGAACCCATGCAGGTGGACTCTTTACAAAGACGGGTTAGTGATGCACGCAAAGAACATCGTATAAAGGAAAATCTATGTTTTTACTGTGGTAAGTCAGGGCACTTCATTATAAACTGCCCCAGCCGTTCTCGTAAGACTACTGCAGCAGTCATTCACTGTGAGTGTTGCGAGAGGAGCTCTGTCATGTCCGAGCCTCAGACTCCAGAGAGATCTGCTGCAAGAGATCTTGATTTTTCGGACTTAAACTCTGTTAGTTCTGGGGACAATGACGGTATAAAGGGTGCAATTTTTCAAGTTTCCTCAGCGGTGTCCCAGCTGAGTTGTAAAAGAAATAATTCTCATTGCTTCCTTTCCATCAAACTCTGGGTGGACTCAGTCTGGGTGTCTAGCTCTGCTATGATCGACTCAGGAGCAAGTGGAAATTTTATGGATATCTCCTTTGCTCTGAAACAGGGATACGTTCAGTGAAGAAGGCTACTCCAGTACAGATGGAGACTGTGGATGCCCTGCTCCCTGCCTGGTACCATCTGGAACAGAAATCTAGTTCTTTCCCATTTCTTATAGGCACTGCAGGCAGATCACATTATGAGCAGATTCATTTCGAGACAGAGTCCAGATTCACTTGTGTCTGAACAGTATCCCTGAACTACACGTAACAGGAATGAGATTAATGTCAAATGATTCATGCTCCTCCCACTCTCATTGTTTCCTCAATATTGCTGACCGATATCCTTTTGGTAGATCTACCATGGCCTAGCAGGGCCAGAGACCTAAGCTTACTGAGAGACACAAGATGAATACATTTCAGCAACAGATGATTCAATGGAGTTTCAGCTTGCTTTGTTATCCTAAACGAACCATGTTCAGTCGCCTGACACCAGCTGTATACCTAGGACTAGTGATTTATGTGACAGAAGAAGAACGACTGAGTCACTTCCTCCTTGACACGTCCATATGCATATGTCCAATCGGAACTCAATAAGGTTGTACCATTGGAAGACGAGACGTTAACCTCATTTGGCTAAGATCTACCCCCTGAGTTCGTTGATGGAGTGCCACGAGCCAAAATTTCTTCTGAAGCTACTAGATGAAAATCTAGCCGAATGGGCTTCAACGCCCCTCTTCATCTCCCGCAGGTGCACCCATCTTCTTTGTGAAGAAGAAAGATGGATCTCTGAGACCCTGCATAGACTATAGGGAACTCAATAAGGTTACTATTAGAAACCGTTATCCATTGCCTTTAATCCCTGAGTGTTGGAGAGAGTGCGCACGCCAAAATTTTCTCTAAACTGGATCTCCGTGGGGCCTATAACTTGGTCCGTATTAGACCTGGGGATGAATGGAAGACTGCATTCAGGTCACGCTATGGACACTTGAATATCTAGTTATGCCTTTTGGTCTGAGTACCGCCCCAGCCACTTTCCAACACTTGGTGAATGACATCTTCAGGGATCTCCTAGATACATTTGTGGTGATTTATCTGGATGATATTCTAATTTTTTCTAACTCCACAGAGGAACATCATGGAAAATGTGAGAATGGTCTTAGAACGCCTAAGACAAAACCATCTCTACATCAAACTTGAAAAGTGTGAATTCCATAGGACCGAAATTCAATTTCTGGGGTATGTACTATCTACGCAAGGGATTAGTATGGATGGAAGCAAGACCCAAGCCATCAAGGATTGGCCAATTCCTAGAAATGTGAAGGAGGTGCAGCGCTTCATCGGTTTGCCAACTTCTATAGACGTTTCATTAGGAATTTCTCTGAGGTAGTGTCACCTATCACCCAACTTACCCGGAAACAGTCTAGGTTCTCCTGGACCCCGCAAGCTCAGGAAGCATTTTCCTGTTTAAAGGATAAATTTACCACCGCACCTATCTTAGTACATCCCAACCCCGAGCTTGCCTTCATAATAGAGGTGGATGCTTCAGACTGTGCCGTTGGAGCTATACTCTCTCAGAGAACAGGTGAGAAGAATGTCTTGCATCCCTGTGCCTTCTTTTCCCAGCAGTTGTCTTCGGCTGAGAGGAACTACGATGTGGGCAATAGAGAATTGTTGGCCATTATTGCCGCCTTCAAGGAATGGAGACACCTTCTTCAGGGAGCTGCACAGCAAATAGTCGTCCTGACAGACCATCGTAACCTTGAATTTATCAGGTCGGCTAAGTGCCTGACTCCTCGCCAGGCTCGCTGGAATCTTTTCCTAAACCAATTTAATTTTGTCATTTCTTATAGACCAGGATCGCGCAATGGAAAGGCTGATGCACTCTCTAGGATTCATTCAGCAGAGACACGTCCACTTACTCCTCCTAAGACTATTCTTCCTGACTCTAGATTCCTGGGAGTGATTCATAATCAAGACCTACTTAAGGACATCAAGGAAGCATACCATGCGGATTCTTTGTTGGCTCAACCCCCAAGGGACGTAAGTCTTGTCTTTAAGAATGGTGTGTGGATTCAGGGACAACGTCTGTATATACCTGAAACAGTCAGATTGAGAGTATTGCAACTCATCCACGATTCCAAGATAGCCGGCATAGGGGAATTCTAAAGACACAAGAATTTCTTTCTCGTTTCTTTTGGTGGCCCACTTACAGGAAAGATGTTTTAAACTATGTCACTTCATGTGAAGTCTGTGCAAGATGCAAAACACCTCGCTCCTCACCAACTGGTCTGTTACAACCTCTTCCCACCCCGTCCCGCCCGTGGGGATCCATTTCTATGGACTTCATTGTGGAGTTACCAACCTCTCAAGGGAAGAACACCATTCTAGTGGTGGTTGATCGTCTAACAAAGGCAGCTCATTTTATCCCTTGTGTCGGCTTACCCACTGCAAAACAGACATCAGACTTGAATGATTAAGAATGTGTTTCGCTTACATGGAGTACCGGATGAGGTCATTTCGGATCGAGGGGTGCAATTCACTTCAAGGTTTTGGCAAAATTTCTGTGCCGCATTGGACATTAAAGTAAACCTTTCTTCTGCTTTTCATCCCCAGACTAATGGACAGACAGAACGAACCAATCAGACCCTGGAGCAGTATCTCCGCTGCTTTATCTGCCACCTACAAGATGATTGGGTGGATCTACTTCCACTGGCTGAGTTCTCTTATAACAACTCTCAGAGCGCCTCCACTAAGCAGTCTCCTTTTTACTCCAATCTAGGTTATCATCCTAACATTCTTCCTCGATTTCCCATAGATACGCCCTTGCCGGCAGTGGCTGAAAGAATCACTTCTTTACAAAAGAATATGGATCTTCTAAAGGAAAATCTAGAATTGGCTCAGGAAAGGTACAAGAAAGCAGCAGATAAATTTCGTAAACCTGCACCAGCTTTCAAGGTAGGAGATTTGGTCTGGCTGTCAACCAGAAATCTTAAAATAAAGATTCCATCGTCTAAATTGGGACATAAGTACATTGGACCTTATAAGATCAGTAAGATTATAAGTGCTGTTGCTTGTCGTCTTCAACTGCCCAGAACTATGAGAATCCACCCTGTCTTTCATGTATCCCTACTAAAGGCTGCAACACCCAATACGTTTCCTGGACGCTCTTCTCCTTGCCCTGACCCAGTGCTGGTCGATGGTCAGGAAGAATTTATGGTGGAAAGGATTCTAGATTCCAGGTTGTACAGAAATCAGTTGCAATATTTGATTAAATGGCAGGGCTACCCAGTGGAGGACAACTCATGGGAACCAGTCAATAATGTAAATGCTCCTCGCCTGCTCCGCCAGTTTCATCAGAGGTACCCTGACAAGCCTGGTCTGAGGTCAACCGGAGGTTGTCCTTAAGGGGGGAGTAATGTAAGGTTCTTTGTCTCTTTTGACATGTTCCTTGAAACTCAGTTTTCCGTCGGCCATTTTGCTTTCTGTCTTTCTGCAGCTCTTGCCCTCAGTTAATATGGAGTTTCCAGTTTTCATGTTCCCCGCCCTGATTCTCTCCCTCTTGCTTCTTAAGCAGCCTCAGCTGAACAATCAGTGCTCCTGAATCAAGCTTCAGTCAGCCTGTGACCTGACTCCTGGAAACCTAGGATTTTGGACTCCAGCTATTTCCTACTGAGGAACTTTGGAACACTTTTGGACTTCGGAAACCTGCTGTCTGGTGAATCCATGTTTGCAGAGGAATTACGGTACAGAGAAGAGATCATGAACCTGCTTGGAGAGTTATTGTAGAGCTTGAAGTTACTCTGGCCTGCTGTGTTCTCCTGCCTCTGTTCCTGCAAACTGTGTGACCTTTTCTGCATGCTTGTATGAAGTAATACAAGTCATTTCATATCAACCTATGTCTCATGTGTTTTCCTCGCACCCAAGCACAAGACGCTATAGGAACTGTACACTATACATGACAATCAGACACCGGCCCAGGACGAACGTCAGACGATGGTGGGGTCATCACGGGTTGATGCAGTCCAGGGTCATCTGGCACGGGTATACTAGGACGGCCTCTCTCTCAGGCCTCAGGCGTAGCACAGGCTCAGCAGGAGAACATCAGACACTGACCCAGGACAGACGTCATCACAGGGTAGACCATGGAGGAACCGGCAGGACATCGGGACATCAGGAACACGGACTGGATCTCAGGTACTCAGGAAAACAGACAGGATATCAGGAACACAGAGTGGATCTCAGGGACTCAGGAACACGGACAGGATATCAGGAACACGGATTGGATCTCAGGAACTCAGGAACACGGACAGGATATCAGGAACACGGATTGGATCTCAGGTACTCAGGAACATGGACAGGATATCAGGAATATGGATTGGATCTCAGGGACACAGGAACATGGACAGGAACTCAGGAACACGGACTGGAACTCAGGAACACAGACTGGAACTCAGGAACACGGACTGGAACTCAGGAACACGGACTGGAACTCAGGAACACGGACTGGAACTCAGGAACACGGACTTGAACTCAGGAACATCAGAACACTGGCATCGGACTCCGGACATCTGGCAACGATCGGCAGGCTCCGGACATCTGGCAACGATCGGCAGGCTCCGGACATCTGGAAGTGGTCATCGGACATCGGACATCAGGCCGTAGTCATCAGGCATCAGACATCTGGCAGCGACCTGAAAAGGAACCCCAGCGGTCTGGTTCAAGCCCCGTCAGGCTCAACGGGAGCTGGCCGGGAATTGCACAGAAGCTGAGCACAGAGTAACAGAAACTCAGCACACACACCGGACTCCTCCTTCCAAAATGAACTCAGGTTATATAGCAAAGAATCACAGTCACTGGCACAGGATTCAGGACACAGAAGGACTTCAGGAACATAACACAGAGGACTGGGTTCAGACAGTCAGGTACAGGAACAGATCCAGGATCAGAGATTCAGGTAACAAGACACAGCAGGAACATGCCTGGATATGCAGCCTCCAGGAAGGGCGATCTGGGTGCTCAGCCCCCAGAACAGGCAGAAACACAAGACACAGTTCAGACATTCAGGTACAGGAACAGATCCAGGATCAGGGATTCAGGGAACAAGACACAGCAGGAACAGGCCTGGATATGCAGCCTCCAGTAAGGGCGATCTGGGTATTCCGCCCCCAGAGCTGGCGGAAACACAAGACACAGTTCAGACATTCAGGTACCGTAACAGATCCAGGATCAGGGATTCAGGTAACAAAACACAACAGGAACAGACCTGGATATGCAGCCTCCAGGAAGGGCGATCTGGGTACTCAGCCCCCAGAACAGGCGGAAACACAAGACAGGACAAAGGGAATCAGATCTCCAGAACTGATCGCACTCAGAGCAGGAGCTGAACACACAAACACACACGGCTAGGTTCAGGAACTCAATGCAAACTCAATGCAAAACGCCCCACAGTGCTGGGGAACTTTATATATGAGCTGCTTCACAGCGATAGGCTGGAGCAGCAATTCTAGTGCACACCCAATCCTCATAAAAGCAGGACAGGTGTGGACCGCGCACCCTATGCAGAGCCAGACAACTCAGCACAGAAGGACACCTGACAGTGGCTGCAGCCACACACGTAGTAAGTCATGCACCACTGCAGAGGACTTTGCAACCTACGGGTGCCTTCTACAGCAGGCCAGGGACCGCACATGTGAGTGATCATGCAACGCAGAGGAGACACTCACGCAAGTACGGCTATGCAGCAGAGCTGGGAACTGGGCAGCATCCATACAGGTAACAGACAACAGTATCCCAGCTGTTTAGGGGGAAAGAAGCAAAAGGGTTAAAGCAGAGACATGCAAAGTAACGCTGGAAAACAAGGTACAGATAATACCAGCGTTACAGTATCCCCCTCCTCAGGCCCCCTCTTCTGAAGACCCAAGTAAAAAAAAAAATTCCCCAGAAAATTCACTTGGGTTTGGCGGTAAGTCCCACAGTTCACAATATGGCAGCAGAGTTCATAGCTTGAAAAGTCCGAACCGCTGACCAAGCGGGGAATCGAGCCATCTAGTCCACTTACCATGTGGGGACCAAGCAGTCTAGTTCGAACATTAGGTGGAGCTTGGAGAAAGTCCTGCAGACCACACATGCTCAGTGGAGTCCATGGCCAGAGCTTTCTGTGGCGCTTCCCACGGTTGCGGGGCGTTGGGACATGGCATAGCTTGCCTAACTAGCCTATGCTCCCACGCCGCCAGTCCACGACGACGTGAGGCATGCGTCCCAGATGGTAAGAGAATGTGGACCTACTGGACCACGGAGGGAGACCCGGCCTGCCCGGACTAGGGAGGGCAGCGACCGGGATCTGTGGCAGCTGAGCATGTGGGCAAGATGGTGACCTGCAGGACTAGACAACACCGCACAACTTCAGGTATGAAGAAACATAAAGTTTACTTAAAGACACAGACAGTACATAAACAGAACATAATGCCGGGCTCCCGATTCCGCACATCAGAGAAGGGTACACGTCTCAGGATCACAGACGAATGCAGGAGGACATCACGGGTAGATGCAGTCCAAGGTTATCTGGCACGGGCATACTTGGGCTGCCTCTTTCTCAGGCCTCAGGCGTAGCACAGGCTCAGCAGGAGAACATCAGACACTGACCTCAGACAGACTTCATACGATGGCGGGGTCATCACGGGTAGATGCAGTCCAGGATCATCTGGCACAGGCATACTAATATGGCCTCTCAGGCCTCAGGCGTAGCACAGGCTCAGCAGGAGAACATCAGACACCGTGTAATGTATGTAGTACAGTTCATATAGCGTCTTGTGCTTGGGTGCGATGAAAACACAGGAGTCACAGGTTTGATATAGAAAAGTCCTGTATTACTTCATACAAGTTGGCAGAAATAGTCACACAGTTTGCAGACACAGAAACAGGAGACACAGCAGGCCAGAGTAATCCAAGCTCAGCAATCACTCTCCAATACAGATTCAGGATCTTCTTCTCTGTTACCGTAAGTCCATGCAAACGTGGGTCTTTCAAAGAGCAGGGTTCAGAGTCCACAAGTGCTTCAGAGTTCCTCAGTAGGAATAGCTGGAGTACAAGGTCCAAGGCTTACAGGAGTCAAGTCACAGGTTCACTGCAGGCTAGATTCTGAAGCACTGATTGCTCAGCTGTGGCTGCTTAAGAAGCAAAGGAGAGAATCAGGGCGGGAACATGCAAGCTGGAAACTCCATTTTGACTGAGGGCAAGATAGCTGCAGCAAGACAGAAAGTAAAATGGCTGACGAACAAACTGAGTTTCAGGAATATATACATAGAACCTTACACACCGGCCCAGGACAAACGTCAGACGATGGCAGGGTCATCACGGGTTGATGCAGTCCAGGGTCATCTGGCACGGGCATACTAGGACGGCCTCTCTCTCAGGCCTCAAGCAAAGCACAGGCTCAGCAGGAGAACATCAGACACTGACCCAGGACAGACGTCATCACAGGGTAGACCTTGGAGGAACCGGCAGGACATCGGGACATCAGGAACACGGACTGGATCTCAGGTACTCAGGAACACAGACAGGACATCAGGAACACGGAATGGATCTCAGGGACTCAGGAACACGGACAGGATATCAGGAACACGGATTGGATCTCAGGAACTCAGGAACACGGACAGGATATCAGGAACACGGATTGGATCTCAGGTACTCAGGAACATGGACAGGATATCAGGAATATGGATTGGATCTCAGGGACACAGGAACACGGACAGGAACTCAGGAACACGGACTGGAACTCAGGAACACGGACTGGAACTCAGGAACAAGGACTTGAACTCAGGAACATCAGAACACTGGCATCGGACTCCGGACATCTGGCAACGATCGGCAGGCTCCGGACATCTGGCAACGATCGGCAGGCTCCGGACATCTGGAAGTGGTCATCGGACATCGGACATCAGGCCATAGTCATCAGGCATCAGACATCTGGCAGCGACCTGAAAAGGAACCACAGCGGTCTGGTGCAAGCCCCGCCAGGCTCAATGGGAGCTGGCCGGGAATTGCACAGAAGCTGAGCACAGAGTAACAGAAACTCAGCACACACACCGGACTCCTCCTTCCAAAATGAACTCAGGTTATACAGCAAAGAATCACAGTCACTGGCACAGGGTTCAGGACACAGAAGGACTTCAGGAACATAACTGTTATGTTACGGTAGCTGAGGAGTGCAGGTAAAAAAGGAAATACACCAGAGCAGTTGGAATCTATGAGATTGCAGTACCCTGACTAACCACCGCAACTAGAGGCAGCCGTGGAGCGTTCCTACGATGGTCCTAGACGCCTCGTCACAGCCTGAGAAACTAACTACACCTAAAGATAGAAATAGGAAAGCTATCTGCCCCGGAGCAGAACCCCAAAGATAATAGAAAGCCCCCAAACATGTAATGGCGGTTAGACAAGAGGAAATACTGACACAGAAAGAAAATAGTATGAGCAAACGCTGGGGCCCAAACTATCTAAATAGAAAAGGACAGGAAGGGTACTTACTGCAATCCCAGAAAACCCTGAAAAACACCAACTCTACTAATTTCAAAATCACCTGAGATCACACGACCTCTACCACCTAAATTAGTTCTCTGGTGTAACAAAAACAGCAGCCACTGAAAAAACTGCAAAAAGCAAAAGTACAAAACACAGTGGCTGGACTAAACTGAGAGGGCAAAAGCCCCGGAGGGGACCCAGAAGGCCCCCACAGAAGTGCAGGACAAAATGCAAAAATATAGCAAAAACACAAAATAAGAAATTGTCTTATCTGATAGCAGGAGATGCAGACACGACACAGCAGGCTACAAGGGAAACTGGAAAGAAGGATTCAGACCAGAACAATTGATCACCGGCAACCCTGATGGGAAAATGATTCCCTTAAATAAGACCAATCAGTAACACCTGATTCCCAATCCTCACTAGTACCGCTTGTAACCACCAGAGGGAGCCTCTGCTCAGAACTCATCTCAAACCCATTCACAACAGTACCCCCCCCTTGAGGAGGGGTCACCGAACCCTCATTTGAGCAACCAGGTCGGTCAGGATGAGTTCTATGATACGCACGGATAAGTCTCCTAGCATGGATGTCCGAAGCAAACACCCAAGAATTATCTTCCTGACCATAACCTCTCCATTTAACCAAATACTGGAGTCTTCGTCTAGAAAAACGAGAATCCAATATTTTCTCAACCACATACTCCAGATTGCCCTCAACCAAAACAGGGTCAGGAGGCACAGCAGCAGGAACCACTGGCTCAACAAACCTCTTCAACAAGGACTTGTGGAACACGTTATGGATCTTAAATGTCCCTGGAAGAAGCAAACGAAAAGAAACAGGATTAATAATCTCCATGATCTTATAAGGTCCAATGAACCTAGGCTTAAATTTAGGAGATGCTACTCTCATAGGAATATTCTTTGAGGACAACCAGACCAAGTCCCCCACTTTAAACCGAGGACCATCAGTCCTATGCCGGTTAGCAAACCGCTGGGCCTTCTCCTGAGAGAGGGACAACCTCTCCACTACCTGGTCCCAAATCTGCTGCATACGCTCAACAACAGAGTCAACACCTGGACAGACAGAAGCCTCCGTCTGTCCTGAAGAAAATCGAGGGTGAAACCCAGAATTACAGAAAAACGGAGACATCAAAGTGGCAGAGCTAGCCCTATTATTAAGAGCAAACTCAGCCAAAGGCAAAAAAGAGACCCAGTCATCCTGATCAGCAGACACAAAGCATCTTAGATAAGTCTCCAATGTCTGGTTTGTTCTCTCAGTTTGACCATTGGTCTGAGGATGAAATGCCGAGGAGAAAGACAATTGAACACCCAGTTTAGAACAAAAAGTCCTCCAAAATCTGGAAACAAACTGGACTCCTCTGTCAGACACAATGTTCTCAGGAATGCCGTGTAAACGAACCACGTGCTGAAGGAACAACGGCACCAATTCAGAGGAGGAAGGCAACTTAGGTAATGGCACAAGATGTATCATTTTGGAAAACCTATCACAAATTACCCAGATGGTGGTCATTCTCTGAGAAACAGGAAGATCGGAAATGAAATCCATAGAGATATGGGTCCATGGTCTCCTGGGCACAGGCAATGGCATCAACAAACCACCAGAGCGAGAGCAAGGCTTGGAGCGAGAGCAAGTCCCGCAGGACTGCACAAATTCCCTGACATCGCGAGACAAGGTAGGCCACCAAAAGGACCGACTAACCAAGTCTCTGGTACCAAAAATTCCGGGATGCCCAGCCAATGCGGAACAATGAATCTCAGACATCACACTCTTTTTCCATTGGTCCGGGACAAACAATTTTCCAACAGGGCAGCGCTCGGGCCTATCCTCCTGACACCCCTCCAGAGCAAGTCTCAAATTAGGCGAGATGGCGGAAAGAACTACACCCTCCTTCAAAATAACAGAGGGATCAGATAGCTCAGGAGAGTCCGCAAGGAAACTCCTCGAGAGGGCATCCGCCTTAACATTCTTAGTGCCAGGAAGAAAGGAAACCACAAAATTAAAACGTGTGAAAAACAAGGCCCACCTGGCCTGTCTAGGATTGAGTCGCTTGGCAGATTCCAGATAGACCAGATTCTTATGGTCCGTAAGGACCACCACCTGATGTTTGGCTCCCTCCAGCCAATGTCTCCACTCTTCAAAAGCCCACTTCATGGCCAATAACTCCCGATTACCCACGTCATAATTACGTTCAGTAGGAGAAAATTTTCGAGAGAAAAAGGCACAAGGGTTACTTTTAGAGGTCTCTGGATCTTTTTGGGACAAAACGGCACCTGCCCCAATTTCAGAGGCATCAACCTCCACCTGAAATGGCAAAGAAACATCAGGCTGCCGTAGAACAGGAGCAGAAGTGAATCTCTGCTTAAGTTCCTGAAACGCAGAGACTGCCTCAGGAGGCCAATTCACCACATCAGAACCCTTTCTGGTCAAATCAGTTAATGGTTTAACAATAACAGAGAAATTACCAATAAATTTACGATAAAAATTGGCAAAACCCAAAAATCTCTGAAGAGCCTTTAATGAAGTAGGTTGGACCCAATCACAGATGGCCTGAACCTTGACCGGGTCCATTTCAATAACAGATGGGGACAAAATGAATCCCAGAAATGAGATCTTCTGTACGCCAAAAAGACACTTTGATCCCTTCACATACAGAGCATTCTCTCTCAAAATCTGGAATACAGTTCGAACATGTTTCACATGAGAGTCCCAGTCATTAGAAAAAATCAAGATATCATCCAAATAAACAATCAGAAACTTGTCCACAAAATCCCTGAAAATGTCATTCATGAAGGACTGGAAGACGGAAGGAGCATTAGTGAGCCCAAAGGGCATCACAAGGTACTCAAAATGCCCTTCAGGGGTATTAAATGCCGTCTTCCATTCATCCCCGTGCTTAATGCGAATAAGGTTATACGCCCCCCTGAGGTCAAGCTTGGTAAACCAAGTAGCGTTTTTCACCCTGGAAAACAGGTCAGAAATCAAGGATAACGGGTATTGATATTTCACAGTAATATTGTTCAAGAGACGATAATCAATACACGGCCTTAATGAACCATCTTTTTTGGCCACAAAGAAAAAACCGGCACCTAAGGGTGAAGAGGATGGTCTGATATGACCCTTCTCCAATGATTCCTTGATATAAGACCGCATAGCGTCATGTTCAGGTACAGACAAGTTAAAAAGGCGACCCTTAGGGAATTTACTACCTGGCACTAATTCAATAGCGCAGTCATAGCTCCTATGGGGAGGTAAGGATGCAGATTTACTTTCGCTAAACACATCAGAAAAATCAAACAAAAAGTCAGGAACATCCTCAGCCTGGGGGAGGCAGAAAAAACAGGAGTGTTGGTATTAACACATTGGCAGCCCCAACTGGTTACAGACACAGATTTCCAATCCAAAACAGGATTATGAGACTGTAACCAAGGGAAACCCAGCACGATAATGTCATGCAGATTATATAGAACCAAAAATTTGCAGCACTCCTGGTGATCAGGTTCAACCCTCATTATCACCTGAGTAGAAAACTGGGGTTTATTCTCAGCCAAAGGGGTAGAATCGATCCCCAGTAGGGGAATAGACTTCTGTAGGGGTATCAAGGGAAATCCACAACGTTTAGCAAAATCATAATCCATCAGGTTAATAGCTGCTCCAGAATCAACGAAAGCCTGAGCAGAAAATGAGGACAGAGAGCATATCAGAGTGACAGTTAATAAAAACTTAGTCTGAACACTACCCAAGACAACTGAGCGTGCAAAACGTCTTCCCCGCTTAGGGCAGACTGAAATAGCATGAGAGGCATCACCACAGTAGAAACATAACCCATTGCGCTTTCGAAACTCATGACGCTGTGCCCCAGACACCACTCCATCACACTGCATGGGCTCAGCAGCTGGCTCACAAGGCAACAACACTCCACGCATACTTCTCCGCTCACGCAAACGTCTGTCAATTTGAATCGCTAATGACATAGAATCATTGAGACCAGAGGGGACAGGGAATCCCACCATAACATCCTTTACATTATCCGACAGACCCTTCCGGAAAAGGGCCGCCAAAGCGTCGTCATTCCATTTGGTCAGGACTGCCCACCTACGGAATCTCTGACAGTATAACTCAGCGTCATCAAGCCCCTGATTTAATGCCAACAAGGCTTTTTCAGCTTGATCAGTGACATTGGGCTCATCGTACAATAACCCCAAAGCCTGAAAAAATGCATCAACATCACTCAAAACAGGATCCCCAGGTGTGAGGGAAAAAGCCCAATCCTGAGGATCGCCGCGCAGGAGAGAGATGACAATTTGAACCTGCTGCGCTGCGTTTCCTGAGGACTTAGATTTTAAGGCAAAAAACAATTTACAATTATTTTTGAAATTCTGAAACTTAGCTCGATCCCCTGAAAACAAATCTGGCATGGGGATCCTAGGTTCCACAACAGGCAACCTAGCAAGATATGCAGCAATACTCTGAACCTCAGTGGCAAGCTGATCCACACGGCCAGACAACTGTGCAAACTCCATTGGGAGAAAAGATCCTCCCCAGCACCCAGAGATACAGAGGGAAAAAAAAAAAATGCAACAAACAGAAAAATATCTCTGACAACTTTTCTTCCTTCAAAATATTTTTTCCCTTCTGTGAGTACCATACAATTTTTATGGCCGGTGATACTGTTATGTTACGGTCGCTGAGGAGTGCAGGTAAAAAAGGAAATACACCAGAGCAGTTGGAATCTATGAGATTGCAGTACCCTGACTAACCACCGCAACTAGAGGCAGCCGTGGAGCGTTCCTACGATGGTCCTAGACGCCTCGTCACAGCCTGAGAAACTAACTACACCTAAAGATAGAAATAGGAAAGCTATCTGCCCCGGAGCAGAACCCCAAAGATAATAGAAAGCCCCCAAACATGTAATGGCGGTTAGACAAGAGAAATACTGACACAGAAAGAAAATAGTATGAGCAAACGCTGGGGCCCAAACTATCTAAATAGAAAAGGACAGGAAGGGTACTTACTGCAATCCCAGAAAACCCTGAAAAACACCAACTCTACTAATTTCAAAATCACCTGAGATCACACGACCTCTACCACCTAAATTAGTTCTCTGGTGTAACAAAAACAGCAGCCACTGAAAAAACTGCAAAAAGCAAAAGTACAAAACACAGTGGCTGGACTAAACTGAGAGGGCAAAAGCCCCCGGAGGGGACCCAGAAGGCCCCCACAGAAGTGCAGGACAAAATGCAAAAATATAGCAAAAACACAAAATAAGAAATTGTCTTATCTGATAGCAGGAGATGCAGACACGACACAGCAGGCTACAAGGGAAACTGGAAAGAAGGATTCAGACCAGAACAATTGATCACCGGCAACCCTGATGGGAAAATGATTCCCTTAAATAAGACCAATCAGTAACACCTGATTCCCAATCCTCACTAGTACCGCTTGTAACCACCAGAGGGAGCCTCTGCTCAGAACTCATCTCAAACCCATTCACAACACATAACACAGAGGACTGAGTTCAGACAGTCAGGTACAGGAACAGATCCAGGATCAGGGATTCAGGTAACAAGACACAGCAGGAACAGGCCTGGATATGCAGCCTCCAGGAAGGGCGATCTGGGTACTCAGCCCCCAGAACAGGCGGAAACACAAGACACAGTTCAGACATTCAGGTACAGGAACAGATCCAGGATCAGGGATTCAGGGAACAAGACACAGCAGGAACAGGCCTGGATATGCAGCCTCCAGGAAGGTCGATCTGGGTATTCCGCCCCCAGAGCTGGCGGAAACACAAGACACAGTTCAGACATTCAGGTACCGTAACAGATCCAGGATCAGGGATTCAGGTAACAAAACACAACAGGAACAGGCCTGGATATGCAGCCTCCAGGAAGGGCGATCTGGGTACTCAGCCCCCAGAACAGGCGGAAACACAAGACAGGACAAAGGGAATCAGCTCTCCAGAACTGATCGCACTCAGAGCAGGAGCTGAACACAAAAACACACACGGCTAGGTTCAGGAACTCAATGCAAACTCAATGCAAAGCTCTGGCAACGCCCCACAGTGCTGGGGAACTTTATATATGAGCTGCTTCACAGCGATAGGCTGGAGCAGCAATTCTAGTGCACACCCAATCCTCATAAAAGCAGGACAGGTGTGGACCGCGCCCCCTATGCAGAGCCAGACAACTCAGCACAGAAGGACACCTGACAGTGGCTGCAGCCACACACGTAGTAAGTCATGCACCACTGCAGAGGACTTTGCAACCTACGGGTGGCTTCTACAGCAGGCCAGGGACCGCACATGCGGGTGGTCATGCAACGCAGCAGAGACACTCACGCAAGTACGGCTACTCAGCGGAGCTGGGAACTGGGCAGAATCCATACAGGTAACAGACAACAGTATCCCAGCTGGTTAGGGGAAAGAAGCAAAAGGGTTAAAGCAGAGACATGCAAAGTAACGCTGGAAAACAAGGTACAGATAATACCAGCGTTACAGTGGCCATTATCAAAGTCAAGGCGCACGGTCCTAGGAACAGTACACAGACTATTGGCAAAGTATTTGTGGATATGCAAACAAAGGCCGCTGCTCTTCTCCCCATTGAACTAACCATACCAATTATGGAGACCACACGCTCTCAGCGTAAACAGTTGCAAGAGATCCTGACTCTATAAGAACCTGATGATCTACGACAGACTGAGGTTTTCTGTCGGACTCCGCGAGACTGCTTAATGACGATGCAGAGAATGTCTCCAAAGGAAGAGGTGAAGCAGTGGAAGGCTGATGGAGCATGTATAGACAATGGTCTCTGGAAAAAGGACCAACTTGTGTGTCTCCCTAAGCGAATGTACCCTGCTATTGCCACGTGGGCACATGGACCCAAACATCGAGGAAAAAATCAGGCCCTAGCCCTGGTACAAAAATTCTACTGGGCTCCAGGTATTTCTGCAGTCCTGACAGCACTCAACCCTGCTTGTAATATCTGTCAGACCTGCAATCCCGGTCAACTTCAATGTGTACCTCCGAAGCACCTTGCTAAGCCCGACTATCCTTTCCAAAGGCTCCAGGTGGACCATATCACGTTGCCTAAATCTGGAAGGTATGAATATTGTCTGGTGGTTGTCGACATGTTCTCCATTTGGCCAGAAGTATTCCCCGTTACCAACATGACTGCAAAGACCACAGCGAAGAAACTGGTGATGGAAGTTATCTGCAGATATGGAGTTCCAGAAGTCGTTGAGAGTGACCAAGGTCCGGTCCGGCTTTTTCTTCTCATGTGTATCAGGAGGTTATGACAATGTTTGGATCCACTGTAGCCCTCCATACTCCGTACTATCCACAATCCAGTGGGAAAGTTGAGAGGTTGAACGGCACACTGAAGGGACAATTGACCAAAATGATGTAGGAGACTACTGCTCCATGGCCAGAGCTCCTACCCATTGTACTATACCATATTTGTACTATCCCTATTGCAAAACATGGCCTGTTCCCATATGAGATATTGTTTGGTGCTAGGCCCCAGTTGCAAATTTCCAGCCTCAGCAGTTATTAGAAGAAACTGACCGTGCTGTTCAATAAGTTATTCAGATTAAATCTTGCTAACACCTATGCTCTAGTTTTTTTTCTTTTCCAGATTCAGCAGAAACCGATATTTATTATAGTTTAAAGTCTGATGATTTTGTGGTTGTGAAAAGGCATGTCAGAAAACATGGACTAGAACCCTTGTATGACGGTCCCTATCAAATTCTCCTCATTACTCCTATGTCAGTGAAACTGGAAGGAAGACTGACTTGGATCCATGTATCGCACTGCAAGCTGGTTAAACAAGCCAATAGCAAATAAAGGGGATATAATGTTTTGGTTTTTCGTATTTTCCATGTTATTATTGGCAACCGCATGGGACAGCCTAAATTCCCCAACGTCCTTAAATAATGAGTTTATATAATATTATGAAAAATTACTGAGAGATTTGTTGAATAATTCCCAGTCTCTGGCAGATATTTTCTTTTTAATCCAGACAATTGGCTTAAGGGAATTGGGGGTTGGATAGCTGGAATCTTGCAAAGTTTGTGTGGCATCTGCCCACTGCAGGTCTGAACCGCAGGTAAGACAGCACTGTTGTGAATATGCTGGAGGCGGCTTCTGAGCTGGGGCTCCCTCCGATGGTTGCTGAGAGTAATGAACTGATTAATAAATGGCCTTCAGCTGGTGCTGAATGGTAGGATATAAGTGGCCTGAGTTCCCAGCAGCCTTGCCGGTTATCAATTGTTCCTTCTGGTCTTGCTTGAAGCACTGCTAGTTCCCTGCTCTCTTTCAGATAAGTGTTTGCTGTTTTTTTTTTCTTCTCTGTTTGATCTTCTCTGCTGGTTTGCTGTCTGCAGTGGACTGCAGCCTGTCCCCTTTTGGGGGTCTTGCGCTGCAATTGTGCTCCGTTTGTGTCTGCACTTTTGCTTTACTCTTTTGTTACTTTTTATTTGCTGAATAGCATTTTGTTACACCAGAGATCTGATTTAGGTGGATGACATCGTGTGATCTCAGGTTTTTTGGCAATCAGAAGTGTTGGTATTTTTGTTAGGGTTTTGTTGGATTGCAGTCAGAATTCTTTCCTGTACTTTTCTGTCTAGACAGATTGGGCCCCAGCGTTTGCTCATTCTATTATCTATCTGTGTCCGTGCTTTCTTCTTGTCTAACCGCCATGACATGTTTGGGGGCTTCCTATTTTCTTTGGGGATCTGCTCCGGGCAGATATCTTTCATCTTTCTGCCATTAGGTGTAGTTATCTCTCAGGCTGTGACGAGGCATCTAGGATCAACGTAGGAACGCTCCACGGCTACCTCTAGTTGTGTGGTTAGTTCAGTTTACTGCAATCCAATAGGTTCCAGCCTCTCTGGTGTATTACCACTTTTTCTATTTTTTTGCTATTTTTCTTCAGTTACCGAAACATAACAGTATAACCGGCCAAAAACTGAAAATTGTATGGTACTCACAGAAGGGGAAAATAGTAATAAGGAAACTCTGTTTGTTGCATTTTTTTTCTCCCCTCTTTTCTTTGGGTGCTGAGGAGGAATTTTTTTTTTCTCTCAATGGAGTTTGCACAGTTGTCTGGCCGTGTGGATCAGCTTGTCACTGAGGTTTGGAGTATTGCTACCTATCTTGCTGGGTTGCCAGTTGTGGAACCTAGGATCCCCATGCCAGATTTGTTTTTGGGGGATCGATCTAAATTTCTGAATTTCAAAAATAACTGTAAGTTATTTTTTGCCTTAAGGCCTAAGTCCTCAGGGAACGCAGCACAGCAGGTTCAAATTGTCATCTCCCTGCAAGCACGGCGACTCTCAGGATTAGGCTTTTTCCCTGACACCTGGGGATCCTGTTTTGAATGATATTGATATATTTTTTCAGGCTCTGGGGTTATTGTATGATGAACCTAATGTCACTGATCAAGCTGAAAAGATCCTGTTGCCATTAAATCAGGGTCTTGAAGACGCTGAGTTGTACTGTCAGAAATTCCGAAAGTGGGCAGTCCTGACCAAATGGAATGATGATGCTTTGGCAGCCCTTTTTTGGAAGGGGCTGTCAGAGAATGTAAGGGATGTTATGGTGGGATTCCCTGCTCCCTCTGGTCTCAATGATTCTATGTCTTTGGCTATTCAAATTGACAGACGTTTGCGTGAGCAGAGGTATGCATGAGATAGTGTTGCCTTGTGATCCAGCTCCTGAGCCCATGCAGTGTGATGGAGTGACTTCTGGGGCTCAGCGTCATGAGTTTCATAAGCGCAATGGGTTATGTTTCTACTGTGGTGACGCTTCCCATGCTATTTCTGTCTGCCCTAAGCGGGGAAGACGTTTTTCACGCTCAGTTGTCTTGGGTAGTGTTCAGACTAAATTTCTGTTGACTGTTACCCTGATTTGCACCCTGTCCACATTTTCTGCTCAGGCTTTTGTTGATTCAGGAGCAGCTATTAACCTGATGGATTTTGACTTTGCCAAACGTTGTGGGTTTCCCATGATACCCCTGCGGAAGTCTATTCCCCTACTGGCATTGATTCTACCCCTTTGGCGGAGAATAAACCCCAGTTTTCTACTCAGGTGATAATGAGGGCTGAACCATATCATCAGGAGAGTTGCAAATTTCTGGTGCAGCATAATCTGCATGACATTATTGTATTAGGTTTTCCTTGGTTACAGTCTCATAATCCTGTTTTGGATTGGAAATCTGTGTCTGTGACCAGTTGGGGCTGCCAATGTGTTAATACTGACACTCTTGTTTCTTCTGCCTCTCCCCAGTCTCAGGATGTCCCTGACTTTTTGACTGATTTTTCGGATGTATTTAGTGAAAGTAAATCTGCATCCTTGCCCCCTCACAGGAGCTACGATTGCGCTATTGAATTAGTACCTGATGGTAAATTTCCTAAAGGTCGCCTTTTTAATTTATCTGTACCTGAACACGATGCTATGCGATCTTATATCAAGGAGTCATTGGAGAAGGGTCATATCAGACCATCCTCTTCACCCTTGGGCGCCGGTTTTTTCTTTGTGGCCAAAAAGGATGGTTCATTGAGGCCGTGTATTGATTATCGCCTCCTGAATAAGATCACTGTTAAATAGCAATATCTGTGTCGTCACTGTTATCTTGTTAACCCTTTTCTCCTCGGAATGTGGTACCAGAGAGAATAAGACACAGACCAAAGTATGCGTCAATAAACTCTGCTCTTTATTGCTGGATACGGGATTTATATACATCCCTGAAGCAGGAAGCGGAATTACCATATATGGCGGTTAATACAACTTATCACTAAAACACGTAGAATACTGATTTTAACCGAAAACTCCATTCTTGCCCTTAGCTCCCAGCACAGAGTGTCTTTCCATAACTCAGGCGAGCGGGGGTGTATTGTCTCATAAGAAGGAACATCTTATCTTGACTTCTGGTATGTGTCAGCCTGTCTGACAAACCAAGGCCTTCTGAAAAAAATGCTGATTTAGCTCTAACATTCCCTCCTTTTGTTCCTTCATTTGATCAATACACATCTTCATACCTCCTCTGTGTCCTAGTACATCGTTTAATACACATCAAACAGATTTTTAAAAACTAAATAGATAGCAAGACATATCAATAAAACCTGTAGGCCAGCTTGTATTACCCCAGTCAGCCAACCGCCTATACCTTTGAACCAATTTGCGGGGTTAAGAAAGGAGAAAGTATTTGCCCACCATGAATCTTGATTCTTCAGATTTGCCTCATCATATAGTTTCCTTAACTTTATGACATCCTCTAGCTTATGTTTAAGGGTTAAACACTAGAATTATCAATATAATGACAACATGGTTACTCATTTCCAGTGCTTGGGGAAAGAAACATCCTAAGCTAGTCACTTTGCCAAATAGTACTTCATACGGAGAAAGTCCAGTTTTCCTATTTGGAGTGTACCTTACTGAGTATAGGGCTAATGGTAAACATTCAGGCCAAGATTTCCCTGTTTCAGCCATGGCCTTTTGGATTTTTAACTTCAATGTCCCATTTAGTCTTTCTACTTTTCCACTGCTTTGTGGATGATATGGGGTGTGGAAAGCTTGTTGAATTCCCAGAGCTGTCAAGACTTCATTCATTATTTCACCTGTGAAATGTGTACCTCTGTCACTTTCGATCACCTCTGGTACTCCATACCTGCACACCACCTCCGCAAGCAGCTTCTTTGCGGTTGCCGCAGCCGTAGCCTTGGCAATCGGGAAAGCCTCCGCCAACCTGAGAATAAATCAATACAGACCAACACGTACTCCCATGACCCTGATTTTGGCAGCTGAATATAATCAATCTGCAGTCTCTGGAAAGGATAGAGGGGCCGAGGGGCGTGTTTGGGTGGTGTCTTGACTACCCTTCCCTGATCATGTGTAGCACATACCATGCATCCCTGGATCAAACCTTCTATACAGGTGGAAAAGCCTGGTGCTACCCAATGCTTCTGCATCACGCTCATTACAGCAGTTTTGGACTGGTGGGTTGGCCCATGTAACATCTGGGCAACCGCAGGGTACAACGCCCTTGGAAGGCATCAACACATCCCTCTTCCCCATACCCCATTTGCTTCATTCAGACATGAACCTTCTTTTTCCCACTTTTCTACTTCCTCCTGGTGCACCTGAGCCTGCATCTGAGATAAGGCATCTTCCGACACAAAGGGATTTTTGGGAGCGCTTACCTGGTGCATCGTTACCCCTTGGAGTGGTCTACTGGCTGCTGTTTTTGCTGCTGCATCGGCCATTGCGTTTCCTTTACTCACCTGATCAGTGCGTCTGGTATGTGCTTTAACTTTTATGACAGCTACCTCTTTTGGTAATTGTAATGCATCAATTAACTGCTGGACTGCGTCAGCATTTTTAATGGGATGTCCTGCTGCCGTCAGGAATCCTCTAGATTTCCAAATTGGACCAAAATCATGAGCTATACCGAATGCGTATCTAGAATCTGTGTAGATGTTAACAATTCTACCTTCAGCTATCTTACAGGCCTCGGTCAGAGCCTTAAGTTCAGCCTCCTGGGCCGACTGATGTGGGAGCATTGGTTCTGCTTTGATTACTTCATTCAGGGAGACGATGGCATACCCAGTGTGAAAGGTACCTGAGTCATCTTGGTGGCGAGATCCATCTACAAAAAATTCAAAATCAGCATTAAGTCTTTCAGTTTCAAACACTGTGGGTAGGCCTGCTGTTTCCTGTGCCATAAGCTGAACACAATCATGAGTAATCTCCTCTCTTGGATCTTCTTTGTATAATACCGTACCTGACCCCTCCTTTAGATCCGAGAGAGGTAACAATGTGGCAGGATTAAGTGTGGTACATCTCTGCAAAGAAACATTTGGAGGCATTAAAAGTGTACATTGCAATCGAATGTGACGTGCAGCTGAAAGATGTGCCGGCTGAACCTGGTTCAGTATGGTGTATACATCATGAGGTGTAAGTACTGTCAGTGGGTGATCAAGAACAATGTCTGACGATTTGTGGAGCAACAGTCCTACAGCATGTACTGCCCGTACACAGGACGGGGCACCTCTAGCCACTGCATCTAGTCTTCCACTGAAATAGGCTACAGGCCTTTGATTGTCACCATGTAACTGAGTCAATACCCCTGCCGCGTGTCCCTGCTGTTCGTGGAGATACAGGGTAAATGGTAGTTCATAGTTGGGGGTTCCTAGCGCTGGAACTGCCACAATCCTGTTTTTGAGAGAATAAAAACAGTCTATACCTTCAGGAGTTAGTTTAAAAGGCACAATGGTGATACAGTCATAGAGAGGCTGCATGAGGATTGATACAGCATGTATCCACTGTCTGCAGTAGGAAACCAGTCCAAGAAATGTCCTAAGAGCGGCAACATTAACAGGAATAGGAAAATTCTGTACAGCTTCTTTGCGAGCGCTGGTCAGATGTCGCGCCCCCGGTGTAATGCAATGTCCCAAAAAGATAACTGAAGATTTACAAAATTGGAGTTTATCCTTCGACGCTTTACATCCAGCTTGGTACAGAAACAACATGAGTGATATTGTTGCAGTGTGACACTGTTTCCTGGAGGGGGCACAAATCAGTAAGTCATCAACATATTGCAGAACAACTACTTTTGGCATTTTCCATCTTTCCAGTATCTCCTGCAGACTGGCAGTATACATAGTGGGTGAATTCTGGGCACCCTGGGGCAAAACTGTCCAAGTATACTGATTCCCTTGAAATGTAAAAGCAAACAAATACTGGCAGTCAGGGTGCAATGGGACACTAAAAAATGCGTTTGCCAAGTCAATCACTGAAAAACAAAGAGCACTAGCCGGGATCTGAGACAGAAGGGTGTGAGGATTTGGTACAACTGGTGTGAGGAGCTCTGTAGCTTTGTTCACTAGCCGGAGATCATGGACCATTCTGTACGCTGCTGGCTGCCCCGGTGCTGTTTTCTTTTAACTGGGAACAGAGGGGTGTTACAAGGGGACTGGGTCTTAACCAAAACACCACTTGCTACCAGTTTCTGTACCTGCTGAGCTATAGCCGACTCTTGAGCTGAACTAAGAGGATTCTGTCTCTGTTGGGGCAGGATTGCACCTGGCTTTAATTTGACCATGACTGGCTGCACCCTTAATCTGCCCACATCTGTTTTATCTGAAGCCCAGAAATCATGCGGTATCACACCTTCTAACATTGAAGGAAATTCATTTGTGTCCTCTATACTAGCAACATTTAGTGACATGATTTTACAAAGAGTGCTCGGCTTCAATCCTGGTGTCATAGTGACAGTCCCATCAGGATGATACTCAATATGTGATTGCAATTAAGACAATACATCACATCCTAAAAGATTACATTGACCCCGTGGTGATACCATTAACTGTGTGTGTACAGTGGTTCCTTGAATTTGCAGGGGAATCTTTTTAGTGACGAGGAGCAGGATAGATGGAGAGTTGTAAGGAGTCGCTATAACATGGTGGGAGAAATCACTTTTCCCAAATGGCCAGTCCTCTTCTGTAATTACTGAATTTTCTGCCCTCGTGTCCACTTGGAACTCAACCTCATGTCCCCCTGGTAGGTTCACCTGCACTGTGCAATTAGGAGTGGTAAGTAAGGAGACAAGGGGGTTCATGTGCAAGCTACCATTATCCTATGGGAGCGCCCCTAATTGGTCTTGGGGGCCTCTTGCAGGCGGGTCATTTGAATATGGATTAGTTGGACAGGCTGGATATGGATTAGTTCTGCAATCTCTCCTGAAATGTCCTGGTTTCCTGCACCTGTAGCACAATTTCTGTCCATCTCCTGGCACACGTCTCCCCTCCCTGTTGTTTGCAGGACGAGTACCTACAGCATGTAACCTTGCTCCTCTTTTTGCCTGCGCTAGATCATGTTGTGCCCCTTGTGCTATTCTGGCTAGATCCTCTGCTTTAACTGACCTCCAATCTGGTCTACTTACTTTCACCTTTTCTGCCACTTCCTTTTTCAACCCATTCATATATGCACTTGCCAGTATCCTCTCACTAGTCTTGTTTTCTGGGACAAAACCCATTTCTACCCAAGTTTTTCTTAGGGCCCAGAAATAATCTTTTGGCTCCTCTTCCTTTCCCTGAACTCTGTCTTCTAGTGTAACCTCCTTCTCTGCCTGTCTATCTTTACATGCTTTTTTCAACCCTTCTGTAAACAGAACCCCTGCTGCTGCGTCATTGACTTCTGCATTATCAGGTCCGGTCCTACCAACATAACACTTGTACGTCTCATCTATCAGTCTATCGTATCTGGCTTCATCTGCCAATTTCCCTTTTATAAGTGCTTCCAGATCCTGTCTAGTTGCTTTATACGTATCCTGCATTGTAGCTAACATTCTAGCGAATCCCATTGGTGACTGTGAAGGGTCCGGGAGTTGCGTTATTAGAGCCAACTGCTCTGAAGGGCTCCATGGTCTGTATAACACTGCTGTCCGGGGGGCGCCTGGAGCTGGTCCGCCCCCCTCGCCTCCCACAGCACCCGGGGTACCAGGTACCATTACTGTCCTCATTGGAAATAGATTGGCCGGGGGAGGTCTGGGTCCACCGCAACCTACACAGACATCTACCGTCAGGGGATTTTGCTGTCCACACCTGGGGCAGATCCAACAGTTCGGTTCGTGGGAAGTCTGTGGGAAAGTCTGATACTGGGGTGGAGGTAATGTAGGGGGCAAACAGGAGGGTAAATCAGTCATCCCTGTTTTTGTCAGTCTGTAATGTCCGTCTCCTAATTCTCCTAATCACACGCACTCATCCACAGGTTCACTGTTTTCAACAGTCCTTTGTCTCTCAACCATCCATGATGTGAGTTAAAGAACCTTTTCCATTTATCACTGTTCAATTCTCCGTTTTCATTCATGCCTGCTTTACTCAATACTTTGTCAATGCCTACCAACGCTTGCTTTCCCTCTCTGCGTACCACTAAATATTTGGCAGTAATGCCTTCCTTGGCATTTTGGTTCCCCATTTTTGTATCTCCTCACCTAGAAGAGATTCTCCTGTCACTTAGACAATTCTGTCACCAAGACTCTGTCACCAAGACAATTCCGTCACTTAGACAATGGGCCACAAAGGTTTCTGAACCATTCTACTGCTCGCTTTCCAAGATTTGTACGCCAACCAAATAAACAATCCGATCACACCAACACCAAGACAAAACCACAACACAATCATCGGATCCATACTGTCATTTTTCAAAGGAGGAAAGGCAGGACAGACAATTAATCTGAAGGTCTACTGGTTCAAAGGGACCTGAGCCAGGAACACCTGTGAATTACCTGGAAAGCCGACCGCTCGGGGAGGAGGGAGTCCACTATACAGTGATATAGATTTTAGGTAGAATATAATAAGTATTCTTACCTCAGCGCTGTATGTATATCACCAACAGAAAGCTCCGCTCATCCCACGTCTCTGGATCGGTCGGACTCTCTCAGAGTGGATTAACTCAGGTCCCTGTTCGGGCGCCAGGCTGTCGTCACTGTTATCTTGTTAACCCTTTCCTCCTCGGAATGTGGTACCAGAGAGAATAAGACACAGACCAAAGTATGCGTCAATAAACTCTGCTCTTTATTGCTGGATACGGGATTTATATACATCCCTGAAGCAGGAAGCGGAATTACCATATATGGCGGTTAATACAACTTATCACTAAAACACGTAGAATACTGATTTTAACCGAAAACTCCATTCTTGCCCTTAGCTCCCAGCACAGAGTGTCTTTCCATAACTCAGGCGAGCGGGGGTGTATTGTCTCATAAGAAGGAACATCTTATCTCGACTTCTGGTATGCGTCAGCCTGTCTGACAAACCAAGGCCTTCTGAAAAAAATGCTGATTTAGCTCTAACATCCGTTACCCTTGATTTCTGACCTATTTTCCAGAGCGAAAAATGCTAGTTGGTTTACCAAGCTTGACCTCAGGGGGGCGTATAACCTTATTCTCATTAAGCACGGGGATGAATGGAAGACGGTGTTTAATACCCCAGAGGGGCATTTTGAGAACCTATTGATGCCTTTTGGGCTTACTAATGCCCCTTCCGTCTTCCAATCCTTCATGAATGATATTTTCAGGGATTTTGTGGATAAATTTCTGATTTTCTGTTTATTTGGATGATATCTTGATTTTTTCCAATGACAGGGACTCTCATGTAAAACATGTTCGGACTGTGTTCCAGATTTTGAGAGAGAATGCACTGTATGTGAAGGGATCAAAGTGTCTTTTTGGCGTACAGAAGATCTCATTTCTGGGATTCATTTTGTCTCCGTCTGTTATTGAAATGGACCCGGTCAAGGTTCAGGCCATCTGTGATTGGGTTCAACCTACTTCATTGAAGGCTCTTCAGAGATTATTGGGTTTTGCCAATTTTTATCGTAAATTT
This sequence comes from Oophaga sylvatica, assembly GCA_033576555.1. Classification (NCBI taxonomy): domain Eukaryota; kingdom Metazoa; phylum Chordata; class Amphibia; order Anura; family Dendrobatidae; genus Oophaga; species Oophaga sylvatica. The sequence continues at coordinate 290,173,132 of JARQOD010000003.1, read as the reverse complement.
ATTGGTAATTTCTCTGGTATTGTTAAACCATTGACTGATCTGACCAAAAAGGGTTCCGATGTGGTGAATTGGCCTCCTGAGGCAGTTTCTGCATTTCAGGAACTTAAGCAGAGATTAATTTCTGCTCCTGTTCTACGGCAGCCTGATGTTTCTCTGCTGTTTCAGGTGGAGGTTGATGCCTCTGAGATTGGGGCAGGTGCCGTTTTGTCCCAAAGGCATCCAGAGACCTCTAAGAGTAACCCTTGTGCCTTTTTCTCTTGAAAATTTTCTCCCACTGAACGTAATTATGACGTGGGTAATCGGGAGTTATAGGCCATGAAGTGGGCCTTTGAAGAGTGGAGACATTGGCTGGAAGGAACCAAACATCAGGTGGTGGTCCTCACGGACCATAAGAACCTGGTTTATCTCGAATCAGCCAAGCAACTTAATCCTAGACAGGCCAGGTGGGCCTTGTTTTTCACACATTTTAATTTTGTGGTTTCTTTTCTTCCTGGCACTAAAGGGTATGCCACACTGAACAATATCGCTAACGGGATCGCTAAAAAACGTCACTATTTAGCGATCCCGTTAGCGATGTTGTTCAGTGCGGCAGCTGCCAGCGACGAGCTTCCTGCTGTGATCTCGCTCGTCGCTGGAATCGTTCCGGACCCTATTTTCTCGTCGGCGCTCCCGCTGGGTAAGTATATAACGCTAGTGTGGCACCTTTTCTTAGCGATTTAGCTGTACTTTTGCTAAAGTCGTTAAGAAGATCGCTAACGGCGATAGCGCCGTTAACTATATCGCTAAATGTGGCCGCACTTAGCGATATAGAAACAATCCCGCTAGCGATCGCATTAGTATGCGTCGTTATCGTGATCGCTAGCGGGATTGTTTAGTGTGGCAGTACCTTAGGAATGTCAAGGTGGATGCCCTCTTTGCAGATTCTCCTGAGTTATCTGATCCTGCTGTTATTTTGAAAGAGGGTGTGGTTCTTTCCGCCATTTCGCCCAATTTGAGACTGGCTCTGGAAGGGTGTCAGGATGATAAACCTGAGCGCTGTCCTGCTGGGAAGTTGTTTGTTCCAGACCAGTGGAAAAAGAGTATGATGTCTGAGATTCATTGTTCTGCGTTGGCTGGTCATCCCAGGATTTTTGGTACCAGAGACTTGGTGAGTCGCTCCTTTTGGTGGCCTACTTTGTCTCGTGACGTCAGGGACTTTGTGCAGTCCTGTGGGACTTGCTCTCGTTCCAAGCCTTGCTCTCGTTCTAGTGGTTTGTTAATGATATTACCTGTACCCAAGAGGTCATGGACCCATATTTCTATGGATTTTATTTCTGCCCTTCCTGTCTCTCAGAGAATGACCATTATCTGGGTAATCTGTGATAGGTTTTCCAAGATGACACATCTTGTGCCATTACCTAAGTTGCATTCCTCCTCCGAGTTGGTGCCTTTGTTCTTTCAGTATGTGGTTCCGTTACATGGCATTCCGGAGAACATTGTGTCTGACAGAGGAGTCCAGTTTGTTTCCAGATTTTGGAGGACATTTTGTTCTAAACTTGGTGTTCAGTTGTCTTTCTCCTCTGCATTTCACCCTCAGACCAATGGACAAGCAGAAAGAACAAACCAGACCTTGGAGACTTATTTGAGATGTTTTGTGTCTGCTGATCAAGATGACTGGGTCTCTTTTTTGCCTTTGGCTGAGTTTGCTCTTAATAGAGCTAGCTCTGCCACCTTGATGTCTCCATTTTTCTGCAATTTTGGGTTTCACCCTCGATTTTTTTCAGGACAGGCGGAGGCTTCTGTCTGTCCGGCGGTTGACTCTATTGTGCAGCGTATGCAGCAAATTTGGGACCATGTGTTGGAGAGGTTGTCTCCCTCTCTCTCAGGAGAAGGCCCAGCGGTTTGCCAACCGGCATAAGACTGATGGTCCTCGTTTTAAAGTGGGGAACTTGGTTTGGTTGTCTTCAAGTAATATCCCTATGAAGGTTGCATCTCCAAAATTTAAGCCAAGGTTCATTGGACCTTATAAGATCATGGATTGTTATGATTTGGTAGCTGAGGAGAGCAGGCAAAAAAGGAAATACACCAGAGCAGTTGGAAACTATGAGATTGCAGTACCCTGACTAACCACCACAACTAGAGGCAGCCGTGGAGCGTTCCTACGTTGGTCCTAGACGCCTCGTCACAGCCTGAGAAACTAACTACACCTAAAGATAGAAAGAGGAAAGCTATCTGCCCCGGAGCAGATCCCCAAAGAACATAGAAAGCCCCCAAACATGTAATGGCGGTTAGACAAGAAGAAATACTGACACAGACAGAAAATAGTATGAGCAAATGTTGGGGCCCAAACTTACTAAATAGAAAAGGATAGGAAGGGCACTTACTGCAATCCCAAAAAACCCTGAAAAGCACCAACACTACTAATTTCAAAAACACCTGAGATCACACGACCTCTACCACCTAAATTAGTTCTCTGGTGTAACCAAAAACAAAACAGCAGCCACTGAAAAAACTGGAAAAAGCAAATGTACAAACATCAGTGGCTGAACTGAACTGAGAGGGCAAAAGCCCCCAGAAGGGACCCTGAAGGCCCCCACAGAAGTGCAGGACAAAATGCAAAAATCAAGCACAAAAACAAAAAGAAGAAAATGTCTTATCTGTTAGCAGGAGATTCAGACATGACACAGCAGGCTACCAAGGAAACAGGAATCAAGGATTGAGACCAGAACAATTGATCACCGGCAACCCTGATGGGAAGGCGACTCCCTTATATAAGACCAGTCAGTAACACCTGATTACCAATCCTCACAATCTTCACTGGACAGTCCAGTACCGTTTGTAACCACCAGAGGGAGCTTCTGCTCAGAACTCATTTCCAGCCTATTCACAACAGTACCCCCCCCTTGAGGAGGGGTCACCGAACCCTCATTTGAGCAACCAGGTCGGTCAGGATGAGTTCTATGATACGCACGGATAAGTCTCCTAGCATGGATGTCCGAAGCAAACACCCAAGAATTATCTTCCTGACCATAACCTCTCCATTTAACCAAATACTGGAGTTTCCGTCTAGAAAAACGAGAATTCAATATTTTCTCAACCACATACTCCAGATTGCCCTCAACCAAAACAGGGTCAGGAGGCACAGTAGTAGGAACCACTGGCTCAACAAACCTCTTCAACAAGGACTTGTGGAACACGTTATGGATCTTAAATGTCCCTGGAAGAAGCAAACGAAAAGAAACAGGATTAAGAATCTCCATGATCTTATAAGGTCCAATGAACCTAGGCTTAAATTTAGGAGATGCCACTCTCATAGGAATATTTCTTGAGGACAACCAGACCAAGTCCCCCACTTTAAATCGAGGACCATCAGTCCTATGCCGGTTAGCAAACCGCTGGGCCCTCTCCTGAGAGAGGGACAACCTCTCCACTACCTGGTCCCAAATCTGTTGCATACGCTCCACAACAGAGTCAACACCTGGACAGACAGAAGCCTCCGTCTGTCCTGAAGAAAATCGAGGGTGAAACCCAGAATTACAGAAAAATGGAGACATCAAAGTGGCAGAGCTAGCCCTATTATTAAGAGCAAACTCAGCCAAAGGCAAAAAAGAGACCCAGTCATCCTGATCAGCAGACACAAAGCATCTTAGATAAGTCTCCAATGTCTGGTTTGTTCTCTCAGTTTGACCATTGGTCTGAGGATGAAACGCCGAGGAGAAAGACAATTGAACACCAATTTTAGAACAAAAGGTCCTTCAAAATCTGGAAACAAACTGGACTCCTCTGTCAGACACAATGTTCTCAGGAATGCCGTGTAAACGAACCACGTGCTTAAGGAACAAAGGCACCAATTCAGAGGAGGAAGGCAACTTAGGTAATGGCACAAGATGTATCATCTTGGAAAACCTATCGCAAATCACCCAGATGACGGTCATTCTCTGAGAAACAGGGAGGTCGGAAATTAAATCCATAGAGATATGGGTCCATGGTCTCTTGGGCACAGGCAATGGCATCAACAAACCACCAGAACGAGAGCAAGGCTTGGAGCGAGAGCAAGTCCCGCAGGACTGCACAAACTCCCTGACATCACGAGACAAGGTAGACCACCAAAAGGACCGACTAACCAAGTCTCTGGTACCAAAAATTCCGGGATGACCGGCCAACGCGGAACAATGAATCTCAGACATTACACTCTTTTTCCACTGGTCCGGGACAAACAATTTCCCAACAGGGCAGCGCTCGGGCTTATCCTCCTGACACCCCTCCAGAGCCAGTCTCAAATTGGGCGAGATGGCGGAAAGAACTACACCCTCTTTCAAAATAACAGAAGGATCAGATAACTCAGGAGAGTCCGCCAGGAAACTCCTCGAGAGGGCATCCGCCTTAACATTTTTAGTGCCAGGAAGAAATGAAACCACAAAATTAAAACGTGTGAAAAACAAGGCCCACCTGGCCTGTCTAGGATTAAGTCACTTGGCAGATTCCAGATAAACTAGATTCTTATGGTCCGTAAGGACCACCACCTGATGTTTGGCTCCCTCCAGCCAATGTCTCCACTCTTCAAAAGCCCACTTCATGGCTAATAACTCCCGATTACCCACGTCATAATTACGTTCAGTGGGAGAAAATTTTCGAGAGAAAAAGGCACAAGAGTTACTTTTAGAGGTCTCTGGATCTCTTTGGGACAAAACGGCACCTGCCCCAATTTCAGAGGCATCCACCTCCACCTGAAATGGCAGAGAAACATCAGGCTGCCGTAGAACAGGAGCAGAAGTGAATCTCTGCTTAAGTTCCTGAAATGCAGAGACTGCCTCAGGAGGCCAATTCACCACATCAGAACCCTTCTTGGTCAAATCAGTTAATGGTTTAACAATAACAGAGAAATTACCAATAAATTTACGATAAAAATTGGCAAAACCCAAGAATCTTTGAAGAGCCTTTAATGAAGTAGGTTGGACCCAATCACAGATGGCCTGAACTTTGACCGGGTCCATTTCAATAGCAGATGGGGACAAAATGAATCCCAGAAATGAGATCCTCTGAACGCCAAAAAGACACTTTGATCCCTTCACATACAGAGCATTCTCTCTCAAAATCTGGAACACAGTCCGAACATGTTTTACATGAGAGTCCCAGTCATTGGAAAAAATCAAGATATCATCCAAATAAACAATCAGAAATTTATCCACAAAATCCCTGAAAATGTCATTCATGAAGGACTGGAAGACAGAAGGAGCATTAGTGAGCCCAAAGGGCATCACAAGGTACTCAAAATGCCCTTCAGGGGTATTAAATGCCGTCTTCCATTCATCCCCGTGCTTAATGCGAATAAGGTTATATGCCCCCCTGAGGTCAAGCTTGGTAAACCAAGTAGCGTTTTTCACCCTGGAAAACAGATCAGAGATCAAGGGTAACGGATATTGATATTTCACAGTAATATTGTTCAAGAGACGATAATCAATACACGGCCTTAATGAACCATCCTTTTTGGCCACAAATAAAAAACCGGCACCTAAGGGTGAAGAGGATGGTCTGATATGACCCTTCTCCAATGACTCCTTGATATAAGACCGCATAGCGTCATGTTCAGGTACAGACAAGTTAAAAAGGCGACCTTTAGGGAATTTACTACCAGGCACTAATTCAATAGCGCAGTCATAGCTCCTATGGGGAGGTAAGGATGCAGATTTACTTTCGCTAAACACATCAGAAAAATCAATCAAAAAGTCAGGAACATCCTGAGCGTGGGGGGAGGCAGAAAAAACAGGAGTGTTGGTATTAACACATTGGCAGCCCCAACTGGTAAGGCCTCTTTCACACATCCGTTTTTCTCCTTGCGGCGCCCCCGGCATTTTTCCTCAGCGCCGCATCACAAAACCGTATGCACCGCATGCGTTTTTTTTTCCCATAGACTTTCATTAGTGCTGGATGGCGCCGCATGTCACTGCGGCGCGTCCGGTTGGTGCCGGATGCGGTGTCTGGTCACCGTCCGGTGTCTGGAAAAAACGTTGCATGTAACGTTTTTTGTCTGCGGCGAAAAAGCCGCATGCGCCGGATGCGGCGCGTGCGGTTTTTTTTTTACAATGAAAGTCTATGGACGCCGCAATGCGCCGCATCCGGCTTGAGCCGCATCCGGTAGCCGCATCCGGTTTTTTAATTGATATACCAGCCCACAACAAACAGATACCACCCCTCAGCAAACATATAAAAAAAAAAATTTTGTGGGACATCAGACACATCCACAGAAGCCACAGAGCCACCGGAGACGCAGCCACCGGAGACGCAGCCAACGGAGACGCAGCCACCGGAGACGCAGCCACCGGAGACGCAGCCACCGGAGACGCAGCCACCGACGCCTCAGCCACCGGAGACTAGCCACCGACGCCTCAGCCACCGGAGACTCGCAGCCAGGATCCGCACCATGGAGCGCCAGGAAAACAGACGGTAAATATGCCCCCCCCCAAAATCCAAAATTTACAATACATATGTCACCAATGCTGTGTGAGCTGATGTTTATTTTTGGCACCCTGGTACATTTTATATTTCATGTTTTTTCTGTGATGGGGATTGGTTCCCCTGGTATTGTATGAAATTAAATTGCCGATGATGGGGTGGGTCCCCGAGTTTAAAATGCATTTGTTTGTGAACTTTACTGTGTATTCCCTGCTACTGTTGTGAATGCTGATAATGTAGATCTACTGGTACTGTTTTTTTGCGGTGATGTGCTTGGTCTCCCTGCGACAATATGAAATGTGGATGTATTTGTGTACCATATAATGTTTTTTTTTTTGTTGTTTTTAAATGGTTTTTTGTTTTGGCCCTGTGATGTGGTTGCTTGTCCTGCTACTATCTGAAATGTGCATGTGTTTACTATGGTAATGTTTATCTCCATTTTTTTTGCCAATGTTTATTTTTTGGGGCCTGTGATGGTTTTTCTACTCATGGTCTCTTGCATTTGTTTAGTATGCTAATGTTTTTTTGTTTGCAATCTTTGTTCTTTGTGGTCTGTCACGTTTTATCTACTCATGGTCTCTTGCATTGTATGCTATTGTTTTTTTGTTTTCAATCTTTGTTCATTGTGGCCTGTCACGGTTTATCTACTCATGGTCTCTTGCATTGTATGCTATTGTTTTTTTGTTTTCAATCTTTGTTCATTGTGGCCTGTCACGGTTTATCTACTCATGGTCTCTTGCATTGTATGCTAATGTTTTTTTGTTTTCAATCTTTGTTCATTGTGGCCTGTCACGGTTTATCTACTCATGGTCTCTTGCATTGTATGCTATTGTTTTTTTGTTTGCAATCTTTGTTCATTGTGGCCTGTCACGGTTTATCTACTCATGCTGCTATTACATTTGCATGTGTTTAGTATCCAAATGTTGATCTACTTTTCTTTTTGTTGCAATTTTTGTTTTTTGTGTGCCTCTGACCTTAAATCTACTCATGCTCATATGTGAAATGTCCATGTTTTTATTATAATTATGTTTGTACTGTTTTTTTTTTTTGGTATTAGGGATCGGTTGATTCAAACTGTAATTTTTTATTTATCGATTTTTTTTTTTTTTTTGTCCAGGGATACAGTTTACCCATGGTACTGTTGATGGCTACAAATGATTGCATGTGGTCGGAATAATGTCCTTGTTTGAATGTTATATTTTAAAACAGGGACAATCAATACATATAAACACAATTCCTTTTTGTCTGGTAATTCCACAGCAGAAGAATTGATGCTGCTGATCCAAGGGCGCAGGAGATCCTGGATGCAAGGAGGCAAGCCAGTAGAAAGTAAATATGACATCCCCCATGTGCCTAAAAATTAAATGTTTGTTTTCTCTTTCAGCCAGAGACAAGGAATCCGCATATATTCACTGTCCCTTTTTGTGTCCTTATTCAACAGCAGAAGAATTCAACGAGCGGCAGAGGCGGCGGCTGAAGCGCAAGTTGAGCAGAGGGGAGGAGAGGACCTCCAAGCTAGGAGGCTAGCAAGCAGAAAGTAAGTATTACAGCACACATTTTGCTCTAAATTACATGTTTTTTTTTCTCTTTCAGCCAGGGCAAAGGAATACAGATATATTTACTGTCCGTTTTTGTGTCCTTATTCAACAGCAGAAGAATTCAACGAGCGGCAGAGGCGGCGGCTGAAGCGCAAGTTCAGCATAGGGGAAGAGAGGACCTCCAAGCTAGGAGGATAGCACGCAGAAAGTAAGTATTACAGCACACATTTTGCTCTAAATTACATGTTTGTTTTTCTTTCAGCCATGGACAAGGAATATAAAATTTACAGTCCCTTTTTACTTAACAGCAGAAGACGTCAAGAAGAGGGTGAGGCGGCGGCTGGAGATAGACGAGAGGAGGAGAGGCGGGCAAGGAGGGAAGCCAGTAGAAAGTAAAGATTACATCCCCCATTTCAATAAAAATACATGTTTGTTTTTCTATTTCAGCCAGGGCCAAGGAATATAGAAATATATTGACTGTCCCTTTTTGTTTCTTCCACAGCAGACAACGTCAAACAGCTTCTGCAGCTGCCGCAATGGCGGTGTTGGCGGAGGAGGCAACGGCTGAAGCGGCGGCGGCAGCACCACCGGCATTGCCATCTCCTCCCTCCCAGCCAGAGTCAGAGCCGCCACAGCAGGACACATCTTCTTCTGGGAGCCCTCCTACCCATCGTCAGGAATTGGCGGTAAAAATATGTATTTTTAATTTTTCTATCCACAATCCTTCTGTGGGCTATATGTCTTGATTGTTTTTTTTTAATAACAGGAATCTGAAGATGACGAGGAGCTCCCAGAGGAAGAAGGACGGGGTGGAGAGATACCCGGAGTGGGCTCACAATTCGTAAGTATCCTGCATCAATCGCAGAAACACACCTTCACAGTACACACAACACATAGAAAAACATTTAGTACATACTTCACACAGCGGCCAACACCTGCCAATATCCTAATTTTTCTTTTCATTTTTAGTCTCTCACATCTGGGAGCCAGAGGGTTTCTCCCAGCGCCTCCCAGAATCGTCGTGAGACTGTTGGCGGTTCTCAACGTGTAAGTTTTTTATTTTTGCCATTTTCTATAATTTTTCATTTGTAGAAAACGGGTTATCTAAAAATGTTTTGTGCATTAAATTTCCCATTGTAATATGTATAATTTTGCAAATTTCAAACAATGTGTCTTATGATTTTTTTTTTTTTCCTTTGTTAATTTCACAGGCTTCACAGCGTGCTCCCGACTCGGACACGGAGGAGGGATTGGACGTGGAGTTGATGATCGACCTGGTCCGAGAAAGGGAGCCGCTGTGGAACATGGGGGACCGCCAGCATGCGGATCAAATTGTGACACGACGGCTCTGGACGGAAGTGGCAGCAGCAATGGTGCACCGCTGGGAGGACCTCAATCCTAGGTCCCAGACTAAATTACGTAAGTATAGTTCATGTTGCTGAATGTAAAGGTGTTTTTTCAAAACTTCTGTCCTCGTGTAACCAACGCTTCTTGTTTTCCATTTTCTTTTGTGAAACAGTATGGAAACAATGAAAAAATAAACTCTGGGGGACACGAGGACTAAAGTGTGGTTGTTGTATAGTAACCAATGTGTGCTTTCTCGTTTCAGGGGAGAGAATTATGAAGCGGTGGCGGTCTGTGAGGGATCGCTTTAAGAAGGAATTTAACAAAGAGATGTGGGCCCCGAGTGGATCTTCAGGACGCCAGAGCAAGTACAAATATGCACGAGCTCTGGCGTTCCTGCGTGAAACAATGGTCACCAGAAGGTAAATATAACCATAAAATGTTAACTTTTTTTTTTTTACAGCCAGGGCCATTCCACATCTGTATATTAATTTTATGTTTTTGTTTCTTCCACAGCACGGTGAGCAGCACTCGGGCGCCCGCAGAGTTGGAGCCTTCTAGAGCGATCCCTCAGGAGGCCGACACCGAGGGACACTTTGACCAGCGCTGGAGCATCGTGGCCGGCTGCATTACATGAATCTGCTGGTCAGGATATAGCCTTCCCTTTACCCCACCCTTCTGACCCTGCCACCTCTAGTACAGCTGCGGGTACTGGGCGGCAGCGTCAGAAGGGTCAGGAAAAGAACTATGCGCCCGAGTTCTTACACATGAACGCATCTTTCCAGAACTGCCTTAAGTTGCTATCTGAATAAGTTGCCGCAGGCCTTCGTCAGATAACCACACTAGTTGGTGAGGTCAAGACACTTGTGGAAACTGTGCGTTCTGAGATAAGAACACCCCGAACTACAGCTTTTTTAGGTCGGTTGCGGAGCGCATAGATCCGCTATCTTATGACCAGCAGATGTATGTGATGCACACGTGCCACTCTGCTCTAGCGCAGGTTGTCTCCCATCCTCAATCCACCCCAGTCATTCCACCACCTCCCCCCCCTACAGCCGCCGTCCATCTCCCCCCCCTCCACCTGCCATACCTCCTCCCCCTCCTATTCAATATCAACCTCCCCAATACCAACCACCTCCCCAGCTCCATCAACCTCCACTATATCAACCACCTCCCCAGGTCCAACCACCTCCCCAATATCAACCACCTCCCCAGGTCCAACCACCTCCCCAACTGCAGTCACCTCCCCAGTACCAACAACCTACCCACTACCAGCCACCTACCCCCTACCACACTTCTACCTACCAATCTCCTTCCCCCTTCCAAATACCTACTATGTCTCCTGCTCCTCATGCACAACCCTCCACTCCACCACCACCCACCTGTTCTGCCTTGTCTTCCCATTCTTTTTGTCTTTCCACCCCTTCACCTCTTCCTGTTCCTTCACCACCACCATCCCGTTCGTCCCTCCACAGTCTCCACACTCCCACGGTCGAAGTGTCCCGCAGCCCCTCCAGCAGTATTTCCACCCCACACTACACAGACCTTTAAATATGTGTTTGTTTATAATTTTTTTAAAGTTAAATAAATAAAGTTTAATAAAAAAGTAAAGTTGAATAAATAAAGTTTAATAAAAAAATTAAGTTTAATATAAAAAAAAGGTTATTTCTATGTTAAACATTTGGCCAAAAGGCCTAATTTTATAAAAATTATATTAAAAAAATAATTTTTCAATAAATTGTTCATTGGTTTAACATTGTTGTCTGTCTTTAATTTATAGGATGTTAAGTTTTAAATGTGTTATACAGGTACAGCTAACTTTGTCTAAAAGGTTCATAAATGCAACCTTTTTTACAAAGTTATGTCCCGGGTTTCTATTATGTTTTCACTTAAACTGTGTACTTTTTTATATTATCCCCTACCCCAGGTTTCCCCTACTCCAGTCCTCAAGGCCCACCAAAAACATATCATGTTTTCAGGATTTCCTTTGTATTGCACAGGTGAGGAAATTATCACCTGAGCAATACAAAGGAAAGACTGAAAACTTGACATGTTGGTGGGCCTTGAGGACTGGAGTAGGGGAAACATGGCCTAGAATGTACACTTTTTTTGACAAATGGTGAAATAGTTTTGTTAATACAATTTCACCTTTTGTCCAAAAAAGGGTACATTGTAGGCCATGGGTCCCCAAATCCAGTCATCAAGGCCAACCAACAGGTATTGTTTTCTGGATTTCCTTTGTATTGCACAGGTGAGCCAATTATCACCTGAGCAATACAAAGGAAAGACTGAAAACTTGACATGTTGGTGGGCCTTGAGGACTGGAGTAGGGGAAACATGGCCTAGAATGTACACTTTTTTTGACAAAAGGTGAAATAGTTTTGTTATTAAACAGCCATGGACACAACAATGGCAAAAAGCTTACAGTAGAAAACACACAAGAAGGTAGACAAGTAAAAGGTTTATTGTGGGTAAAGAAAATTATTAAAAGAAACAATACATTTATCACACTCTGTCATCCTGCCAGTCAACACTACCTTCCGGTGACACAAAGTATTGAGCAAACTTGTCCCTCATTCTTGAAACAGCGACTGTACTGCGAGTGGTAATGTTGCTGTAGTCGTGCAAAGTTGTTTCTTGATTGTGGTCCTCCAGAGAAATTGGTTCCTTGGTTAGTACAAAATTATGGAGGACCACGCACGCTTTCACTACATCATCAACAGTCTCGGTCTTCAAGTTAATTGCAGTCAAAAGGACACGCCATTTTGCTGTCATAATGCCAAAGGCACACTCCACCATCCGTCTGGCTCTTGTGAGGCGGTAGTTAAATATCCGCTTTCTATGTGTCAATTCTCTGCTGGCATACGGCTTCAATAGGTGTTGGGACAGCTGGAATGCCTCATCACCTACACACACGAATGGCATCGGTGGGCCTGAGGTTTGAGGCAGTGGCCTAGGGGGGGGAAATGAAAACTGTTTCCATACAATTTACGTCCCATAGCAGATAGTTTAAACACTTGGGAGTCATTAGACCGTCCATAAGACCCAATGTCCACCGCGATAAACTTGTAGTGCGCATCTGCAATAGCCATCAGAACGATAGAGAAATATTTTTTATAGTTAAAAAATTCAGATCCAGTTCCTTTTGGCTTTTGAATGCGGATGTGCTTTCCATCAACGGCCCCCAGGCAATTGGGGAACTGGCAGATGAGTAGAAACTGGTCCGCTATTTGAAGCCATCGCTCTGTTGTTGGCTCTGGAATAAATTCTTCAACCAAAGTATCCCACAGAGCACGACAAGTATACTTTATTATGCCGGATAGTGTGGAGATTCCCATCCGATACTGAAAATGTAGCGATGCCAGCGTCTCACCAGTTGCAAGAAATCTGAAAACAAATTAGAAAATACAAATTATTTTAGAAACGCAGCATTACATACCAGAACTCAGCTACGACTATTGGAGATACCAAACACAATCACATCTATGACAAAGAATGTTTTATAACTAAATTTGGGGATACTCATGTGGTTTCCTAGTTGGCCTGTGATGTTCAATTAATGATAAAATTACAAGTGCGCTCAAGCAAACAGATCCAATACATATAGCTTACCTTATAGTCACCATGAGACGCTCCGCCGGAGATATTGAGAACCGACAGTAGGTGTCCGATTTTTTAATTTTGTCTCCAACACGCTCCAGCAAATCGTCAAAGTTTTCTTTCTTCATCCGCAGATAGGCAAAGAACTTATCTGGATTTTGTCGCAGCTCCATGTTCAGTGTGGAATAGACACCACGAGTTAATCTCTGTGCCGTAATGGGGTGGATCCACAAACGGCGGCGTCTTCGCTGACGTCTGCGCTGCTCCTCAAACTTTCGCTCCTTCTCCAGAACGATAAACCTCAATCGATTCATCTCCGCAGTAAAATCAACAAGATTCCTGAAGATATTGCCGATAATGACATCCATGTTCGCCAATCACTTGCTACTTGCTCTTCTCTCAAAACTGCACTTGCTCCTCTACAACCTGTCAAAGATGGGCTGTAGGAGCAGTGTATATATAGGATTACAGTAGCCAATCATATCGTTTTTGAATTTTCCCAAGGAAATTGGACCCCAAAAGTTGTTGTCCAATTTGTCCTGAGTACGCTGATACCCCATATGTGGGGGAGGGAAACTGTTTGGGCGCACGGCAGGGCTTGGAAAGGAAGTAGTAACGTTTTGGAATGCAGACGTTGATGGGGGTCATGTTCCGTTTGCAGTGCCCCAGATGAGCCTAAACAGTGGAAACCCCCCACAAGTGACCCCATTTTGGAAACTAGACCCCTAAGGAACTTATCTAGATCTTTGGTGAGCACTTTGAACCCCCAAGTGCTTCACACAAGTTTATAATGCCCGGGCATGAAAATAAAAAATCCTATTTTTTTCCCACAAAAATTATATTTTAGTCACTAATTTTTTATTTTCCCAATGGTAACAGGAGAAATTGGACCACATAAGTTGTTGTACAATTTGTCCTGAGTACGCTGATACCCCATATGTGGGGGGGAACCACTGTTTGGGCGCACGGCAGAGCTCGGAATAGAAGGAGCACCATTTGACTTTTTTCAACCAAAATTGTCTGGAATTGAGATTGTATGCCATGTTGCATTTGGAGAGCCCCTGATGTGCCTAAACAGTGGAAACCCCCCACAAATGACCCCATTTGGGAAACTAGACCCCCTAAGGAACTTATCTAGATCTTTGGTGAGCACTTTGAACCCCCAAGTGCTTCACACAAGTTTATAACGTAGAGCCGTAAAATTTAAAAATCATATTTTTTCCACAAAAATGATCTTTTCACCCCAATTTTTATTTTTCCAATGGTAACAAGACTCCAAAAGTTATTGTCCAATTTGTCCTGAGTGCGCTGGTACCCCATATGTGGGGGTAAACCACTGTTTGGGTGCATGGCAGAGTTTGGAAGGGAAGGAGCGCCGTCTGACTTTTTCAACGCAGAATTGGCTGGACGCCATGTCGTGTTTGGAGAGCTCCTGATCTGCCTAAACAGTTGAAACCCCCATAAATGACACCATTTTGGAAACTAGACCCCTCAAGGAACTTATCTAGATGTGTGGTGAGAACTTTGAACCCCCAGGTGTTTCACTAAAGTTTATAACGTACAGCCGTAAAATAAAAAATCTTTTTTTTTTTTACAAAAATGATTTTTTCGCCCCCAATATTTTATTTTTTCAAGGGTAACAGAAGAAATTGGAACCCAAAAGTTGTTGTCCAATTTGTCCTGAGTACGCTGATACCCAATATGTGGGCGAAAACTACTGTATGGGCACACGTCGGGGCTCGGAAAGGAAGTAGTGACGTTTTGGATTGCAGACTTTGATGGAATGGTCTGGGGGAGTCATGTCACATTTGGAGAGCCCCTGATACACCTAAACAGTGGAAACCTCCCACAAGTGACCCCATTTTGGCAAATAGACCCCACAAGGAACTTATCTAGATGTGTGGTGAGCACTTTGAACCCCGAAGTGCTTCACAGAAGTTTATAACGTACAGCCGTAAAAATAAAAAATCCTTTTTTTTTTACAAAAATGATTTTTTCGCCCCAAATATTTTATTTTCACAAGGGTAACAGGAGAAATTGGACCCCAAAAGTTGTTGTCCAATTTGTCCTGAGTACGCTGATACCCAATATGTGGGAGAAAACTACTGTATGGGCGCACGTCAGGGCTCGGAAGGGAAGTAGACGTTTTGGATTGCAGACTTTGATGGAATGGTCTGGGGGCGTCATGTTGCATTTGGAGAGCCCCTGATGCGCCTAAACAGTGGAAACCCCCCACAAGTGACCCCATTTTGGAAAATAGACCCCACAAGGAACTTATCTAGATGTGTGGTGAGCACTTTGAATCCCGAAGTGCTTCACAGAAGTTTATAACGCACAGCCGTAAAAATAAAAATTTTTTTTTTTTTTTTGCAAAAATGATTTTTTTGCCCCAATATTTTATTTTTACAAGGGTAACAGGAGAAATTGGACCCCAAAAGTTGTTGTCCAATTTGTCCTGAGTACGCTGATACCCAATATGTGGGAGAAAACTACTGTATGGGTACACGTTGGGGCTCGGAAGGGAAGTAGTGACGTTTTGGATTGCAGACTTTGATGGAATGGTCTGGGGGCGTCATGTCGCATTTGGAGAGCCCCTGATGCGCCTAAACAGTGGAAATCCCCAACAAGTGACCCCATTTTGGAAAATAGACCCCACAAGGAACTTATCTAGATGTGTGGTGAGCGCTATGAAGCCCCAAGTGCTTCACAGAAGTTTATAATGTACAGCCGTAAAAACAAAAAAATAATTTTTTTTTGTACAAAAATGATATTTTCGCCCCCAGTTTTTTATTTTCCCAAGGGTAACAGAAGAAATAGGACAAATTGCACAATAACTCTTGGGGTCCAGAGTACGCTGATACCCCATATGTGGGGATAAACTACTGTTTGGACGCATGGCAGTGCTCAGAAGTGAAGGAGCACCGTTTGACTTTTTCAACGCAGAATTGGCTGGAATTGAGATCAGACGCCATGTCACATTTGGAGAGCCCCTGATGTGCCTAAACAGCGGAAACCCCTCAATTCTAACTCCAACCCTAACCCTAATGGGAAAATGGAAATAAATACTTGTTTTTAATTTTATTATTTTTCCCTAACTAAGGGGGTGATAAAGGGGGGTTTGATTTACTATTTATAGCGGGTTTTCATGATTGGCAGCTGTCACGCTAAAAGACGCTTTTTATTGCAAAAATAGTTTTTTGCATCGCCACATTTTGAGAGCTATAATTTTTGCATATTTTGGCCCACAGAGTCATGTGAGGTCTTATTTTTTGCGGTACGAGTTGACGTTTTTATTGGTACCATTTTTGAGCACGTGACATTTTTTGATCGCTTTTTATTTAGATTTTTGGGAGGTTAGAATGAACAAAAATCAGCAATTCATGAATTTCTTTTGGAGGAGGCGTTTTTATTGTTCCGCGTGTGGTAAAATTGATAAAGCAGTTTTATTCTTCGGGTCAGTACGATTATGGCGATACCTCATTTATATCATTTTTTTATGTTTTGGCGCTTTTATAGAATAAAAACAATTTATATAAAAAATAATTATTTTTGCATCGCTTTATTCTGCGAGCTATAACTTTTTTATTTTTTCGCTGATGATGATGTATCATGGCTAGTTTTTTGCGGGACAAGATGACGTTTTCAGCGGTACCATGTTTTTTTATATCGGTCTTTTTGATCGCGTGTTATTCCACTTTTTGTTCGGCGGTATGATGATAAAGCATTGATTTTTTGCTTTTTTTTTTTTTTTTTTTAAGGGGTTCACTAAAGGGGTTAACTAGTGGGACAGTTTTATAGGGGGGGTCGTTACGGACACGGCGATACCAAATATGTGTACTTTTATTGTTTTGGTTTTTTTATTTACAGGAAGAAATGAATTTATTGGCAAATATTTTTTTTTTTTTATTTATTTTGGATTTTTTTTTAAAACATGTTTATTTTTATTTTTTTAACTTTTTTACTTTGTCCCAGGGTGGGACATCACTGTATTTTATCAGATCGCTGGTGTGACAGTGTGCACAGCACTCTGTCACACCAGCGATCGCTCAGGCAGTGCAGCAGGCTTCTCAGTGCCTGCTCTTAGCAGGCACTGAGGAAGCCGCCTCCCTCCAGGACCCCGGCGCCATCTTGGATCTGGGTCCTGGGAGGGAGGAAGCCCTCAGAACAGCGCGATCATATCGCGCTGGTCTGAGGGTCTCAGGGGGGCGCGCAGGGAGCCCTCTCCCTGCACGATGCTTCCCTGTGCCCCCAGTACACCGCGATCATGTTTGATCGCGGTGTACAAGGGGTTAATGTGCCGGGAGCGGTCCGTGACTGCTCCTGACACACAGTCACGGATGTCAGCTGTGATAATCAGCTGACACCCGGCGGCGATTAGCTGCGCTCCCTTTGGGAGCGCAGCTGATCGCCTATGACGTACTATCCCGTCCATGGTCAGATTGTCACGGGTTTTATGGACGGGATAGTACGTCTAATGTCAGAGAGGGGTTAACAAGGCTATAGTTCCTGGCCGTTATAAAGAAGTAGAGTAAAGGTTATGGGCTGTAATAAAACCAGACAGCTCCAGTTTGGACAAGATATAAGATACTCTAAAGAATAAGTACGCTATTTTTCCCTTCTATGGTCACGTGGATATGACCATATATGTAGTTTCCAGTCTTCCTGTATTTTCAGGTTAAATGTTGTAGGTGTGGTTTTATACTATTCGTTGAAGTATAAACTCACTAAATACTATAAAAGATCATGATGTAATACATGAGGTAGAATCTGTTTAGATTCTCCCAGACAGAAACACGTCTCCGTTGGGTTATTTCTGTTGCTAGCAACATCCTGTGAATTAATTTGGAAATCACTTGGTCAACTGTGAAGGGTCACTTAGATCCTACCTCAACAGGATTAAATTGGCCACATGGACTGTGCATCATGCAAGATTTTATAGTTTCATAAAGCTTCGGATGAGTGTTTTTGTGTGGGAGCTCTGCACAAACAATTTTAACAATTGTTTCTTTATCCCAGGCTTTGTATTCTGGGGACATAAAAACCAATATGTGTCCGTGAGGGAGCCCTCTTTTTTGGAACTCAATTGCATACACCATACCATTACCACGTCCAAATCTGTGGTATGTGTTTAAGTCTCCAAGTAGCAATTTTAGTTTCATGTTAAATACTCGTGCTACTAAATCAGGCCTGTTGCATGGTTGCTGACTGGGAATTAAGTTTTCTCGGATTTCCCTTCATTTTGGATTGCACGTTACTGTTACAAATAGGTCTGGTTTGCCATATTTCCTGACCATTGCCATGGCATCTTGGTAGTATTGTGCCACATTTCTTGGACTTCCTTAGAAAGTTGATGGCAATATAACTTTTTTTCCAGGCAGGATATCTATGTCCATGAAATGGTGGTTGTTTACGAATTGGTGAAGGACGTCATATTCTTCAGCTCTTACAGTACTTTGATTTTTGCGTACCCAATTTAAACGGTTTGCTTCAGTTTTGCAATAGGCATCAACCATAAATTGGTGGTACAGCTTTCTTGCATTAAGGAACTTAAAAGTACCATCACAAACGGCAAAGTGGTATGAATACCATTGAAGTTGAGTCACATTTCCTCGACCACCTTAATTTTTTAGTTCTGTAGTCCTCCCATAAGGGAAAAGCAAAGGGTAGCACATTGGGTCACAGAGTCTACTCAGGATAGATATATTTTGTAAAATCCCACTTTTGGGATGAATGGTAATGTCACGGTTTTCTGGGGGTGCACCATCTGCGCTGTGGAAAATGGCAGCAATTTCCCCTCTGGAAGTTGGAGCATTGATTCTGCCGGGATGCATAGTATTTACTTTCTCTCATGAAAGTCATGCTACATTCAATAGGCATTCGGTTTTCTAGATTTGCTTTTAGCATTTCTTCTTGTTCAAATTGCAACATATTTTTGTATTCTCTGGAGAAAGGATTGATGTCTTCGAGAATTTTTTGAAGTTTTTCCATAATATTACAAATGCATCCACTGTTGGCTGGATTTTGCATTGTTTCATTCAAGGTTTGAGCCGAATCCAACTGGGCGTATGTTGGTGATTCACCTTGGTTAGGGTACAACGCAGATGTTGCATGGTAAATTTGCCCATGGATTCTGTAACAGAAAGGACCTGATCGCCTGTTAATTGATTGGTCAATTTGTGCACCCATTGATGCAAAAGCGTTTGCACTATTGTATGATCTTATGTTTTCCATAAAATTCTTGGAGTTTGGTTCCAATCTCTTCATGCAGTTAGTAATATAGGGATTCATTCGTACTTCTTCCAGTATGATGGTTCCATTATGACAACAGTTTGTTGTAATTTCATTTTGGAAATGGTTAGCATTACAAAATGAGCATTTGTTGTTCATTGGGCCAAGATAGCACGCTTCAATGTCGTCTTCATTGAAGTTTTCAGCAAGCAAAGCAGTGTTGCGACATCTTACGTTCTTATCCCAGCGGGCAGGTTGTTTAGTACGGGCTACTCTTTTTGTCTCAGCATTGGCTTTGCGATGCTGCTGAAGCTCACCTTCTGTCATATCTCTTGGGCAGACCTATGCCTTTCAGCGTCAGCTTTGCAAATCTGTTGACGATTTTCTTCTGTGAGGTTATAACGGGCAGCCCTTTTTCTGACAGTGCTGTCTTCATGCTGCAATTTAAGGTGCTGTTTTGTAACCCTACTTCTACGAACCTTTTGTGCTTCAGCCCTTTTTTTTTTCTTTGCCTCAGTTTCCTCCTGAGAAAGAACTTGCTGGTGTTTGGGGGCATTATTGTGAATTTACGGAACGAATACGAATACGTTTTTAAAGTTTAATTAAAATATTTTGATTTCAGATATATATTCAGTAGAAAGTGTCTGGATTGCCCTGCTTACATATTTTAAATATATATTCTGCAGAAAGTGGCTGTCTTGCTCCGCTGACGTATTTTAATTGCTCCGCTGAGGTATTTTATATATCTGTTCAGTAGAAAGTTACTGGATTACTCTGCAGACGTATTTTAAATATATATTCTTTAGAAAGTGGCTGTCTTGCTCTGCTGACGTATTTTAATTGCTCTGCTGAGGTATTTTATATATCTATTCAGTAGAAAGTTACTGGATTACTCTGCAGATGTATTTTAAATATACACTATATTCTTTAGAAAGTGGATGTCTTGCTCCGCTGACGTATTTTAATTGCTCCGCTGAGGTATTTTATATATCTATTCAGTAAAAAGTTACTGCATTACACTGCAGACATATTTTAAATATATATTCTTTAGACAGTGGCTGTCTTTCTCCGCTGACGTATTTTATTTAATATGTACTATATATGTGTATATATAGTACCAATTTTTTTTTTTTTTCTGCCAGGCACCTGAGGCACTGTGTGGAGCAGAAATGTTTTTTTTTTAAATGGGGGCGATTTGTGGGCTTCAGTTACATATTTACATAAAGTACTGATTTAAGCAGAGGGGGCAGTGGTTTTTAAAATGGCGGCTAAGTGTAGGCGTCAGTTACATATGTAAATATGATGTGAACATGGGGACCCGGGGACACTGTGGCACCGGAATCAGCGCCTGCGCAGACTGCGCTGTCCGGTGCCATTTTCGTGAAGACATTGGTATTGCTGCGGGGTCTCGCCGTGAGGTCAGGAGAGGGCGGGATTAAGCCACCGAAATCTACGCCCGATTCTGGCACCACAACTGGCCCTCTCTTGACATCACGGTGAGACCCAGCGGTAATACCGGATTGGTAAGTTGTTGTGCCGTGATGTCAGTAGAGGGCGGGATTGTGCCGGTGAAATCGACGCCTGTGCAGTCATCACTATCCGGCGTCATTTTCTTGAAGACTCACTGCTGGGAATCTGGCACCTGAGCAGTGAGGAAAGTGGCGGAGGGAGATGAGGGACATCTGTAGAGATAGTCACTGCGCAGGCGCCAGATTCCCAGCCTTGCAGTGTGAATACATCATAACACACTGCGGGGCTGGTGACGTCGCAAGGAGAGGAGGCGGGGCCGGAAACAAGAGGAATGATGGACACCGCTGATGCCGCTGACACAGGGGGAGAAGACATACCTCCCTGACAGAATAGAGGTATGTTGGACAGATTATAAAAGTGTAGATTTCAGCGATCCTAGTGATCAGAAGCATAAGAGCCACCATCACAGAATGCAGCCTTAGTGCTGCTGAAGGTCTTTTACTTAAAAAGGCCCTGGGGGGATGACAGGTTCCCTTTAAACACTAAAACAATGAACATCTGCACTTGCTGAGCATAAGTTCAATCTTTTGAGCGCTTTTTTTAACACATTCAGTTTTTCAAAGTCATCAACAGATTTACCCCTTTACCCCCAAGGGAGGTTTGCACGTTAATGACCGGGACAATTTTTACAATTCTGACCACTGTCTCTTTATGAGGCTATAACTCTGGAATGCTTAAATGGATCTTCACGATTGTGAGAATGTTTTCTCGTGACATATTGTACTTCATGATAGTGGTAAAATTTATTTGATATTACTTGTGTTTATTTATGAAAAAAGGGAAATATGGCAAAAATGTTGAAAATTTTGCAATTTTCAAACTTTGAATTTTCATTCCTTTAAAACAGAGAAATATGTCACTCAAAATAGTTGCTAAATAACATTTCCCACATGTCTACTTTACATCAGCACAATTTTGGAACCAAATGTTTTTTTTGTTAGAAAGTTAAAAGGGTTAAAAGTTGACCAGCGATTTCTCATTTTTCCAACAAAATGTACAAAACCATTTTTTTTAGGGACCACCTCACATTGGAAGTCACTTTGAGGGTCTATATGGCAGAAAATACCCAAAAGTGACACCATTCTAAAAACTGCCCCCCTCAAGGTACTCAAAACCACATTCAAAAAGTTTATTAACCCTTCAGGTGCTTCACAGGAGCTGAAGCAACATGGAAGTAAAAAATGAACATTTAACTTTTTAGTCACAAAAATGATATTTTACAAACAATTTTTTTATTTTAACAAGGGTAAAAGGAGAAAATTGACAAACAAAGTTGTTGTGCAATTTCTCCTGAGTATGCTGATACCCCATATGTTGGGAAAAACCACTGTCTGGGCGCATGGCAGGGCTTGGAAAGGAAGGAGTGCCGTTTGACTTTTTCAAACCAAAATTGGCTGGAATTGAGATTGGACGCCATGTCGCGTTTGGAGAGCCCCTGATGTGCCTAAACAGTGGAAACCCCCTACAAGTGACACCATTTTGGAAACTAGACCCCCTAAGGAACTTATCTAGATTTGTTGTGAGCACTTTGAACCCCCAAGTGTTTCACTAAAGTTTATAATGCCTGGGTGTAAAAAAAAAAATTTCTCAAAAGTAGTTTTTTAGTCCCCAATTTTTGATTTTTCCCAAGGAAATTGGACCCCAATAGTTGTTGTCCAATTTGTCCTGAGTATGCTGATACCCCATATACTATTTGGGCACACGGCAGGGCTCGGAAAAGAAGTAATGACGTTTTGGAATGCAGACTTTGAAGGGTGTCATGTTCAGTTTGCAGAACCCCTGATGTGCCTAAACAGTGGAAACTCCCCACAAGTGACCCCATTTTGGAAACTAAACCCCCCAAGGAACTTATCTAGATGTGTGGTGAGAACTTTGAACCACCAAGTGCTTCACACAAGTTTATAATGTAGAGCCATAAAAATAAAAAAATCATATTTTTTTCCACAAAAATGATATGTTCGCCCCCAATTTTTTATTTTCCCAAGGGTAACAGAAGAAATTGGACCCCAAGAGTTATTGTGCAATTTGTCCTGAGTACGCTGATACCCCATATGTGGGGTAAACTACTGTTTAGGCGCATGTCAGAGCTCAGAAGGGAAGAAATACTGTTTGACTTTTTCAATGCAGAATTGGCTGGAATTGAGATCAGACGCCATGTCGCGTTTGGATAGCCCCTGATGTGCCAAAACAGTGGTGACCCCATTTTAGAAACTAGACCCCATAAGGAACTTATCTAGATCTGTGGTGAGCACTTTGAACCCCAAAGTGCTTCATACAAGTTTATAACGTAGAGTCATAAAATTTAAAAATCATATTTTCCACAAAAATTATCTTTTCACCCCAATTTTTATTTTCCCAAGGGTAATAAGACCTCAAAAGTAATTGTGCAATTTGTCCTGAATACTCCGATACCCAATATGTGGGGGTAAACCACTGTTTGGGTGCATGGCAGAGCTCGGAAGAGAAGGAGCGCCATTTGACTTTTTCAACCCAGAATTGGCTGGACGCCATGTCGCGTTTGGAGAGCCCCTGATGTGCCTAAACAGTGGAAACCCCCCACAAGTGACACCATTTTGGAAACTAGACCCCCTAAGGAACTTATCTAGATTTGTTGTGAGCACTTTGAACCCCCAAGTGTTTCACTAAAGTTTATAATGCCTGGGTGTGAAAAAAATTTTTTCCACAAAAGTAGTTTTTTAGTCCCCAATTTTGATTTTTCACAAGGAAATTGGACCTCAATAGTTGTTGTCCAATTTGTCCTGAGTACGCTGATACCCCATATACTATTTGGGCGCACGGCAGGGCTCGGAAAAGAAGTAATGACGTTTTGGAATGCAGACTTTGAAGGGTGTCATGTTCAGTTTGCAGAGCCCCTGATGTGCCTAAACAGTGGAAACTCCCACAAGTGACCCCATTTTGGAAACTAAACCCCCCAAGGAACTTATCTAGATGTATGGTGAGAACTTTGAACCACCAAGTGCTTCACACAAGTTTATAATGTAGAGCCATAAAAATAAAAAAATCATATTTTTTTCCACAAAAATGATATGTTCGCCCCCAATTTTTTATTTTCCCAAGGGTAACAGAAGAAATTGGACCCCAAGAGTTATTGTGCAATTTGTCCTGAGTACGCTGATACCCCATATGTGGGGTAAACTACTGTTTAGGCGCACGTCAGAGCTCAGAAGGGAAGAAATACTGTTTGACTTTTTCAATGCAGAATTGGCTGGAATTGAGATCAGACGCCTTGTCACGTTTGGAGAGCCTCTGATGTGCCTAAGCAGTGGAAACCCCCCAATTCTAACTCCACCCCTAACCCCAACACACCCTTAAACCTAATCCCAACCCTAGCCCTAACCCTAACCACAAACCTAACCCTAACACACCCTAACCCTAATCCCAACCCTAATCCTAACTTTAGCCCCAACTCCAACCCTAACTTTAGCCCCAACTCTAACCCTAACCCTAATGGGAAAATGGAAATAAATACATTTTTGAAATTTTATTATTTTTTCCTAACTAAGGGGGTGATAAAGGGGGTTTGATTTACTATTTATATCGGGTTTTTATGTTTGGCAGCTGTCACACGGTAAAAGACGCTTTTTATTGCAAAAAATAGTTTTTGCATCATCACATTTAGAGAGCGATAATTTTTGCATATTTTGGCCTACAGAGTCATGTGAGGTCTTATTTTTTGCGGGACGAGTAGGCGTTGTTATTGGTACCATTTTTGAGTACATTACTTTTTTTATTGCCTTTTATTACGATTTTTGGGAGGCAGAATGAACAAAAACCAGCAATTCAATAATTTCTTTTGGGGGGGCATTTATACTGTTCCGCGTGTGATAAAATCGATAAAGCGGTTTTATTCTTTGGGTTAGTACGATTACGGCGATACCTTATTTATATAATTTTTTTATGTTTTGGCGCTGTTATACAATAAAAATAATTATATATAAAAAATAATTGTTTTTGCATCACTTTATTCTGTGAGCTATAACTTTTTTATTTTTTTGCTGATGATGCTGTATGGCGGCTTGTTTTTTGCGGGACAAGATGACGTTTTCAACAGTATCATGTTTATTTATATGTGTCTTTTTGATCGCGTGTTATTCCACTTTTTGTTCGGTGGTATGATGAAAAAGCATTTTTTTTTGCCTTGTTTTTTTTTTAAGGGGTTCACTAAAAGGGTTAACTAGTGGGACAGTTTTATAGGGCTGGTCTTTACGGAGGCGGTGATACTAAATATGTGTATTTTTATTGTTGGGGTATTTTTTTACATTAACCCCTTCACCCCCAAGGGTGGTTTGCACCTTAATGACCGGGCCAATTTTTACAATTCTGACCACTGTCTCTTTATGAGGTTATAACTCTGGAACGCTTCAATGGATCTTCGCGATTCTGAGACTGTTTTCTCGTGACATATTGTACTTCACGTTAGAAGTAAAATTTCTTCGATATAACTTGCGTTTATTTTTGAAAAAAATGCAAATATGGCGAAAATTTTTAAAATTTTGCAATTTTCAAACTTTGAATTTTTATTCCCTTAAAACAGAGAAATATGTCACATAAAATAGTTAAGAAATAACATTTCCCACATGTCTACTTTACATCAGCACAATTTTGGAACCAAAATTTTTTTTTGTTAGGAAGTTATAAGGGTTAAAAGTTGACCAGCGATTTCTCATTTTTACAACAAAATTTACAAAGCCATTTTTTTTAGGGACCACCTCTCATTTGAAGTCACTTTGAGGGGTCTATATGGCAGAAAATACCCAAAAGTGACACCATTCTAAAAACTGCACCCCTCAAGGTACTCAAAACCACATTCAAGAAGATTATTAACCCTTCAGGTGCTTCACAGGAACTAAAGCAACGTGGAAGGAAAAAATGAATATTTAACTTTTTAGCCACAAAAATGATCTTTTACAAACTTTTTTTTTATTTTGACAAGGGTAAAAGGAGAAAATGGACAGATAAGGTTGTTATGCAATTTCTCCTGAGTACGCCAATACCCAATATGTGGGGGAAAACCACTGTTTGGGCACACGGCAGAGCTCGTAAGGGAAGGAGCGCCGTTTGACTTTTTCAAACTAAAATTGGCTGGAATTGAGATTGGACGCCATGTCGTGTTTGGAGAGCCCCTGATGCGCCTAAACAGTGGAAACCCCCACAAGTGACACCATTTTGGAAACTAGACCCCCTAAGGTACTTATCTAGATCTGTTGTGAGCACTTTGAACTCCCAAGTGTTTCACAAAAGCTTATAATGCCTGGGTGTGAAAAAAAAAAAAAACAATTTTCCACAAAAATGATTTTTTAGTCCCAAATTTTTGAATTTTCCCAAGGAAATTGGACCCCAAAAGTTGTCGTCCAATTTGTCCTGAGTACGCTGATACCCCATATGTGGGGGGGGGGAACTGTTTGGGTGCACGGCAGGGCTTGGAAAGGAAGTAGTAACGTTTTGGAATGCAGACGTTGATGGGGGTCATGTTCCGTTTGCAGTGCCCCAGATGAGCCTAAACAGTGGAAACCCCCCACAAGTGACCCCATTTTGGAAACTATACCCCCTAAGGAACTTATCTAGATCTTTGGTGAGCACTTTGAACCCCCAAGTGCTTCACACAAGTCTATAATGCCCGGGCATGAAAATAAAAAATCCTATTTTTTTCCCACAAAAATTATATTTTAGTCACTAATTTTTTATTTTCTCAAGGGTAACAGGAGAAATTGGACCACATAAGTTGTTGTCCAATTTGTCCTGAGTACGCTGATACCCCATATGTGGGTGGGAACCACTGTTTGGGCGCACGGCAGAGCTCAGAATGGAAGGAGCACCATTTGACTTTTTCCAACCAAAATTGGCTGGAATTGAGATTGGATGCCATGTTGCATTTGGAGAGCCCCTGATGTGCCTAAACAGTGGAACCCCCCACAAATGACCCCATTTTGGAAACTAGACCCCCTAAGGAACTTTTCTAGATCTTTGGTGAGCAATTTGAACCCCCAAGTGCTTCACACAAGTTTATAACGTAGAGCCGTAAAATTTAAAAATCATATTTTTTCCACAAAAATGATCTTTTCACCCCAATTTTTATTTTTCCAAGGGTAACAAGACTCCAATAGTTATTGTGCAATTTGTCCTGAGTGCGCTGATATCCCATATGTGGGGGTAAACCACTGTTTGGGTGCATGGCAGAGTTTGGAAGGGAAGGAGCGCCGTCTGACTTTTTCAACGCAGAATTGGCTGGACGCCATGTCGTGTTTGGAGAGCTCCTGATCTGCCTAAACAGTGGAAACCCCCATAAATGATGCCATTTTGGAAACTAGACCCCTCAAGGAACTTATCTAGATGTGTGGTGAGAACTTTTAACCCCAGGTGTTTCACTAAAGTTTATAACGTACAGCCGTAAAATAAAAAATCTTTTTTTTTTTTACAAAAATGATTTTTTTGTCCCCAATATTTTATTTTCACAAGGGTAACAGAAGAAATTGGAACCCAAAAAGTTGTTGTCCAATTTGTCCTGAGTACGCTGATACCCAATATGTGGGAGAAAACTACTGTATGGGCGCACGTCAGGGCTCGGAAGGGAAGTGACGTTTTGGATTGCAGACTTTGATGGAATGGTCTGGGGGCGTCATGTCACATTTGGAGAGCCCCTGATGCACCTATACAGTGGAAACCCCCCACAAGTGACCCCATTTTGGCAAATAGACCCAACAAGGAACTTATCTAGATGTGTGGTGAGCACTTTGAACCCCGAAGTGCTTCACAGAAGTTTATAACGTACAGCCGTAAAAATAAAAAAATTTTTTTTTTACAAAAATGATTTTTTTTGCCCCCAATATTTTATTTTCACAAGGGTAACAGGAGAAATTGGACCCCAAAAGTTGTTGTCCAATTTGTCCTGAGTACGCTGATACCCAATATGTGGGAGAAAACTACTGTATGGGCGCACGTCAGGGCTCGGAAGGGAAGTAGTGACGTTTTGGATTGCAGACTTTGATGGAATGGTCTGGGGGCGTCATGTCGCATTTGGAGAGCCCTGATGCGCCTAAACAGTGGAAACCCCCCACAAGTGACCCCATTTTGGAAAATAGACCCCACAAGGAACTTGTCTAGATGTGTGGTGAGCACTTTGAACCCCGAAGTGCTTCACAGAAGTTTATAACGCACAGCCGTAAAAATAAAAAATCCTTTTTTTTTTTGCAAAAATGATTTTTTTGCCCCAATATTTTATTTTTACAAGGGTAACAGGAGAAATTGGACCCCAAAAGTTGTTGTCCAATTTGTCCTGAGTACGCTGATATCCAATATGTGGGAGAAAACTACTGTATGGGTACACGTTGGGGCTCGGAAGGGAAGTAGTGACGTTTTGGATTGCAGACTTTGATGGAATGGTCTGGGGGCGTCATGTCGCATTTGGAGAGCCCCTGATGCGCCTAAACAGTGGAAATCCCCAACAAGTGACCCCATTTTGGAAAATAGACCCACAAGGAACTTATCTAGATGTGTGGTGAGCGCTATGAAGCCCCAAGTGCTTCACAGAAGTTTATAATGTACAGCCGTAAAAACAAAAAAATATTTTTTTTTGTACAAAAATGATATTTTCGCCCCCAGTTTTTTATTTTCCCAAGGGTAGCAGAAGAAATAGGACAAATTGCACAATAACTCTTGTGGTCCAGAGTACGCTAATACCCCATATGTGGGGATAAACTACTGTTTGGACGCATGGCAGAGCTCAGAAGTGAAGGAGCACCGTTTGACTTTTTCAACGCAGAATTGGCTGGAATTGAGATCAGACGCCATGTCACATTTGGAGAGCCCCTGATGTGCCTAAACAGCTGAAACCCCCCAATTCTAACTCCAACCCTAACCCCAACACACCCCTAACCCTAGTCCCAACCCTAACCACAAACCTAACCCTAACACACCCCTAATCCCAACCCTAACCCTAATCCTAACTTTAGCGCCAACCCTAACCCTAACTTTAGCCGCAACCCTAACCCTAACCCTAATGGGAAAATGGAAATAAATGCTTTTTTTTAATTTTATTATTTTTCCCTTACTAAGGGGGTGATAAAGGGGGGTTTGATTTACTATTTATAGCGGGTTTTTATGATTGGCAGCTGTCACGCTAAAAGACGCTTTTTATTGCAAAAATAGTTTTTGCATCATCACATTTTGAGAGCTATAATTTTTGCATATTTTGGCCCACAGAGTCATGTGAGGTCTTATTTTTTGCGGGACGAGTTGACGTTTTTATTGTACCATTTTTGAGCACGTGACGTTTTTTGATCGCTTTTTATTTCGATTTTTGGGAGGTTAGAATGAACAAAAATCAGCAATTCATGAATTTCTTTTGGGGGAGGCGTTTATACCGTTCCGCGTGTGGTAAAATTGATAAAGCAGTTTTATTCTTCGGGTCAGTACGATTATGGCGATACCTCATTTATATCATTTTTTCATGTTTTGGCGCTTTTATAGAATAAAAACAATTTTATATAAAAAATAATTATTTTTGCATCGCTTTATTCTGCGAGCTATAACTTTTTTATTTTTTCGCTGATGATGCTTTATGACGGCTCGTTTTTTGCGGGACAAGATGACGTTTTCAGCGGTACCATGTTTTTTTATATCGGTCTTTTTGATCGCGTGTTATTCCACTTTTTGTTCGGCGGTATGATGATAAAGCATTGATTTTTTGCTTCGTTTTTTTTTTTTTTTTTTTAAGGTGTTCACTAAAGGGGTTAACTAGTGGGACAATTTTATAGGGGGGGTCGTTACGGACGCGGCGATACCAAATATGTGTACTTTTATTGTTTGTTTTTTTTTATTTACAGGAAGAAGTGAATTTATTGGGGAATATTTTTTTTTTTTTTATTTATTTTGGATTTTTTTTTTACACATGTTTATTTTTACTTTTTTAACTTTTTTACTTTGTCCCAGGGTGGGACATCACAGTATTTTATCAGATCGCTGGTGTGACAGTGTGCACAGCACTCTGTCACACCAGCGATCGCACAGGCATAGATGCAGGCTTCTCAGTGCCTGCTCTCGGCAGGCACTGAGGTAGCCGCCTCCCTCCAGGACCCCGGCGCCATCTTGGATCCGGGTCCTGGGAGGGAGGAAGCCCTCAGAACAGCGCGATCACATCGCGCTGCTCTGAGGGTCTCAGGGGGGCGCGCAGGGAGCCCCCACCCTGCGCGATCCTCCCCTGTGCCCCCAGTACACACCGCGATCATGTTTGATCGCGGTGTACTAGGGGTTAATGTGCCGGGAGCGGTCCGTGACTGCTCCTGACACACAGTCATGGGTGTCAGCTGTGATAATCAGCTGACACCCGGCGGCGATTAGCTGCGCTCCCCTCAGGAGCGCAGCTGATCGCCTATGACGTACTATCCCGTCCCCGGTCATACGGGCCCAGGTACCATGGACGGGATAGTATGTCCGATGGCAGTAAGGGGTTAAAGAAATGAATTTTTTGGGGAATATTTTTTTTTCATTATTTAGGAATTTTTTTTACACGTTATTTTTATTTTTTTTTAACTTTTTACTTTGACCAGAGTGGGACATCACTCTATAAGGTCAGATCACCGATCTGACACTGTGCACAGCACTCTGTCAGATCGGTGATATGACAGGCATTACTGCAGGCTTTCTCAGCGCCGGCTCTCAGCAGGCACTGAGGAAGCCGCCTCCCTGCAGGACCCGGAAGGACCCCGCGGCCATCTTGGATCCAGGATCCTGCAGGGAGTAGGGTCCCTCGGAACAGCGCGACACATCGTGTCATGTTTGATCGCAGTGTGCCAGGGGTTAATGTTCCCGGAGCGGTCCGTGACCGCTCGTGGCACATAGTGCTGGGTGTCAGCTGTGATAATCAGCTGACATCCGGCTGCGATCAGCTGCGCTCCCCCCGGGAGCGCAGCTGATCGCCTAGGACGTACTATACCGTCCTTGGGAATTAAGTCCTAGGGCACATGGACGGGATAGTACGTCCGATGACAGAAAGGGGTTAACAACACCATTTTTTTTTTAGGGACCACATCACATTTGCAGTCACTTTGAGGGGTCTATATGATAGAAAATACCCAAAAGTGACACCATTCTAAAAACTGCACCCCTCAAGGTGCTCAAAACCACATTCAAGAAGTTTATTAACCCTTCAGGTGCTTCACAGGAATTTTTGGAATGTTGAAAAAAAATGACCATTTAACTTTTTTTCACAAAATATTTACTTCAGATCCAATTTTTTTATTTTACCAAGGGTAACAGGAAAATTGGACCACAAAAGTTGTTGTGCAATTTGTCCTGAGTATGCTGATATCCTATATCTGGGGGGAACCACTTTTTGGGAGCACGGCAGAGCTCGGAAGGCAAGGAGCGCCATTTGACTTTTCAATGAAAAATTGGCTGGAATTGAGATTGGAAGTCATGTTGCGTTTGAAGAGCCCCTGATGCACCTAAACAGTGGAAACCACACACAAGTGACACCATTTTGGAAAGTAGACCCCCTAAGGAACTTTAATCATGTTTGATCGAAGTGTGCCTGGGGTTAAAGTGCGGGGAGTAGTCTGTGACCACTCCTGGCACTTAGTGCCGGGTGTCAGCTGTGAGAATCAGCTGACACCCGACCGCGATCAGCTGCGCTCCCCCCGTGAGCGCAGCTGATCACATATGACGTACTATTCCGTCCATGGGAATTAAGTCCCAGGGCACATGGACGGATGGCAGAAAGGGGTTAAAATAGGTGACCTAACCATTGCTTCAGTGAGGAGAGGCCTAGTGATATACAGACATGCTGTCTGCTCATTCACCCCTCCTCTTTACTGAAAGTGTTCAAAGGGAAGTCAAGAGCAGACAGGTAGCAGGCGTCAGAGCGAGCCTGCAGCCACATTGTGTGCACCCACACTGACACTTGGCGCGTGCTGCTGCACTCATTCAGTGTCGCTGGTTTCACACTTGCGTTTTTTTTCAAATCAGGCAAAATCAGATTTTTCAGCCAAATCCTGATCCTTTCAGGATCCAGTTTTTGCCCATTCACTTTATTGGTGTCAGGTAGAATCCAGTTACTTCAGTTTGCTTCCTGACACCATTAAAGTGAATGGACAAAAAACTGGATCCTGAAAGGAACAGGATTTGGCTGAAAATTCTGATTTTGACTGACTTGAAAAAAATACAAGTGTGAAACCAGCCTCAGTGAGTAAGCGCAGACTTGCAAGCTGATTTTAGGCAGCACTCATTTTACTGACAGAGCACTATCAATTAAGACAAGCTTTAATATACAAATACGAGAGTGCTGCAAAACACCCTCATTTGCAAAATTAAAGTAGATTTTACTTTATAGCTCCAATAAAAACTATTCTATAGGAATATGTACAGTACAGACCAAAAGTTTGGACACACCTTCTCATTCAATGATTTTTCTGTATTTTCATGACTATGAAAATTGTAGAATCACACTGAAGGCATCAAAACTATGAAGTAACACATGTGGAATTATACATTACACTTTACAAAAAAGTGTGAAACAACTGAAAATATGTCTTATATTCTAGGTTCTTCAAAGTAGCCACCTTTTGCTTTGATTACTGCTTTGCACGCAGAAAAGATGAACGGATGGGCTCTACATGCCTTGTTCCCACCGTGAAGCATGGAGAAGGTGGTGTGAGGGTGTGGGGGTGCTTTGCTGGTGACACTGTTGGGGATTTATTCAAAATTGAAGGCATACTGAACCAGCATGGCTACCACAGCATCTTGCAGCAGCATGCTATTCCATCCGGTTTGCGTTTAGTTGGATCATCATTTATTTTTCAACAGGACAATGACCCCAAACACACCTCCAGGCTGTGTAAGTGCTATTTGACCAAGAAGGAGAGTGTTGGGGTGCTACGCCAGATGACCTGGCCTCCACAGTCACCAGACCTGAACTCAATTGAGATGGTTTGGGGTGAGCTGGAACGCTCACCGCTTCAATTTTGAATAAATCCCCAACAGTGTAACCAGCAAAGCACCCCCACATCATCACACCACCTCCTCCATGCTTGACGGTGGGTACTAGGCATGTAGAGTCCATCCGTTCACCTTTTCTGCGTGCAAAGCAGTCATCAAAGCAAAAGGTGGCTACTTTGAAGAACCTAGAATATAAGACATATTTTCAGCTGTTTCACACTTTTTTGTAAAGTGTAATGTATAATTCCACATGTGTTAATTCATAGTTTTGATGCCTTCAGTGTGATTCTACAATTTTCATAGTCATGAAAATACAGAAAAATCATTGAATGAGAAGGTGTGTCCAAACTTTTGATCTGTACTGTACATATACAGCGCAGGCTCCCCTGTCACCAGCCTCCCCTGTTCACCAGTATATAGCACAGCCTTCCCGTCACCAGCCTCACCTATTCACCAGTGTGCAGTACAGCCTCCCCTGTTCACTAGTATATAGCACAGCCTCCTCAGTCACCATCCTCCCCTGTTCACCATTATACAGCACAGCCTCCCATCACCAGCCTCCCCTGTTCTCCAGTATATAGTACAGCCTCCTCAGTCACCAGCCTCACCTATTCACCAGTATGCAGCACAGCCTCCCCTCTACACCAGTATACAGCACAGTCTCCCCTGTCAACAGTATATAGCAGCAGCCTCCCCTGTCACCAGTATATAGCAACAGCCTCCCCATCACCAGTATATAGCAGCAGCCTCCCCTGTTCACCAGTATATAGCACAACCTCACCTGTTCACCAGTGTGCAGCACAGCCTCCCCTGTTCACCAGTATATAGCATCTGCCTCCCTTGTTCACTAGTATCCAGCACAGCCTCCCCTGTCACCAGTCTCCCCTGTTCACCAGTATATAAAGAAAATAGAAAGGTTGGCACACAACTATAAGTATGGCGGTGCTAGTTAACGGGATCAATGATCCCTTAATAATAATGTCTCAAAAAACACTGCACTCGCTGGAAAAATATGCTTCAAGTGAAAGTTTTATTGGTCATATTCAGAATAAGCGACAAGTAATTTGACGTTTCGGCCTCTGCCGGGCCTTGATCACAAAGTCGCTGCAAAAAATAGATAAAAAGTGTACATTATAAACAGTGAAAAAATATATACATATTTACATTAATATATACAAATACATGTCACAGTCTTTTAGGCATTTTAAGGCAGATATTATGGTACGGGTTCATATAATATAAACCGAGGCCTAAAGGAAACGAGATGAAGGAGTAGAGATCATGTATCTATCACATAATGAGACAGTAAGTACATAGCAACATACCGTTATTGTGATTGCATCGCAAGCTGTATCATACATTAGGTTCAGAGTGGAGTCAAGAGAAATTCTCCTGTTAGAGATGGTAGGATGAGATTTGGAACAATAAGTAATATCACATAATGCAAATAATCACACATATAGAAAGGACAAATATAGTAAGGACCCAAGAGAGTAGAAGGTAAAAGGTCTCCAATAAGGAAGTGTGAGGTTGTTAATATTAGTGAAAGGGGGTACATGGCGATATTGATTTACCAGAAACAGTGTTGGTATAAATTTATGCTGAAGACGAGTGGAGTTGTGAGACCATACTGTTCGTCTAATATAATGGAGATGATGCTATTGGGAATGAAGTCATGGTGATCAGAACAAGCATAAATAGTTCATATAAGGCACACTGAGCTCATTGAACGGTATTTACCAATGCTGTCTTAATCTGGAGCCAATGGATATTAGGATTGCGCTGAATAATATAGACATGTGTCAGGACCAGTATGCTGTAGGAATAGGATTTTCAGAATGAAAACACAATATAATGTTGGTAAGTACTCAATTAAAAACGGTGCTCCTTCCCTTCCGAGCTCTGCCATGCGTCAAAATAGTGGTTCCCCCCACATATGGGATATCAGCATACTCAGGACAAATTGCACAATAGCTTTTGGGGTCCTATTTCTCCTGTTACCCTTATAAAAATAAAAATTTGGGGGCAAAAATATTATTTTTGTGGAAAAAAATATGATATTTTTATTTTCACGGCTCTACGTTATAAACTTCTGTGAAGCACTTGGGGTTCAAAGTGCTCACCACACATCTAGATAAGTTCCTTGGGGGGTTTAGTTTCCAAAATGGAGTCACTTGTGGGGGGTTTCTACTGTTTAGGCACATCAGGGGCTTTCCAAACGTGACATGACACCCGCAGACCATTCCATCAAAATCTGCATTTAAAAACGGTGCTCCTTCCCTTCCGAGCTCTGCCATGCGTCAAAATAGTGGTTTACCCCCACATATGGGGTATCAGCGTACTCAGGACAAATTGCACAATAACTTTTGGGGTCCTGTTACCCTTTGGAAAATAACAATTGGGGGTGGAAAGATAATTTTTGTGGAAAAGATATGATTTTTTAATTTTACTGCTCTACGTTATAACCTTCTGTGAAGCCCTTGGGGGTTCAAAGCTTTCACCACACATCTAGATAAGTTCCTTGGGGGGTCTAGTTTCCAAAATGGGGTCACTTGTGGGGGGTTTCCACTGTTTAGGCACACAGGGACTCTCCAAATGCGACATGGCGTCCAATCTCAATTCCAGCCAAAAAAGTCAAATGGCGCTGCTTCCCTTCCGAGCTCTGCCATGCGCCCAAATAGTGGTTTACCCCCACATATGCGGTATAAGCGTACTCAGGAAAAATTGCACAATAACTTTTGGGGTCCTTTTACCCTTTGGAAAATAAAAATTGGGGGTGGAAAGATCATTTTAGTGGAAAAGATATGATTTTTTAATTTTACAGCTCTACGTTATAACCTTCTGTGAAGCCCTTGGGGTTCAAAGCTCTCACCACACATCTAGATAAGTTCCTTGGGGGGTCTAGTTTCCAAAATGGGGTTACTTGTGGGGGGTTTCCACTGTTTAGGCACACAGGGGCTCTCCAAATACGACATGGCGTCCAATCTCAATTCTAGCCAAAAAAGTCAAATGGCGCTGCTTCCCTTCCGAGCTCTGCCATGCACCCAAATAGTGGTTTACCCCCACATATGGGGTATCAGCGTACTCAGGACTAATTGCACAATAACTTTTGGGGTCCTTTTATCCTTTGGAAAATAAAAATTGGGATGAAAAGATCATTTTTGTGGAAAAAATATGATTTTTTAATTTTACGGCTCT
>JARQOD010000003.1:290026146-290137210 GCA_033576555.1 Oophaga sylvatica | reverse complement strand
TCCTGCAGGGAGTAGGGTCCCTCGGAACACGCCACATCGTGTCATGTTTGATCGCAGTGTGCCAGGGGTTAAGTTCCCGGAGCGGCCCCGTGCCCGCTCGTGCACATATGCTGGTGTCACGTGATAATCACTGACACCGGCGCGATCACTGCGCTCCCCCCGGAGCGCACTGATCGCCTAGGACGTACTATACCTCCTTGGGGAAATTAAGTCCTGGGCACATGACGGAATACGTCCGATGACAAAAGGGGTTAACAACACCATTTTTTTTAGGGACCACATCACATTTGCATCACTTTGGGGGGTCTATATGAAAAAATACCCAAAATGCACCATCTAAAAAACTGCACCCCCGGTGCTAAAAAAACCACTTTCAAGAAGTTTATTAACCCTTCATGCTTCACGGGAAATTTTTTTGGAATGTTAAAAAAAAATACCATTAAACTTTTTTTCACAAAATATTTACTTCAACCAAAATTTTTTTATTTTACCAAGGTAACAGGAAAATTGGACCCAAAATTTGTGTGCAATTTGTCCTATATCTGATATCCTATACTGGGGGGAACCCTTTTTGGACACGGCAAGCTCGGAAGGCAAGGAGCCCCTTTGCTTTTCAATGAAAAATTGGCTGGAATTGAGATTGGAAGTCAGTTGCGTTTGAAGAGCCCCTGATCACCTAAACAGTGGAAACCACCACAATGACACCTTTTTGGGAAAGTAGACCCCCTAAGGAATTTAATCATGTTTGATCGAATGTGCCTGGGGTTAAAGTGCGGGGAGTAGTCTGTGACCACCCTCACTAGTGCCGGGTGTCGCGTGAGAATCACTGCACCCAACCGCGACAGCTGCCTCCCCCCGGGCGCAGCTGATCACAATGCTACTTTTTCCCGCCATGGGAATTAACCCCAGGCACATGGACGGATGGCAAAAGGGGTTAAAAAAGGTGACCTAACCATTGCATCAGTGAGGGAAGGCCTAGGATATACAACAGCGTCTGCCATTCCACCCCTCCTCTTTACTGAAAGTGTTCAAGGAATCAAGAGCAGACAGGTACAGGCGTCAGAGCGAGCCTGCAGCCACATTGTGGCCCCACACGACCTTGGCGCTGCTGCTGCACCCATTCGTGTCGCTGGTTTCACATTGCGTTTTTTTTTCAAATCAGGCAAAATCAATTTTTCAGCCAATCCTGATCCTTTCGGGTCCAGTTTTTCCCATTCACTTTATTGGGCAGGTAGAAATCCATTACTTCAGTTTGCTTCCTGACACATTAAATGAATGGACAAAAAACTGGATCCTGAAAGAACAGATTTGCTGAAAATTTCTATTTTTGACTGACTTGAAAAAAATACAAGTGTGAAACCACCTCATGATAACGCAGACTTGCAAGCTGATTTTAGGCAGCACTCATTTTACGACGGGCACTATCAATTAAGACAAGCTTTAATATACAAATCGAAGTGCTGCAAAACACCCTCATTTCAAAATTAAAGTAATTTTACTTTATAGCTCCAATAAAAACTATTCTATGGGAATATTAAGTCAGACCAAAAGTTTGGACACACCTTCTCATTCAATGATTTTTCTGTATTTCATGACTATGAAAATTTTAGAATCACACTGAAGGCATCAAAACTATGAAGTAACACATTGGAATTATACATTACACTTTACAAAAAAGTGTGAAACAACTAAAATATTCTTATATTCAGTTCTTCAAAGTAGCCACCTTTTGCTTTGATTACGCTTGCACCAGAAAAGAAAGAACGATGGGCTCTACATGCCTTGTTCCCACCGTGAAGCAGGGGAAAAGGGGGTGGAGGGGGTGGGGGTGCTTTGCTGTGACACTGTTGGGGGTTTTATTCAAAATTGAAGCCATACTGAACCAGCATGGCTACCACAGCATCTTGCAGCAGCGCTATTCCATCCGGGTTTTCGTTTAGTTTGATCATATTTTTTTTTTCAACAGGACAATGGACCCCAAACACACCTCCCAGCTGTGTAAGTCTATTGACCAAAAAAGGAGTGTTGGGGTGGGTACGCCAGTGACCTCCTCCACAGCACCAGACCTGAACTCAATTGAGATGTTTGGGGTGAGCTGGAAACGCTCACCGCTTTAATTTTGAATAAATCCCCAACAATGAAAACCAGCAAAGCACCCCCACATCATCACACCACCTCCCCCCATGCTTACGTGGGTACTAGGCATGTAAGTCCATCCTTCACCTTTTCTGCGTGCAAAGCATCTCAAAGCAAAAGGTGGCTACTTTGAAACCAGAATATAAGACATATTTTTCACTGTTTCACACTTTTTTTAAAGTGTAATGTATAATTCCACTGTGTTAATTCATAGTTTTTGATGCCTTCATGTGATTCTACAATTTTCATAGTCATGAAAAAACAAAAAAAAATCATTGAATAGAAGGTTTCCAAACTTTTGATCTGTAACTGTACTATACAGCGCAGGCTCCCCTGTCACCAGCCTCCCC
The DNA here is from genome assembly GCA_033576555.1 of Oophaga sylvatica. Classification (NCBI taxonomy): domain Eukaryota; kingdom Metazoa; phylum Chordata; class Amphibia; order Anura; family Dendrobatidae; genus Oophaga; species Oophaga sylvatica. The sequence goes on along the minus strand of JARQOD010000003.1, from coordinate 290,134,724 downwards.
TGTTCACCAGTATATAGCACAGCCTTCCCTCACCAGCCTCACCTATTCACCATGTGCATACAGCCTCCCCTTTCACTAGTATATAGCACAGCCTCCTCAGTCACCATCCCCCCTGTTCACCATTATACAGCACAGCCTCCCATCACCAGCCTCCCCTGTTCTCCAGTATATAGTACACCTCCTCATCACCAGCCCACCTATTCACCAGTATGCAGCACAGCCTCCCCTCTACACCAGTATACAGCACAGTCTCCCCTGTCAACAGTATATAGCAGCAGCCCCCCTGTCACCAGTATATAGCAACAGCCTCCCCATCACCATATATACAGCAGCCTCCCCTGTTCACCATATATAGCACAACCCACCTGTTCACCAGTGTGCAGCACACGCCCCCCTGTTCACCATATATAGCATCTGCCTCCCTTGTTCACTAGTATCCACACAGCCTCCCCTGTCACCATCCCCTCCCCTGTTCACCAGTATATAAAGAAAATAGAAAAGGTTGGCACACAACTATAAGTATGGCGGTGCTAGTAACGGATCAATGATCCCTTAATAATAATGTCTCAAAAACACTGCACTCGTGGAAAAATATCTTCAAGTGAAAGTTTTATTGTCATATTCAAATAAGCGACAAGTAATTTGACGTTTTCGGCCTCTGCCGGGCCTTGATCACAAAGTCGCTGCAAAAAATAGATAAAAAGTGTACATTATAAACAGTGAAAAAATATATACAATTTACATTAATATATACAAATACATGTCACAGTCTTTAGGCATTTTAAGGCAATATTATGGTACGGGTCATAAAATAAACCGAGGCCTAAAGGAAACAGATGAAGGAGTAGAGATCATGTATCTACACATAATGAACATAATACATACAACATACCGTTTTGTGATTGCATCGCAACGTACATACATTAGGTTCAAGTGAGTCAAGAGAAATTCTCCTGTAAGATGGTAGGATGAGATTTGGAACAATAAGTAATATCACATAATGCAAAATAATACACATATAGAAAAGGACAAATATAGTAAGGACCCAAGAGAGTAAAAGTAAAAGGTCTCCAATAAGGAAGTGTGAGGTTGTTAATATTAGTGAAAGGGGTACATGGCGATATTGAATTACCAGAAACAGTGTTGGTATAAATTTAATGCTGAAGACGAGTGGAGTTGTGAGACCATACTGTTCGTCTAATATAATGGAGAGGGAATGCTATTGGGAATGAAGTCCATGGTGATCAAACAAGCATAAATAGTTCATATAAGGCACACTGAGCTCATTGAACGTATTACCAATGCTGTCTTAATCTGGAGCCAAAGATATTGGGATTGCGCTGAATAATATAGACATGTGTCAGGACCATATGCTGTAGGAATAGGATTTCAGAATGAAAACACAATATAATGTTGGAAATACTCAATTAAAAACGGTGCTCCTTCCCTTCCGAGCTCTGCCATGCTCAAAATAGTGGTTCCCCCACATATGGGATATCAGCATACTCAGGACAAATTGCACAATAGCTTTTGGGTCCTATTTCCCTGTTACCCTTATAAAAAAAAAAATTTGGGGCAAAAAAATTATTTTTTGTGGAAAAAAATATATTTTTATTTTCACGCTCTACGTTATAAAACTTCTGTGAAGCACTTGGGTTCAAAGTGCTCACCACACATCTAGATAAGTTCCTTGGGGGGTTTAGTTTTCCAAAATGGAGTCACTTGTGGGGTTTCTACTGTTTAGGCACATCAGGGCTTTCCAAACGTGACATGACACCCGCAGACCATTCCATCAAAATCTGCATTTAAAAACGGTGCTCCTTCCCTTCCGAGCTCTGCCATGCGTCAAAATAGTGGTTTACCCCCACATATGGGTATCAGCGTACTCAGGACAAATTGCACAATAACTTTTGGGTCCTTTTACCCTTTGGAAAATAACAAATGGGGGTGGAAAGATAATTTTTTTTGAAAAGATATGATTTTTTTTAAATTTTACTGCTCTACGTTATAACCTTCTGTAAGCCTTGGGGGTTCAAAGCTTTCACCACACATCTAGATAAGTTCCTTGGGGGTCTAGTTTCCAAAATGGGGTCACTTGTGGGGGGTTTCCACTGTTTAGGCACACAGGGACTCTCCAAATGCGACATGGCTCCAATCTCAATTCCAGCCAAAAAAGTCAAATGGCGCTGCTTCCCTTCCGAGCTCTCCATGCGCCCAAATAGTGTTTACCCCCACATATGCGGTATAGCGTACTCGGAAAAATTGCACAATAACTTTTTGGGGGCCTTTTACCCTTTGGAAAATAAAAATTGGGGTGGAAAGATCATTTAGTGAAAAGTATATTTTTTAATTTTACAGCTCACGTTATAACCTTCTGTGAAGCCCTGGGGGTTCAAAGCTCTCACCACACATCTAGATAAGTTCCTTGGGGGTCTAGTTTCCAAAATGGGGTTACTTGTGGGGGTTTTCCACTGTTTAGGCACACAGGGGCTCTCCAAATACGACATGGCTCCAATCTCAATTCTAGCCAAAAAAGTCAAATGGCGCTGCTTCCCTTCCGACCTGCCATGCACCCAAATAGTGGTTACCCCCACATATGGGGGATCAGCGTAATCAGACTAATTGCCAATAACTTTTGGGGTCCTTTATCCTTTGGAAAATAAAAAAATTTGGGATGAAAAGTCATTTTGTGAAAAAATATGATTTTTTAATTTTACGGCTCACGTTATAACCTTCTGTGAAGCCCTTGGGGGTTCAAAGCTCTCACTACACATCTAGATAATTCCTTGGGGGTCTAGTTTCCAAATGGGGTTAATTGTGGGGGTTTCCACTGTTTAGGCACACAGGGCTCTCCAAATGCGACATGGCGTCCAATCTCAATTCCACCAAAAAAGTCAAATGGCGCTGCTTCCCTTCTGAGCTCTGCCATGCACCCAAATAGTGGTTTACCCCCACATATGGATATCAGCGTACTCAGGACTAATTGCACAATAACTTTTGGGTCCTTTTTATCCTTTGGAAAATAAAAATTGGGATGAAAAGATAATTTTTGTGGAAAAAATATGATTTTTTAATTTACGGCTCTACGTTATAACCTTCTGTGAAGCCCTTGGGGTTCAAAGCTCTCACTACACATTAGATAAGTTACTTGGGGGTCTAGTTTCCAAAATGGGGTCACTTGTGGGGTTTCCACTGTTTAGGCACACAGGACTCTCCAAATGCGACATGGCGTCCAATCTCAATTCCAGCCAAAAAAGTCAAATGGCGCTGCTTCCCTTCCGAGCTCTGCCATGCGCCCAAATAATGGTTTACCCCCCACACATGGGTATCGCTGTACTCAGAGAAATTGTACAACAAATATTGTTGTTCATTTTCTACTGATACCCTTGACAAAATTTTAAAAAATTGTGTCGAAAGAAAAATTTTGGGAAAAAAAGTTAAATGTTAATTTTTTCCTTCCACATTGCTTCAATTCTTGTGAAGTACCTAAAGGGTTAATAAACTTCTTGAATGTGGCTTTGAACACGTTGAGGGGTGCAGTTTTTAGAATGGTGTCACTTTTGGTATTTTCTGTCATATTGACCCCTCAAATTCACTTCAAATGTGAGGTGGCCCCTAAAAAAAATGATTTTGTAAATTTTGTTGGAAAAATGAGAAATTGCGGGTCAACTTTTAACACTTATAACTTCCTAACAAAAAAAAATTTTGGTTCCAAAATTGTGCTGATGTAAAGTAGACATGTGGGAAATGTTATTTATTAACTAATTTTTGTGACATATCTCTCTGATTTAATGGCATAAAAATTAAAAGTTTGAAAATTGCAAATTTTCAAAATTTTTGCCATATTTCCGTTTTTTTCATAAATAAACGCAAGTTATATTGAAGAAATTTTACCACTATCATGAAGTACAATATGTCACAAGAAAACAATCTCAGAATCGCGAAGATCCGTTGAAGCGTTCCAGAGTTATAAGCACATAAAGAGACAGTGGTCAGAATTGTAAAAATTGGCCTGGTCTTTAACCTACAAAATGGCTTGGTCGTTAAGGGTTAACATAACAATTCCTCCTGTATTTGGTTCATTACTATTTTCTCCATGGTTTTTCAATATGATATTACTGCTATATATCCACTCACAACACAGCGCTGTCGTCATTATTTTATCACCATGACAACATAACAATCACTCCACTAAGCAGGACAGAGGTCCACTGACATTACCCTCCCTACTGCGCATGCGTCGGCGTCTGACGTCACATCCGATCATGTGACTACCCAGCGCTTTATACAGCGCTCCTGAGAGCTCATTGTAGCTTTCTCCTGCTAAGGCACGGATGTGCCAGCATCTCCATTATACCACCAACGCCCTGGATCGCTCCCACCACATCACCAACGGATGTGAGCACCTACCTGCACCAAGCTAAGTACCTACCACCATTATAATGTAATATTTCATTCTGAAAAACCCTCTTTTTACAGCGCTAACCAGCGCTCTAGATAGCGCTACTGTAAACTCAGTACAGCCTCCTCCCGCTAAGGCACGGATGTGCCAGCAGTTCCCACTGTACCACCAACGCTCTGGATTTACTCCTACCACATGTGAGCATCTGGCTGCATTTAATAGAGTAATGATGTCAGCGTGTGTTTGTTAATGTCTAGAAAAACCAAAAAGAAGGAGCTTCACACAAGGCTATATAACAAACTTACATAATCTTTATTAAGGACACAGTTAAAAAATTAAAAAGGAGCAATACCACAAAGTACAAGACAATAGGTGGGTAACCTAGGGAGAGTCTTCACATATATGCTTACAAAAAAGAAGAAAGAAGTGGAATAGAACTATCATGCATGGATATATAGTAAGGGCAAAGTTGCAACATTAAAGAAAAGTAACCAATACAAAAAAGGGGGGCTAACAATGGCCCTAGCTGAAGATAGCAATATGGATACCAGTCCTACATAATGCAATAATATATACACACAAAATATGAAATGCAAGCAAAAATCAGAGGCATAGTTACCAAGAAGATCAGACCCAGGGAACCCACCACACCCGACGCGCGTTTCGCTTAGAAATGCTTCGTCCAGGGTGGTTGGGTACTGGCCAGATAGGGTATATATACCAAGGGGAACCAATAAGAAGCTAGTGATTTAATTGCCTCCCTCCCATACAGCTGTAACACTTAGAGCCGATTGGGCTGAATCTAACACCATATAAGTAAACAATCAGAGTGACCTCATATTGACCCGGTAGTAAAACATTCAGAGCTCGATCCACCATAGAAATATAATCATACATAAAAAAACAATTATATATACACACAATAAATGTACAATAATAAATCAAAAGGAAGAAAGAAAAATCGCTACTTGGATCCAACTATATGTTACTATAAATGCCGCAAAGTTCGTAACATCATATCCGGAAGGTACTAATCATGTGATCTGCATCGTCCACATCCGGAAGTGCTTCACAGCCAATGGAGCATAAGCAAGGTGTCGTAACATCAGATCCGATTGGGTAATCACATGGTAAGTATCGTCACATCCGGTACTGCGCTGTGCACAGCGTTCAACAAAATAATCACAGAGGTCGCATCCAGAGCTGGTATGTATACGTTGTCATGGCAACCACGACCTCTGCGTCATTCCCAACAGCCAATAGTATGCAGCCCGCGGTATCCAATGAGATAACAACAGGAAATAACATCTAAGCTGGTATGTATACGTTGTCATGGTAGCCACATCATGCGTTTTTCTTAAATAAACAAAAAAACTCAAAAGAGGTTAGTATATCCGGAGCTAGTGAATATATATTACTATTATGGTAGCGACAAAAATCTACGATATAATAAAAAAATAATAATAAATAATAAATAATAAAAGTGGATTTCAAAGGGGATCTCATTAGTGCTATTCAAAGTGGAACACCAACATATTATACCTAAAAAGACTCACAGAAGAGACAATAAAACAATAAAAAAATACAAAATACACAAAACATGTAATGTGCATCCACAACATATAATAGTAAGAAAACAAGTGAATATATCAATATTAATTTTAGATAAATCTATATATAAAGGCATATACATGACAACATTAAAAATACATCTACAATGATATCATTATATGTCAATTTAATGCAGATGTAACAATAATAACGTGCATAAAGTGCGTGATAGTTCTATTACACCAAAAAATCAGCCATAGGAATAAAAATGGCCACCATATACAGAAGACTCAATGTGAGACAGTATAATCCCAATACACTCATGGTATCAACCACTAAGGCAATCACAATGATGATCCCATATTACATATAATCGGATGTCAAAGAAATGAAAGATGGGTCTCAAAAAATAGCAGCCCAACCGACCGGAAGAAAGTCACAGCAAATTGATCAACCCTATAAAGAACAAAAATAAAAACAATAAAAAAACACATAAAAAACCCAAACCAATTAAAAACAGTCAGAAGACAGCAAATCTCAACAAAATATATATGTACTCATACACCCACATATATACCGTGTTTCCCCGATAGTAAGACAGTGTCTTACATTCTTTTTACCCCAAAAGTACCAATATGTCTTACTTTCGGGGTATGTCTTATATTGGAAAATAAATGTCGTTTTTTGTTTTAACCATAAAATTAATGTCCTCAGATTTCCCCCCATAATGTCCTCAGATTTCCCTCATTATGTCCTCAGATTTACCCCCATAATGTCCTCAGATTCCCCCCATAATGTCCTCAGATTCCCCCCATAATGTCCTCAGATTCCCCCCATAATGTCCTCAGATTCCCCCCATAATGTCCTCAGATTCCCCCCATAATGTCCTCAGATTCCCCCCATAATGTCCTCAGATTTCCCTCATTATGTCCTTAGATTTTTCTGCCCCCCCCATAATTTTCTTAGATTTCTCCCCATGCATCCGTCTGGAGCACTTACCGTACCACCAACCGCAACGCTGCCTCACTGCCTGTGTCTCCTCTGTGATGTCAGCAGCGTGATCATGTGACCTGATCACGCTGCTGGCGCTTCATGGATGTGGAAGTGCTTGCAGCGGCGGCGGTCAGGGCACAGAGCAGAGGGGCTCCCGGCTTACAAGATGTGAGTGTGTAGCGTCTCTGACACCTGGCTGTAACCTGGAGTGAGACGCTAGCACACTGCACACCGAAGCGCAGCAGCACTTTCTCTAAGCCGGCTGTCAGTTTGACAGCCGGCTCAGAGAACGGGAGAGGGGGCGGCAGAATGCAGCCGACGAGGAGCCTCCTCCTTGGACCGCCGTATCCAACATACAGTTTACTACCGGTATGTCTTACTTTCGGGTACGTCTTACATTAGCCGATCCCCCTAAAACACCACTACGTCTTACTATCGGGGGTGTCTTACTATCGGGGAAACACGGTATATATATATACACATATGTGTGTATATGCACACACGTACTAAAAAACATCCAAGAAATACACATAGATACACAGAAGACAGAAAGAAAGATGGTACATCCTCCCAAAAGGAAACGACCCAGGCCTTTAGGGACCGTATGTCAAGCCATAAATCGACCATCCGGTGTGAGAAGACATGGCCACCATTGCCGGCACACTTTAAGGATGCCAAACATAATGTGGCCCAATTGAGATTCCAGGTAATCGAAAGGGTCCCTAGATCCAGAAGGGGTGGTAACCACATTAAACTATTAAAACAACGTGAGACCTACTGGATTTACACCCTGGATACGCTACACCCGAAAGGACTGAATCGGGATATAGATTGGCTAACATAATTTCCTTCTCTCCCTCTAGATCAATCCCTAATATTTAATTTTTGTGGCCTCCGTCCATATTCAAGATGGTAAGATCCATACCCTTCCCACACCCCCACACCCTCGCTTTACTTTCCTAGTTTGGACTCCTACCATTTAATTTTTAATTTTATTTGTCTATTTTATTTATTTATTTATTTAATCATTTTTGTTATGCCTTCATTCACAATTCTCCTTGGTTTTGTTTATTTATTTATTCGTTACTATGGTTTCCAACATTTCCTATTCTCTTTTTTCTTATCGCTGTTATATAGACATTAACAAAACAACGCTGACATCATTACTCTATTAACATAACAATTCCTCCTGTATTTGATTCATTATTATTTTCTCCATGGTTTTTCAATATTGATATTACTGCTATATATCCACTCACAACACAGCGCTGTCGTCATTATTTATCACCATGACAACATAACAATCACTCCACTAAGCAGGACAGAGGTCCGCTGACATTACCCTCCCTACTGCGCATGCGTCGGCGTCTGACGTCACATCCGATCATGTGACTACCCAGCGCTTTATACAGCGCTCCTGAGAGCTCATTGTAGCTTTCTCCTGCTAAGGCACGGATGTGCCAGCATCTCCATTATACCACCAACGCCCTGGATCGGCTCCCACCACATCACCAACGGATGTGAGCACCTACCTGCACCAAGCTAAGTACCTACCACCATTATAATGTAATATTTCATTCTGAAAAACCCTCTTTTTACAGCGCTAACCAGCGCTCTAGATAGCGCTACTGTAAACTCAGTACAGCCTCCTCCCGCTAAGGCACGGATGTGCCAGCAGTTCCCACTGTACCACCAACGCTCTGGATTTACTCCTACCACATGTGAGCATCTGGCTGCATTTAATTGAGTACTTACCAACATTATATTGTGTTTTCATTCTGAAAATCCTATTCCTACAGCATACTGGTCCTGACATATGTCTATATTATTCAGCGCAATCCTAATATCCATTGGCTCCAGATTAAGACAGCATTGGTAAATACCGTTCAATGAGCTCAGTGTGCCTTATATGAACTATTTATGCTTGTTCTGATCACTATGACTTCATTCCCAATAGCATCATCTCCATTATATTAGACGAACAGTATGGTCTCACAACTCCACTCGTCTTCAGCATAAATTTATACCAACACTGTTTCTGGTAAATCAATATCGCCATGTACCCCCTTTCACTAATATTAACAACCTCACACTTCCTTATTGGAGACCTTTTACCTTCTACTCTCTTGGGTCCTTACTATATTTGTCCTTTCTATATGTGTGATTATTTGCATTATGTGATATTACTTATTGTTCCAAATCTCATCCTACCATCTCTAACAGGAGAATTTCTCTTGACTCCACTCTGAACCTAATGTATGATACAGCTTGCGATGCAATCACAATAACGGTATGTTGCTATGTACTTACTGTCTCATTATGTGATAGATACATGATCTCTACTCCTTCCTCTCGTTTCCTTTAGGCCTCGGTTTATATTATATGAACCCGTACCATAATATCTGCCTTAAAATGCCTAAAAGACTGTGACATGAATTTGTATATATTAATGTAAATATGTATATATTTTTTCACTGTTTATAATGTACACTTTTTATCTATTTTTTGCAGCGACTTTGTGATCAAGGCCCGGTAGAGGCCGAAACGTCAAATTACTTGTCGCTTATTCTGAATATGACCAATAAAACTTTCACTTGAAGCATATTTTTCCAGCGAGTGCAGTGTTTTTTGAGACATTATCACCAGTATATAAGACAGCCTCACCTGTTCACCAGTGTGCAGCACAGCCTCCCCTGTTCCCCAGTATATAGCTGCAGCCTCCCCTGTTACCAGTATATAGGAGCAGCCTCCCCTATCACCAGTATATATCAGCAGCCTCCCCTGTTCACCAGTATACAGCAGCACCAGCCTCTTCTGTCCACCAATATACAGTGCAGCCTCCCCTGTTCCCCAGTATACAGCAGCACCAGCCTCCCTGTTCACCAGTATACATCACAGCCTCCCATCACCAGCCTCCACTGTTTACCAGTATACAGAACAGCCTCCCTTGTCACCAGCCTCCCCTGTTCACCAGTATACAGCACAGCCTCCCATCACCAGCCTCCCCTGTTCACCAGTATACATCACAGCCTCCCCTGTCACCAGCCTCCCCTGTTCACCAGTATACAGCACAGCCTCCCTTGTTCACCAGTATACAGCAGCACCAGCCTTCCCTGTTCACAAAGAATACAGCACAGCCTCCCGTCACCAGTCTCACCTGTTCACCAGTATACAGCACTGCCTCAACTGTCACCAGCCTCCTCTGTTCACCAGTATACTGCACAGCCTCCCCTGTCATCAGCCTTCCCTGTTCACCAGTATACAGCACAGCCTCCCCGGTTCACCAGTATAAAGCAGCTTCAGCCTTCCCTGTTCACCAGTATACAGCACAGCCTCCCGTCACCAGCCTCCCCTGTTCACCAGTATACAGCACAGCCTCCAGTCACCAGCCTCCCCTGTTCACCAGTATACATCACAGCCTCCCCTGTTCCCCAGTATACAGCAGCTTCAGCCTCCCCTGTTCACCAGTATACAGCACAGCCTCCCATCACCAGCTTCCCCTGTTAACCAGTATACAGCACAGCCTCCCCTGTCACCAGCCTCCTCTGTTCACCACTATACAGCACATCCTCCGCTGTTCAACAGTATACAGCACAGAATCCCCAGTTCACCAGTGTACAGCACAGCCTCCTCTGTCACAAGCCTCCCCCCCATCTTCAGCTCTATGAGCACTCACCTGCTCCTGTATCCTCCCCCCATGTCGTCTTCCTCCTCCTCTGCTGTGATATCTGCAGTGAGCGATGATCTGATCCTCCTCATATGCAGACGCTTCAGCACCTCGGATGCAGGGACTTGGTGTGGTGTGCCCCCACCTGACCTCTCCCCCTCCGAAAAGACAACAGATTTCCTCAATTGTTTAATGGAGGGGAGGTTAAAAAAAATAAATAAAATTTGTTCCTTGTCTTGGTGCCGCCCCCTGGCAAATATGGCCCTGGCTGTAGTGGATAGTGAGATATGCAGCCTGAAAGTCAAAAGCTCAAAACATTGTTACCCTTTTTCTCGTCAGTGTGTACAGTATAAATATATGTATGTACACATACATATAGCATAGGAGTATAAACACCAAGATGGCTAGCATCTGTACCCAAAAACTTGTCATTTCTGGATTATTTTCAGTAGCCTAAAAAGTCTGTTATTGCGGTGTATTGTTAAATAGGTTGCTGGTTATCACCTGTTATTTTTTTATTTTTACTCACTTATACAGTACAGCGCCATTAGTTCCACTGCGCTTTACAGACATTATTGGCACTGTCCCAGATGGGGCTCACAATCTAAGTTCCCTATCAGTATGTCTTTGATGTGTGGGAGGAAGCTGGTGAAACCGGAGGTACACCGGACACTGGAGAAATCGGAGGTACACCGGAAATCCACACAGACACGGGGAGAACATACAAACTCCTTGCAGACGTTGTCCTTGGTGGGATTTGAACCGAGAACCCCACTGAGCCACCAAGCCACCATGTATTTTCTCCTAGCCAGATAACTTGAGGTCACTTTGACATTTTTCAGTCTATGTTTGCATTAGAGAGTTAGAAGGGTTTTAAATGCAGTTCTAGGAGTAAACTGTTTGGATATAAACATTTTTATTAACAATACTCTATGCACCAAATGTTATTGGAAGTCAGTGGATTCAAACAGTTTTATTAATATTAATAGTTGCCATTTGCAATATTAAGCGGGTGTTAAGGGATACCCCCTGTCTCGTCACTTTTTAACTAAACACAACCAAATAGTATTTTGGGGGGTTGGAATATGTTCCTAGAAACTGGAGAGGGGGCAATCATTTAATATTAATGTCTCATGTTGAATCCAAGTGGATTTTTAATTTAAACTCTAATGGATTGAATTATGACATTGAATTGTTTGCTTTCCAGTAAGCATGTAATTATAAGGACCGCTTTTATGTTTGTTTTGGTTTTACTGCCTATTTCTATTTACATATACTGTAATATATTTTTTCAGATTTTTTCTAGTCACTTCTCACAGCTAAGCAGTGAGTCAGAGTGGTCAGGGAGTCCAAGGTCAGAAGCCAGGAGGGTACTTCATAAACAGAAGGAAGAGACAAAAGCATAGTCGGGCAAAGTTCTGAAGTTAGAGTACCGGGAGGATAACGGATCAGAGCTGACGGGTTAAACAGGTGGATGGTCAGAACGAAGTCCAAGGTCAGGCAACAGATCAAGCATATAGAACTCAGGGCACAGGGAGCACAAAGCACAAACCTCACAAGATGAATGTACATCTGGCAGTGGTCTGGGAGAAGACGCTCAGTTATGTAGGCATGGCCATTACCCGGGATAGTGAACACCTGAGACAGCCGACGCCTCCCAGTCACAGATTGACTAGTCGAGCTGTCAATAAACATACTGACACCTCAGCACGCCCCTGAACCGGACTGGATGATCATGCTGTCGATCAAATTATTGACAGCTTCAGCACACCCCTGTTCAAGATTGGACAGACGAGCTGTCAGTAACTGCTTCCCAGACACCCTGAGGGGTGGAACCATGACACTCTTGCATCTTTCATCCAGCCATTAACATTTCTAGATTGTGAGTCATGGGGAAAGCAAAACAATTGTCAATGGATCTACGGGAAAAGTAGTTGAACTGTATAAAACAGGAAAGGGATACAAAAAGATATCCAAGGAATTGATAATGCCAGTCAGCTGCGTTCAACCTGTGATTAACAAATGGAAAATCAGCGGCTCTGTAAAAACAAAGCCACGGACAGGTAGACAAAAAAAAAATGTCTTCAACAACTGCCAGGAAAATTGTTTGGGATGCAAAGAAAAACCCACAAATAACATCAGCTGAAATGCTAGACTCTCTGAAAACTAGCGGTGGGCTGTTTCAAGATGCACAATAAGGAGGCACTTGAAGAAAAATGAGCTGCATGGTCGAATCACCAGAAGAACGCCATTACTGCACAAATGCCACAAAGTATCTTGCCTACAATATGCAAAACAGCACAGAGACAAGCCACAAAACTTCTGGAACAAGGTAATTTGGAGTGATGAGACCTAAATTGAACTTTTTGGCCACAACCGTAAACGTTACATTTGACGAGAGGTCAACAAGGCCTATGATGAAATGAACACCATTCCTACTGTAAAGCACAGAGGTAAATCGCTGATGTTTTGGGGATGTCTGAGCTACAAAGGCACTTGGTCAAAGTTGAAGGAAAGATGAATGCAGCACGTTTTCAGCGAATGCTGGAGGCAAATTTGCAATCATCAGACCGGAAGCTGCACATGGGACGTACTTGGACATTCCAACATGACAATGATCCGAAACACAAGGTCAAGTCGACCTGTCATTGGCTACAGCAGAACAAAGTAAAGGTTCTGGAGTGGCCATCTCAGTCTCCTGAACTCAATATCATTGAGCCACTCTGGGGACATCTCAATCCAGGAATTTACAGGAACTAGAGGCTTTTTGCCAAGAAGAGTGGGCAGCTTTACCATCTGAGAAAATAAAGAACCTCATCCACAACTACCACAAAATACTTCAAGCTGTCATTGATGTTAGAGGGGGCAATACAAGGTATTAAGAAATGGGGTATGTGAACCTTTGAATAGTGTCATTTGGATGTTTTGGGCTGACATTATGATTTAAAAAGAGAAAACACAGTAGTTTGACAATAAATGGCTTTGGTGTTATCATTCATATTCTCTGAAAAAGGCCAAGAAAGCAAAAAATTTGCTGAGGTATGTAAACTTTTGAGCACAATTATATATATATATACAGTACAGACCAAAAGTTTGGACACACCTTCTCATTCAAAGATTTTTCTGTATTTTCATGACTATGAAAATTGTACATTCACACTGAAGGCATCAAAACTATGAATTAACACATGTGGAATTATATAATTAACAAAAAAGTGTAAAACAACTGAAAATATGTCTTATATTCTAGATTCTTCAAAGTAGCCACCTTTTGTTTTGTTGACTGCTTTGCACACTCTTGGCATTCTATTGATGAGCTTCAAGATGTAGTCACCGGAAATGGTTTTCACTTAACAGGTGTGCCCTGTCAGGTTTAATAAGTGGGATTTCTGACCCTGGGCTCCAACACAGCCAGTTGCTGCTCAGAAGTGCTGTATGCACAGAGAAAAACACTCGCTCCTGTGTTTGTGGGGTTCAGTAACGCCTGCTGTTCCCCTGCTGTGTGTCCGGCAATAAGTACTGCTACCTCCAAATTAACGTTACACCAGAGATTAAACTTGCTCATACTGGGCGTCAGCCTACACCTGACTGACCCAGGGCTCCAACACAGCCAGTTGCTGCTCAGAAGTGCTGTATGCACAGAGAAAAACACTCGCTCCTGTGTTTGTGGGGTTCAGTAACGCCTGCTGTTCCCCTGCTGTGTGTCCGGCAATAAGTACTGCTACCTCCAAATTAACGTTACACCAGAGATTAAACTTGCTCATACTGGGCGTCAGCCTACACCTGACTGACCCAGGGCTCCAACACAGCCAGTTGCTGCTCAGAAGTGCTGTATGCACAGAGAAAAACACTCGCTCCTGTGTTTGTGGGGTTCAGTAATGCCTGCTGTTCCCCTGCTGTGTGTCTGGCAATAAGTCCTACTACCTCGAAATTAAAGTGACACCAGAGATTAAACTTGCTCATACTAGGCCTCAGCCTACACCTGACTGACCCAGGGCTCCAACACCACCAGTTGCTGCTCTGAAGTGCTGTATGCACAGAGAAAAACACTCGCTCCTGTGTTTGTGGGGTTCAGTAACGCCTGCTGTTCCCCTGCTGTGTGTCCGGCAATAAGTCCTGCTACCTCCAAATTAAAGTTACACCAGAGATTAAACTTGCTCATACTAGGCCTCAGTGTTATGTTAGGTAGCTGAGGAGGACAGGAACAACAGCCGGGCAGCCGAACACCTGAGATGTTGGTAACTAATGGGTTGCAGATTCCTAAACTAATCACACAACTAGAGGTAGCCGTGGAGCATTCCTACGTTGATCCTAGACGCCTCGTCACAGCCTGAGAGATAACTACACCTAAAGGCAGAAAGATGAAAGCTATCTGCCCTGGAGCAGATTCCCAAAGAAAATAGGAAGCCCCCAAACATGTAATGGCGGTTAGACAAGAAGAAAGCACGAACACAGACAGAAAATAGAATGAGCAAACGCTGGGGCCACAAGCTGACTAAATAGGATAGGACAGGAGAGATAATTTTCTGCAACCCAGAAAACCCTACAAAAATCCAACAATTCTGATTACAAAAATACTGAGATCACACGATCTCGCCACCCTCTAAATCAGATCTCAGTGTGAACAAAACCAAGCCGCAGCCACTGAAAAAACAGGAAAAAGAAAATGAACAAATAACAGTGGCTTCAGATAAACTGAGAGGAGCACAAGCCCCCCGGTGGGGATCTGGCTGACCTCCACAGAAGTGCAGGGAACAATGCAAAAAGCAAGCACAAAAAGAAAAGCAGGAAATATCTTATCTGATAGCAGAAGATGCAGGCAAGATTTAGCAAACTTCCAAATGAACCAGGAACCACAATTGAGACAAGAACAATTGATCACCGGCAACCATCATGGCAGGGAACCTCCCTTATATCAGACCAGTCAGTGAACCCAGATTGCCATTCCTCGCTGAAAGGTTCAGTACTGTCTGTAACCACCAGAGGGAGCCTCTGCTCAGAAACCATCTCTAGCACATTCATAACACCTCAGCCTACACCCTGACTGAACCTGGGCTCCAACACTGCCCGTTGCTGCTCATAAGTGCTGTATGCACAGAGAATAACACTCGCTCCTGTGTTTGTGGGGTTCAGTAACGCCTGCTGTTCCCCTGCTGTGTGTCCGGCAATAAGTCCTGCTACCTCCAAATTAACGTTACACCAGAGATTAAACTTGCTCATACTAGACCTCAGCCTACACCCTCCTTGACCCTGGGCTTCAACACCGCCAGTTGCTGCTCAGAAGTGCTGTATGCACAGAGAAAAACACTCGCTCCTGTGTTTGTGGTGTTCAGTAACGCCTGCTGTTCCCCTGCTGTGTGTCTGGCAATAAGTCCTGCTACTCCAATTTCAAGTTACATCAGATTTGAAAGTTGCTCACATTAGGCCTCAGCCTACCCCTGACTGACCCTGGACTCCAACACTGCCAGTTGCTGCTCGGAAGTGCCGTCTGCACAGTCAACACTATCTCCTGTGTTATTGGGGTTCAGTAATGTCAGCTGATCCCCAGCTGTGTAGCTGGCAATCTTTCCTGCTCTGTCCACACTCACACAAGTCCAGATTTTCAACTTGCTCCAATTTGTCCTCTGCCTCCACTCTGTTTCTACTCTCATCCCTGGGATCCAACACTGCCAGTTGCTGCTCGGAAGTGCCGTCTGCACAGTCAACACTAGCTCCTGTGTTATTGGGGTTCAGTAATGTCAGTTGATCCCCAGCTGTGTAGCTGGCAATCTTTCCTGCTCTGTCCACACTCACACAAGTACAGATTTTAAATTTGCTCCAATTTGTTCTTTGCCTCCACTCTGTTACTACTCTCATCCCTGGGCTCCAACATCGCCAGTTGCTGCTCAGCAGTGTCTCTGGCACGGGTACTCCCTCCTGCCCAGCCAGGTAACAGCACGCCAGCTGTTTCCGGGCAGTGTCAACGTCACTTTGCCTCCAATACGCTGTCCTGTCGTGTTGCAGTCGGGATAGCTGACTCTATGGTTGTCATGGGTGCATCGCCACGAAGATCGTCGCGATTGCACATTCTGACTTCTCACAGCTGAGCTGCTGTTTCTTTGTGTTTGGTTATGAGAGAGTTAATTTTACCTAGCTCTTTGCTAAGACTAGGTCCAGCCTCGCCCGGCTGCTTTGGATTATGTTCTAATTAGTTTCCTTTATATTCCTGCCAGTCTGGGTGTTGGATGCCGGTGAAAGCATTCATATAGTTTAGCAGACTGGATCGGTTCTGGGAATACTTAAGCTAAGAGCTCCTTAGTTGTTTTTACTCTTACAGCTTATAGTTTATCTCTGAGACCTATGGTGTTCCTACTGTGTGTGAGTGTTGTATGTAAGACTTTATTTACTTTATTTCTTATCTTTCTTGTATGTCTTTCTGTTCATTAACCGTTACCTGGTCATTCCCTTTGGTGGTATTCAGGGTCCTTCTTAGGACTAGAATACAGTTGGCAGGGATTGATAGGAGACAGGGTTTACGCTGGTGGCCTGGACCTCTGTACCTTTAACAGTACTCCAGGTTGAGGGATTAGTTAGGACCCCAGTTAGGGTCAGCTTAGACCCCGGTCACCCTCTAGCCGGAGACAGCGTATAACGGATTCCGTTTTGACCCACTGGACTTTGTCAGGTAAATCTATGTTATCATATAGCTATGCACATGTTATATAGTATGTTGCCCTTTTGATATAGATTATTGTCATCACATATATATATCTGCTATACAGCGTGACATTTTCACCGGCCCATACTAAAGATTTCTCCCAGCTGTCATGGATCCAGTAGCCCAGCTGGCCCGGCAGTTGCAGGGATTGTCCATGGAGTTGGCAGACATTAAGTCCAAGGTTTTGTCCCCCCCGGAGCAAACCAGATCTGAACCTAAGGTTGCTCTCCCGGACAGGTTCACTGGTGGGCGGGACAAATTTTTTACTTTCCGGGAGGCATGTAAATTGTACTTTCGGCTGCGGCCTCGGTCATCTGGGAGTGAAGAGCAGAGGGTGGGAATTGTTATCTCGCTCTTACAAGGGGATCCTCAATCTTGGGCGTTCTCTATTCCTCCAGGCTCCCCAGATCTCCAGTCAGTGGATCGATTTTTTACTGCCCTGGGTCTGGTATATGATGATCCGGATCGAGTCTCCCTTGCTGAAACAAGGTTACGTAAAATACGGCAAGGAAATCGTCCAGCGGAGGAATATTCTTCTGAGTTCCGTAGATGGGCAACAGATACTCAGTGGAATGACCCCGCTCTTAGGAGCCAGTTTTGTCAAGGGTTGTCTGACAAATTAAAAGATGTGTTGGCTCAGTATGATTCTCCTCCATCACTGGAGGCTGCTATGGCCCTCGCTATTCGCATTGATAGACGTCTTCGGGGAAGACGCGAGGTAACTCCGCCTCCCGTGATGACTCCACCTACTACTAAAGTTCCTTATACTGAGGTTCCCTGGTCTGTTCTGAGGAACCCATGCAGTTGGGAGGGACATCATTTTGTAGGAGGGAATCAGCGGTGCGCCGCAAGACTAGAAGGTGTTTCTTTTGCGGGAGAGAGGGACATTTTGTTGGGGGGTGTCCATCCCGGACCTCTTTGAACCAAGGAGTTAAACTGGGAGTGTGTATTTCGTCCCCAAATCCCTCTCAGTTTCTCGTGCCTGCGGAGGTGGTGATTGGTACTAGAACTGAGAGGATTTCTGTTTTTCTTGATAGTGGGTCCGGGGCTAATCTGGTGGACACTCGGTTTGCCCAGGTGCATGGTATGCAACTGAGTGTATTGGCCAAACCGGTCCCTATACTCTCTATTGATTCTAGACCTCTTGGTCAAGGTAGCTTGGTACAAGCTGTTCATAACATAGATCTTCGAGTAGGGGCAATACATAAAGAGCAATTGTCTTGTTATGTGTTGGAGGGTCTACCTGCTCCTATTGTGTTGGGACTTCCTTGGTTGGCTAAACATAACCCAGTGATTGATTGGCAATCCAGAAAGATAAGCCAGTGGGGTGAATTTTGCAAGAATAACTGCATGAGCACGGTCATCGGTGCGGTTGTGCCTAGGACTTTGCCTCCTTTTCTGGAGGACTTTTCGGAGAAGTTCTCAGAGGAGGGGTGTAAAGAGTTACCTCCTCATCGCACATATGACTTCTCAATAAAGTTGCTTCCTGATGCCTTATCTCGTACTTTCCCAGGGGTCGGGAAGACGGATGATCCGGTTCCTATTCCTCAGGAGGGAGTTGTAGTGTCAGCTGTATGCTCTGAGCTTGAGGGGGAGGTATTGGGGGCTCAGGGGGACGCCCCTGTGGGACTTCCAGGGAGACTGATAGTTCCAGATCGCTTAAGACTGAAGGTTACGGAGAACCCTTACAAACGGATGGCTGATAGGAGGAGAGTTTCTGGTCTAGATCTGAGGGTGAACGATTTGGTGTGGTTGTCTACCAGGAATATAAAACTTAAAGTTCCCTCCTGGAGGTTGGGTCCCAGATTCATCGGGCCATACAGGATCAGTTCCATAATTAATCCTGTGGCATTTCGTCTGGACCTCCCTCCTACGTTTAAAATTCATAATGTGTTTCACAAGTCATTACTTAAAAAGTATGTGGCACCAGTCATACCGTCACCTCTACCTCCTCCTTCAGTGGTAGTCAATGATAACGTGGAAGTTCATTGTAGGGGGTATGATCCTGAGGAGAGGACGTGGGTCCCTGCGTCTGATGATAACGCAGATCGATTGGTTCGGACCTTTCACACAATTTACCCGGACAGACCTGGTCATGAGGGTCCGGAGGCCCCTCGTAGAAGGGGGGGTACTGTCATGGGTGCATCGCCACGAAGATCGTCGCGATTGCACATTCTGACTTCTCACAGCTGAGCTGCTGTTTCTTTGTGTTTGGTTATGAGAGAGTTAATTTTACCTAGCTCTTTGCTAAGACTAGGTCCAGCCTCGCCCGGCTGCTTTGGATTATGTTCTAATTAGTTTCCTTTATATTCCTGCCAGTCTGGGTGTTGGATGCCGGTGAAAGCATTCATATAGTTTAGCAGACTGGATCGGTTCTGGGAATACTTAAGCTAAGAGCTCCTTAGTTGTTTTTACTCTTACAGCTTATAGTTTATCTCTGAGACCTATGGTGTTCCTACTGTGTGTGAGTGTTGTATGTAAGACTTTATTTACTTTATTTCTTATCTTTCTTGTATGTCTTTCTGTTCATTAACCGTTACCTGGTCATTCCCTTTGGTGGTATTCAGGGTCCTTCTTAGGACTAGAATACAGTTGGCAGGGATTGATAGGAGACAGGGTTTACGCTGGTGGCCTGGACCTCTGTACCTTTAACAGTACCTCCAGGTTGAGGGATTAGTTAGGACCCCAGTTAGGGTCAGCTTAGACCCCGGTCACCCTCTAGCCGGAGACAGCGTATAACGGATTCCGTTTTGACCCACTGGACTTTGTCAGGTAAATCTATGTTATCATATAGCTATGCACATGTTATATAGTATGTTGCCCTTTTGATATAGATTATTGTCATCACATATATATATCTGCTATACAGCGTGACAATGGTGCCTGCAGTTTAGGTGCTTCCTATGTGGGCTGCGGGATATGGAAATAAAGGCTGTTTCCGTAGTGCCAATAGGACAAGCACCTCCTGTAGGACCGTGGGATTCGGTAACTGCAGCAGGCTCACGGCCATGCAACTTTATTTTTCATGGGTACCTTCTGCTACCCATCCGGGTTCCAGTACCATCAGCTGGTTCTCGGCAGTGTCTTTGGCACGGGTACTCCCTCCTGCCCAGCCAGGTTACAGCACGCCAGCTGTTTTCGGGCAGTGTCAACGTCACTTTGCCTCCAATACGTTGTCCTGTCATGTTGCGGTCGGGTTAGCCGACTCTATGGTGCCTGCAGTTTAGGTGCTTCCTATGTAGGCTGCGGGATATGGAAATAAAGGCTGTTTCCGTAGTGCCAATAGGACAAGCACCCCCTGTAGGACTGTGGGATTTGGTAACTGCGACCGGCTCGCGGCCTTGCAACTTTAATTTTCATGGGTACCTTCTGCTACCCATCCAGGTTCCAGTACCGTCAGCTGGTTCTCGGCAGTGCCTTTGGCCTAGGTGCCTCCATCTCGGTATCCGAGTTCCAGCAACGTCTGCTGGTCCTTGGTAGTGCTTTCTAGCACAGGTACCTCCTGCTTAGTAACCGTGTCCCAGTACCGTCAGCTGGTCCTCGGTTGTGCCATTGGCTCTGTTCCTTCTGCTGCCCCTCCGTGTTCCAGCACAGTCAGCTGGTCCTCGTTAGTTCCATTGGCTCTTGTACCTTCTGCTACCCATCCGGGTTCCAGTATCATCAGCTGGTTCTCGGCAGTGCCTTTGGCCTAGGTGCCTCCATCTCGGTATCCGAGTTCCAGCAACGTCTGCTGGTCCTTGGTAGTGCTTTCTAGCACAGGTACCTCCTGCTTAGTAACCATGTCCCAGTACCGTCAGCTGGTCCTCGGTTGTGCCATTGGCTCTGTTCCTTCTGCTGCCCCTCCGTGTTCTAGCACAGTCAGATGGTCTTCGTTAGTTCCATTGGCTCTTGTACCTTCTGCTACCCATCCGGGTTCCAATACCGTCAGCTGGTTCTCGGCAGTGCCTTTGGCCTAGGTGCCTCCATCTCGGCATCCGAGTTCCAGCAGCGTCTGCTGGGCCTTGGTTGTGCTTTCTAGCACAGGTACCTCCTACTTAGTAACCGTGTCCCAGTACCGTCAGCTGGTCCTCGGTTGTGCCATTGGCTCTGTTCCTTCTGCTGCCCCTCTGTGTTCCAGCACAGTCAGCTGGTTCTCGTTAGTTCCATTGGCTCTTGTACCTTCTGCTACCCATCCGGGTTCCAGTACCGTCAGCTGGTTCTCGGCAGTGCCTTTGGCCTAGGTGCCTCCATCTCGGTATCCGAGTTCCAGCAACGTCTGCTGGTCCTTGGTAGTGCTTTCTAGCACAGGTACCTCCTGCTTAGTAACCGTGTCCCAGTACCATCAGCTGGTCCTCGGTTGTGCTATTGGCTCTTGTTCCTTCTACTACCCATCCGGGTTCCAGGACAGTCAGCTGGTTCTCGGCAGTTACTCAGCCTTCTTGTACCTTCAGCTACATTTCCAAGTTGAAGATTTTTTAAATGGTTTTTGGTAATCACTCTGGATCTCCCTGACGACGACCTGAAGACGACGACCCTGAAGACCACCCGAAGAAGACGACGACCCCGAAGACGATGACCCTGAAGACGACGACCCTGAAGACCACCCCGAAGAAGACGACGACCCCAAGGACGACGACCATGAAGACGACGAGCCTGAACACCACCCCAAAGAAGAATAAAAAGATTACCCAGAAGAAGATGACCAAGAGGACAAAGAACATGAAGACAACCAACAAGATACAGAACAAGAGACAGAAGACCAAGAAGCAGAAGAACAAAAAGCAGAAGAACATTAAGCATAAGACATAAAATCAGAGCAAAATATATGCTCTAAATTATAAGCAGAAGAAGACTAAGCAGTGTATGGGGGGTTGAGTCCGTTCCTCCTCGTGGTGCCCCTGGAAAATGCCTGCTGCTGCAGGCCAAACTGAACGCGGACAAATACTGTTGTAAATCTTTTGTGACAGCAAGAACGGAAGGAGTAATCTTCAAACTTTTAGAGATTACAACTACAGGAATGCCTGTCACAAATAAGAATATGATGAAGAAGATGAATAGGAAGAAGATGAAGAAGTAGAATATGAAGAAGAATAATAGTTGAAGAAGAAGAATATGAAGAATGTAAAAAAAAGAATAAGAGGAAGAAGGTGAAGAAGAAGATAAATAAGGTGAAGAAGAAGTTGATGAAAAAGATGCTGCTGCTGAGGATCATGAAGGAGAAAGTGTGGGAGAAGAAAAAAGAAGGTGAAGAGCATGGAAGTAGTGAAACATACATATGTGCCAAAATAGAAAAAAGGTTAACAACATAGTCAATTTCTTTGTAACTCCGAACGTCTTAAAAAAATATATTCCTGCTATTCCATTTGATTGGGCTAAAACTCTATGCCTTTAATGTCTCCTCCACCTCCCCCAATACATTCTACATTATTCTTAGTTGTTTTCCTTTATGTACAATTAACCTACAAGGAAAGAAAGGGTTTTTTTTTATTCCGATATTTCTGTCCCATTGACTTGCATTGGTTTCCGGTATCGGAATCGGCCATATCCTATACTTTTTGAGTATCGGTCCAATCCAATCCGATCCGATATTTCCCAATATCGGAAAGTGTCGCTCAACACTGATCACCGCCTCTCGCATATTTCTACTCTCTCATAAACGTCTATCAATTTGAATAGCTAATGACATAGAGTCATTGAGACCAGAGGGAACAGGAAATCCCACCATAACGTCCTTTACGGTTTCTGCCAGACCCCTCCGAAAAAGAGCTGCCAGGGCATCATCATTCCATTTAGTAAGAACTGCCCATTTTCGGAATTTCTGACAATATAGCTCTGCGGCTTGATCAGTAACATTAGGTTCATCGTACAATAACCTCAGAGCCTGAAAAAACACATCAACATTAGTCAAAACAGGATCCCCAGGTGTCATGGAAAAGGCCCAATCCTGAGGGTCGCCGCGCAACAGGGAGATGACAATTTGAACCTGCTGTGCTGCGTTCCCCGAGGACTTAGGTTTCAGGGAAAAAAACAACTTACAGTTATTTTTAAAATTGAAAAATTTAGACGATCACCAAAAAATAAATCCGGAATAGAGATCTTAGGTTCTACAGCAGGCAACCGAGTGAGATAGCTAGCAATACTCCGAACTTCAGCAGCAAGCTGCTCCACACGATCGGACAAATGCTTGATTTCCATTGCAGAAAAACTCCTCTACAGCCCTGAGATAAAGAGGAAAAAATACACACACACAAAAAAAAAAAATTCTGACTACTTTTTTTTTTAAAACTATTTGTTCCTTCTTTTGAGTACCTTAGAATTTACAGTCAAACCGGTGATTCTGTTATGATTTGGCAGCTGAGGAGGACAGGAGCAAAAAACAGCCAAGGCAGCCGAACACCAGAGAGGTTGGGAACTAAAAGGTTGCAGAGCCCTAAACTAACCACACAACTAGAATCAGCCGTGGGACATACCTATGGTGACCTGGACGCCTCAACACAGTCGGAGAGATTAGCTACACCTTAAGATAAAAAGAGGAAAACTAACTGCCCCGGAGAAGAGCCCCAAAGGAATAGGCAGCCCCCACACATATAATGGCGGTTAGACAAGATGAAATACAAACGCAGGTAGAAAATAGAGTAAGCAAACGCTGGGGCCAAAAGCTATCTAGACAGGACAGGATAGGAAAGAATACTGTCTGCAACCCAGTTAAACCCTAGGAAAAATTCCAACACTTCTGATTCAAAAATTGCTGAGACCACACGATCTCGCCCCCTCTTAATCAGATCTCTGGTGTGAACACGCCGCTACCCAGCAGCACTGAAACAACTGGAATGGAGCAAATGAACAGAAACAAATGAGAACCAGAGACCAGCACAGGCCCTTGTAGGGGACCCGGCTGACCTCACAAAGCAGGGCAGCAAAAACAAAGAAAATCTAACCACAGAAAAAAGCAGAAAGTAACTTATCTGAATGTTCGCAGGAGACAGAAGAAAACAAGCTGACTTCCAAACTAGACCAGGAAGAGGAAACTAATCACCGGCGAGGATCATTGGAGGACAGCTCACTTATATCAGCCCAGTCCGTCTCCCCTGATTGCCATTCCTCGTTTCCAGGTGATAAAGCCTTGTCATTCAATACAGCTTCAATACCATCAGCAACCACAAGAGGGAACCTCAGCTCAGAAGTCATTTCCAACATGTTCACAACAGCCCCGTATATGATGCTTCAGTGTATGATGGGCCCCATTTATAATGCTCCAGTGTATGATGAGCCCCATATAATGCTCCAAATATAATGGTCCACATATATAATGCTCCATATACAGTACAGACCAAAAGTTTGGACACACCTTCTCATTCAATGATTTTTATGTATTTTCATGACTATGAAAATTGTAGAATCACACTGAAGGCATCAAAACTATGAATTAACACATGTGGAATTATACATCACACTTTACAAAAAAGTGTGAAACAACTGAAAATATGTCTTATATTCTAGATTCTTCAAAGTAGTCACCTCTTGCTTTGATTTCTGCTTTGCACGCAGAACAGGAGAATGGATGGACTCTACATGCCTGGTTCCCACCGTGAAGCATGGAGGAGGTGGTGTGATGGTGTGAGGGTGCTTTGCTGGTGATACTGTTGGGTAATTATTCAAAATTGAAGGCATACTGAACCAGCATGGCTACCACAGCATCTTGCAGCAGCATGCTATTCCATCCGGTTTGCGTTTAGTTGGACCATCATTTATTTTTCAACAGAGCAATAACCCCAAACACACCTCCAGGCTGTGTAAGGGCTATTTGACCAAGAAGGAGAGTGTTGGGGTGCTACGCCAGATGACCTGGCCTCCACAGTCACCAGACTTGAACCCAATCGAGATGGTTTGGGGTGAGCTGGACCGCTTACCGCTTCAATTTTGAATAATCCCCAACAGTGTCACCAGCAAAGCACCCCCACACCATCACACCACCTCCTCCATGCTTCACGGTGGGAACCAGGCATGTAGAGTCCATCCGTTCACCTTTTCTGCGTGCAAAGCAGTCATCAAAGCAAAAGGTGGCTACTTTGAAGAACCTAGAATATAAGACATATTTTCAGTTGTTTCACACTTTTTTGTAAAGTGTAATGTATACTTCCACATGTGTTAATTCATAGTTTTGATGCCTTCAGTGTGATTCTACAATTTTCACAGTCATGAAAATACAGAAAAATCTTTGAATGAGAAGGTGTGTCCAAACTTTTGGTCTGTACTGTATAATGGGCTCCATGTGATGCCCCATAAATAATGAACCCCATATGATGCTCTAATATATGATGGGCCCCATATATGATGCTCCAGTGCATAATGGGCCCTATCTATGATGCTCAAGTGTATGATGGGCCCCATATATAATTCTCCAGTGTATAATGCTCCCCATATATTGCTCCAAACATTAAAAAAAATGAAATACCTGTCCTCGCTGGCATGCTCTACTCTGGATCCTTAGCATCGCCATCTTCAGCTCTTGCACTTGACTGTTCAGGCAGAGGCGCACAGACTGACATCATCGCCTCTTACCTGAATGTCACTGTCGGAACGGGAGACGTCCAGCGGTGAGCAGGGAGAGGTAAGTATGCAAGTGCTGGGCCTGAGAAAGCGGGGGCCCACTCATGGGCGACGGACTGGCATAGGCCCCTCATAGTACGCCGTGTCTCTGACGGCGAATGAGCCCCCCCACTGTCAGGACCCGGCGCTTGCCGGGTGCGCCAGTGCTGACAACAAGAAAAAGGTAGACACTGTAGCGCTATAGCTTGCAAACACGAAATATGAAAATATGAAATGAATTGCATCATTACCTTAGAATATGAAAAATTGAGAAGTCTTAGCGCATAAGATGGCCAAATATGTGAGCCTGATAGCCAGTCAAGGCTCTCTCGATATCAGGTCCTAACTATGCCTATCCTCGCTTAGAAAAGTCGTCTGTCTCATGGGAACTATGAATCCTCTCTTCAGATAAAATTACTCTCGTGGAGGGGTGTGAACCTGTTGTAATAAAAGCCTGTGACCACCGGTGATGTCAGCAGAGTAAATGAATACATATCAAAAAGACGGCACATCCAAACATAGATTCAGTGTGAACACGGTGCTAAACCTAGAGTCACCAACTCAAACTACAGAAGAAAAGGTAGCACACTGTAGCGCTATAGCTTGCAAACACGAAATATGAAAAATATGAAAAATGAATTGCATCATTACCTTAGAAATATGAAAATTGAGAAGTCTTAGCGCATAGATGCAAATTATGTGAGCTGATAGCACGTCAAGGCTCTTCTCGTATATCAGGTCTATAATGCTATCCTCGCTTGAAAAGTCTGTCTGTCTCCATGGGAACCTATGAATCCTCTCTTCAGACTAAAATCTACATCTCTGTGGAGGGTGATGACCGTTGTAATAAAAAGCCTGTGACACCAGTGGAGTGCCGCAGAAGGTAAATGAATACATATCAAAAAACTGACCGGCACATCAAACTAGATCAGTGTGACAGTGCTAAACTAGAGTCACCACTTATACATACAGAAGAAAAGGTAGCACACTGTAGGCTATAGCTGCAACACGAAATATGAAAAATATGAAATGAATTGATATTACTTAGAATATGAAAAATGAGAAGTCTTAGCGCATAAGATGGCCAAATTAGTGAGCCTGATAGCCCTCAAGCTTCTCGTATATCAGGTCCAACTAATGCCTATCCTCGCTTAGAAAAGTCTGTCTGTCTCCATGGAACCTATGAATTCTCTTCAGACTAAAATCTACATCTCTGTGGAGGGGTGATGAACTGTTGTAATTAAAAAGCCTGTGACCACCAGGTGGAGTGCTCAGGCAGAAGGTAAATGAATACATATCAAAAAACTGACCGGCACATCCAAACATAGATTAGTGTGAACAGGTGCTAAACCTAGAGTCACCAACTCATATACATACAGAAGAAAAGGTAGCACACTGTAGCGATAGCTTGCAAACACGAAATATGAAAAATATGAAAAATGAATTGCATCATTACCTAGAAAATATGAAAAATTGAGAAGTCTTAGCGCATAGATGGCCAAATTATGTGAGCCTGATAGCCACGTAAGTCTTCTCGTATATCAGTTCCTAAACTAATGCCTATCCTCGACTTAGAAAAGTCTGTCTGTCTCCATGGAACTATGAATCCTTCTTCAGACTAAAATCTACATCTCTGTGGAGGGGTGATGAACCTGTTGTAATTAAAAGCCTGTGACCACCAGGTGGAGTGCTCAGGCAGAAGGTAAATGAATACATATCAAAAAACTGACCGGCACATCAAAACATAGATTCAGTGTGAACAGGTGCTAAACCTAGAGTCACCAACTCATATACATACAAGAAGAAAAGGTAGCACACTGTAGCGCTATAGTTGCAAACACGAAAATATGAAAAATATGAAAAATGAATGCATCATTACCTTAGAAATATGAAAAATGAGAAGTCTTAGCGCATAAGATGGCCAAATTATGTGAGCCTGATAGCCACGTCAAGGCTCTTCTCGTATATCAGGTCCTAACTAATGCCTATCCTCGCTTAGAAAAGTCTGTCTGTCTCCATGGGAACCTATGAATCCTCTCTTCAGACTAAAATCTACATCTCTGTGGAGGGGTGATGAACCTGTTGTAATTAAAAAGCCTGTGACCACCAGGTGGAGTGCTCAGGCAGAAGGTAAATGAATACATATCAAAAAACTGACCGGCACATCCAAACATAGATTCAGTGTGAACAGGTGCTAAACCTAGAGTCACCAACTCATATACATACAAGAAGAAAAGGTAGCACACTGTAGCGCTATAGCTTGCAAACACGAAATATGAAAAATATGAAAAATGAATTGCATCATTACCTTAGAAATATGAAAAATTGAGAAGTCTTAGCGCATAAGATGGCCAAATTATGTGAGCCTGATAGCCACGTCAAGGCTCTTCTCGTATATCAGGTCCTAACTAATGCCTATCCTCGCTTAGAAAAGTCTGTCTGTCTCCATGGGAACCTATGAATCCTCTCTTCAGACTAAAATCTACATCTCTGTGGAGGGTGATGAACTGTTGTAATTAAAAAGCCTGTGACCACCAGGTGGAGTGCTCAGGCAGAAGGTAAATGAATACATATCAAAAAACTGACCGGCACATCCAACATAGATTCAGTGTGAACAGGTGCTAAACCTAGAGTCACCAACTCATATACATACAAGAAGAAAAGGTAGCACACTGTAGCGCTATAGCTTGCAAACACGAAATATGAAAAATATGAAAAATGAATTGCATCATTACCTTAGAAATATGAAAAATTGAGAAGTCTTAGCGCATAAGATGGCCAAATTATGTGAGCCTGATAGCCACGTCAAGGCTCTTCTCGTATATCAGGTCCTAACTAATGCCTATCATCGCTTAGAAAAGTCTGTCTGTCTCCATGGGAACCTATGAATCCTCTCTTCAGACTAAAATCTACATCTCTGTGGAGGGGTGATGAACCTGTTGTAATTAAAAAGCCTGTGACCACCAGGTGGAGTGCTCAGGCAGAAGGTAAATGAATACATATCAAAAAACTGACCGGCACATCCAAACATAGATTCAGTGTGAACAGGTGCTAAACCTAGAGTCACCAACTCATATACATACAAGAAGAAAAGGTAGCACACTGTAGCGCTATAGCTTGCAAACACGAAATATGAAAAATATGAAAAATGAATTGCATCATTACCTTAGAAATATGAAAAATTGAGAAGTCTTAGCGCATAAGATGGCCAAATTATGTGAGCCTGATAGCCACGTCAAGGCTCTTCTCGTATATCAGGTCCTAACTAATGCCTATCCTCGCTTAGAAAAGTCTGTCTGTCTCCATGGGAACCTATGAATCCTGACAACGGCCCTGGCAGGGGGACAGCCCAGTTAGGGAGGTGGAAAAAATTGCATATGTTGAGGTGTAGGCTGGATGTTCAGCAGCTGCAAATGGAGGAATTGGAGAAGTCGGAGGGAGAGGAGGACAAAGCGAGCCATTTTGCTGGCAACCTATGTGTCATCAGGGGAAGGTGGTACAAAATCCTTTGAAACCCAGTCATGGTTCATTTTAATGAAGGTGAGATCACCAACATTTTAGGTCGACAGCCGGGTCCTTCTTTCTGTCAGGATTGATCCAGCAGCATTGAAGACTCTTTCTGATGGCACAATATGCCTTACAGGAGCTCGCTTGCCCTGCTGGTAGTGTGCTAATTCAGGCCAGGTGTCCAGTTTACAGGCCCAGTAGTCAAAGGGGAATGAACTGTGAGGGAGAACATCGATAGGGGAGGAGAGGTAATTTTGAACCATAGTTGACAACTGCTGTCTCCTGACTGCTGCAATCGATTCAGTATTAACAGTCATGTGAGCAGTACTCGAGAAATCAGTCCACAACATGGTCATGAAACCCCTGTCTCCAACGTCACTTCGGCTGTGTGCACCACGAACACCTCTTCCATGTTGCCCAGTACGGCTCGTGGTAGAACCTGCACCGCTGCTGTGTGCTGGGAATGCCTCTAACAAACCGTTTACCAGAGTTGCTTGTTTGTTCGCCAATATTAGCTCTAGGTTCTCCTGTGGCATGATGTTCTGTAATTTGCCTTTATTGCGTGGATCGAGGATGCTGGCCAACCAGTAGTTGGACTCGTCATACTTCAAAATTTTGGCAATGCGGGGGTCCCTTTTTAGGATCCGCAAGACATAATCACACATGTGGGCCAATGTTCCAGGTGTCATTGATGCACTGCCAGTGGTGGGTGGAGGAGCACTTTCTGCCAAATCCACATCCCTCCAGTCACGCACAAACCCTGTACCTGACCTAGGCAAGCCAACATTTTCTCTTGCCCCCTGAGAAGCATCCTCCTCCCAAAATAATCATCCCCCTCATCCTCCTCCTCTTCTTCCTCCACCTCGTCCAGGACAGTTCCCTGAGCAGACAATGGCTGACTGTCATCAAGGCTTCCCTCCTCCTCCTCCTCTTCCTCCTCCGCTGCAGACGCCTGATCCTGAAAGTTTGCATGAGCAGTGGGATGCTTATGCTTATGATGGCGTCGTCTGTGCTTACCAGCCGTGTGCATTCCTCAAAACACTGAAGGACTTTACAGAAGTCTTTCAGCTACCTTGACAAAGACACTGCTTGTGTTGGAACGCGTGGGTCCGGTTCCTCAGGCCGATTTATGGGGGATACTTACCTCTATAGGGTATTTGATCGTATAGGGCTCAGTGAGACATGGTTTCTTTCTCTTGCCTTCTATATTTAAATATATGGAGTGACCTCACTTCACTCAGGGAATTGTTTTGGACTCAGTACCAGAGATTTGTGAAGTTTTATGTATACCCTTAGGGTGAGTTTTGTTATTTGAGGTTATTAACAAATATTTTCTCTCAGCTTCCCTCTGATATAGCTGAGTGTTTTTTTGATGATGATGACTATATAATTGATTTAATACAGCCCCTAGTGGACTGCTTCAGTGCAATACTTATTACTTATTACAGGTTGCATTATCATAGGCATGTGGGTACTTTTCTGAGCATTTAACTCTTGATTCTGGACCTTTTTCTTTTATGTACCATGAGTGGTCTTTTAACTGTTTTTAATATCTGTGTTTGATCTATAATAAACTTTATACTGATTGACTTTATTCTCTTTGTTGGTGATCCCTTATTATATGCATGTGCCTTTTTCTTTGTTGTTTTCTTTTGTTAGGCACTTCACATGCAGGGAGTGATCCCAACTCAATTTAATTTATTTGGGTGGTGCCCGCTTAACTATTACTTCTTATGATGGCGTCGTCTGCGCTTACCAGCCGTGTGCATTCCTCAAAACACTGAAGGACTTTACAGAGGTCTTTCAGCTTTGACTACTGCACACCCGACAACTCAATGTCTGCCCTCAAACTGCCTGCCTGTGTATCCTCCCACAAATGCATTAATGTTCCCCCTCATCCTCCTCCTCTTCCTCTTCTTCCTCCACCTCGTCCAGGACAGTTCCCTGAGCAGACAATGGCTGACTGTAATCAAGGCATCCGTCAAACTGCCTGTTTGAGTGCATGGACAATGCGGTCTTTCACATGCAGGTGGAGGGCAGGGATGGCTTTTCTAGAAAGGAAGAGCCGACTGGGTAGGTCATAGCGTGGGCCAGCGTAGGCCATGAGCTCTTGGAATGCTGCGCTTTCAACCAAACGGAAGGGCATCATCTCTAATGAGATCATGTTTGACAATGTAGGCATTCAAAGCCACTGTACGCGGATGAGAGGATGAGTACTTTCTTGTCCTACTCAGAGTGTCTGCTAGGGTGAGCTGGACTTGAGAGCTGCATTTGGGGCAACTAGCGGTGGACATGGCGGACTGAGAGGTGGTTGGTGGTGGTGATGGTGGTGATGGCCTAGATTCAGTCTTTCATTGCAAAAACATTGTGATTCCCTGACTCTTTTGGCCTTGCGACGACACCTCAACATTTCTTGCTGGTGGTGTGCTAACCGGTGGGCTTACAGTGGGGGAAGGGATGGAGCGTTGCTGGCTACCTTCAGTCGGAGCAGGTGCACATGTGCTACCTGAGGTTTTGTAGTCCGTCCACGCTTGCAAGTGCATGGTGTTAAAATGTCTAAGCATGCAACTGGTATTCAAATTTCGGAGATTTTTCCCTCGGTTAAAGGTCCTTCCGCACTTCTTACAGATAACCTTTGCCTCATCAATAGGATTTTGGTAAAAAAAAAGTGCCACACTGCACTCTTCCTACTATGGGATACATTTTCAGGGCTTGCACGCTGTGCTAATTTGACTGTCTGGCCAAGCTGTCCTGCAACTCTTTTTGTTTTTTTAACACGTTTTTGGACTGCTACGGGCCTGCCAGATAACCGCAGCTGCAATGTCGATGCCTGCTGCGGATCCTCCTCCTCTTCTGAGCTATTGCCAGCAGTGTCCCCGGCTGACCTGAACTGATTAGCCTGGGAAGCAATCAATTAAGCTTCCCAGCTAATCACTTCCTTTCCTGTTGGCTGGGAGAGAAAATCATTAATTTGGGGGCTTACAGCTGAGCTGCCAGCATTAGCTGCGCTGCTTGCTGTAAGTCAGTTAACCCTTTGTGAAGGATTACAGCGTGGGACCTGACAGAGCACCGGATAGGTAAGAATAATGTTGCTTTATTATTTTATTTTTATTACAAGAGAACAAGGGCTTTGCACGGATTACATGTAAAATAAAAGATTGTCAAAAACTGTGTGATTATTTCATTAAAATGATTTTTAATTAAAGTGTGTGTGTTTTATTTTTATTTCATACAATAGGATTAATAATTGAGAATTGTCTAATTGACAACTCTCAATTATTAACCTGACTTAAAGTCACCTTTCAATAGCAAAGTGGCTTTAACCCCTTATTAACCCATAAGCCACCGCTACAGGGCAATGGGAATAGACGGGCTATGTGCCAGAAAGGGAGCATCTAATTATAGATTTGCCTTTTCTGGGGTGTCTGGGGGCAGATGTTAGAAGCCAGGGGGGGCCCAAAAATAATGGTCCCTCTCTGGGGTATTATTATCTTCCCCCACTCGCTGGCTTTCCCTGTCTGGTGGAGAAAATAGCGCGGGAGCCCACACATTTTTTTTCAAACGAATTTACACATTTAATTAACCCCTACATGTATGAAATTTTGCACACATACACTACTGTAATTGTTAGTGAAAACCATATATCAAACTACATGAAATGACATGGTTAACTGTATGTAAACCATGTGTCATTTCATGTCGGGTTCTTCTGTAATTTCACAAAATGCGGCAATTGAATTAGCGGCTATTATACCATGTAGAAGTGTAGGAACTATAAATATATATATATATGTGTCACAATGACATGTATATATATATATATGTATTCTATATGTATATATCTAGTGTTTTGTGAGCTGTCAGTGTGATTTTACAGTATTGACTATGTATAGCATTATGTATGGGAACTTTCGATTCCAGTATTCGATATACAAAAAGTATCGGAACTCAGTTTCGGAATTCCGATACTGCGAATATCGGCCGATACCCGATATTTGCAGTATCGGAATGCTCAACACTAGCTGTGATTAAAAATCATGGTTATTTCACAAAATATTGATTTTTGAATTCTTCCTGAGTTAAAACATTAGTATTGTTGTTTCTAAATGATTATGAACTTGTTTTCTTAGCATTGTTTGACGTCTGCAAGCACTGCATTTTTTGTTATTTTGACCATTTCTCATTTTCTGAAAATAAATACAAAGTTTATAATTTGGTGACATATTGTCAGTAGTTTATAGAATAAAAGAGCAATTTAAATTTTACTCAAAAATATACCTATAAAGAGAAAAATCAGATAAACTGAAAATTTTGCAGTGGTCTCTTAATTTTTGCCAGAGTCGTATATATATATATATATATATATATATATATATATATATAAACTACCGTTCAAAAGTTTGTGATCACCAAGACAATTTTGTGTTTTCCATGAAAACTCATACTTTTATTAATCAAATGAGTTGCCAAATGAATTTAAAATCTAGTCCAGACATTGACAAGGTTCGAAAAAAAGATTTTTATTTGAAATAATAATTTTCTCCTTCAAACTTTGCAGGAATTACAGCATTGCAGACCTTTGGCATTCTAGCAGTTAATTTGCTGAGGTAATCTGGGGAGATTTCACCCCATGCTTCCAGAAGCACCTCCCACAAGTTGGTTTGGCTTGATGGGCACTTTTTGCGTACCATACGGTCAAGCTGCTCCCACAACAGCTCAATGGGGTTGAGATCTGGTGACTGAGCTGGCCACTCTATTACAGATAGAATACCAGCTGCCTGCTTCTTCCCTAAATAGTTCTTGCATAATTTGGAGGTGTGCTTTGGGTCATTATCCTGTTGTAGGATGAAATTGACTCCAATCAAGCGCTGTCCACAGGGTATGGCATGGCATTGCAAAATGGAGTGATAGCCTTCCTTATTCAAAATCCCTTTTACCTTGTACTAATCTCCCACTTTACCAGCACCAAAGCAACCCAGACCATAACACTACCTCCACCATGCTTGACATATGGCGTCAGGCACTCTTACAGCATCTTTTCAGTTGTTCTGCGTCTCACAAATGTTCTTCTGTGTGATCCAAACACCTCAAACTTGGATTTGTCTTTCCATAACACTTTTTTCCAATCTTCCTCTGTCCAATGTCTGTGTTCTTTCGCCCATATTAATCTTTTCCTTTTATTAGCCAGTCTCAGATATGGCTTTTTCTTTGCCACTCTGCCCTAAAGGCCAGCATCCCGGAGTCGCCTCTTCACTGTAGCCGTTGACACTGGCGTTTTGTGTGTACTATTTAATGAAGCTGCCAGTTGAGGACCTGTGAGGCGTCAATTTCTCAAACTACAGACTCTAATGTACTTGTCTTGTTGCTTAGTTGTGCAGCAGGGCCTTCTACTTCTCTTTCTACTTTGGTTAGACTCAGAGCCTGGCTGTTCTCTCCTCTGAAGGGAGTTGTACACACCATTGTAGGAAATATCAGTTTCTTGGCAATTTCGCACATGGAATAGCCTTCATTTCTAAGAACAAGAATAGACAGTCAAGTTTCACATGAAAGTTCTTTTTTGTCTGGCCATTTTGAGAGTTTAATGGAACCAACAAATGTAATGCTCCAGATTCTCAACTAGCTCAAAGGAAGGTCAGGTTTATTGCTTCTCTAATCATCCAAACTGTTTTCAGCTGTGCTAACATACATGCACAAGGGTTTTCAAAGCTATTCTAACCATCCATTAGCCTTCTTACACAGTTAGCAAACGCAAAGTACCATAAGAACACTGGTGTGATGGTTGTTGGAAATGGACCTCTATACACCTATGAAGATATTGCATTACAAACCAGACGTTTGCAGCTAGAATAGTAATTTACCACATTAACAATGTATAGAGTGTACTTCTGAATCATTTAATGTTAGTTTCATTGGAAAAAACTGTGCTTTTCTTTCAAAAATAAGGAAATTTCTAAGTGACCCTAAACTTTTGAACGGTAGTTTACCGTGTATATATACAGTCCAGACCAAAAGTTTGGACACGCCTTCTCATTTAAAGATTTTTCTGTATTTTCATGACTATGAAAATTGTACATTCACACTGAAGGCATCAAAACTATGAATTAACACATGTGGAATTATATACTTAACAAAAAAGTGTATAACAACTGAAAATATGTCTTATATTCTAGGTTCTTCAAAGTAGCCACCATTTGCTTTGATGACTGCTTTGCACACTCTTGGCATTCTCTTGATGAGCTTCAAGAGGTAATCACCGGAAATGGTCTTCCAACAATCTGGAATGAGCTCCCAGAGATGCTTAGCACTTGTTGGCCCTTTTGCCTTCACTCTGTGGTCCAGCTCACCCCAAACCATCTCGATTGGGTTCAGGTCTGGTGACTGTGGAGGCCAGGTCATCTGGCGTAGCACCACATCACTCTCCTGCTTGGTCAAATAGCCCTTATACAGCCTGGAGGTGTGTTTGGGGTCATTGTCCTGTTGAAAAATAAATGATGGTCCAACTAAACGCAAACCAAATGGAATAGCATGCCGCTGCAAGATGCTGTGGTAGCCATGCTGCTTCAGTATGCCTTCAATTTTGAATAAATCACAAACAGTGTCACCAGCAAAGCACCCCCACACCATCACACCTCCTCCTCCATGCTTCACGGTGGGAACCAGGCATGTAGAGTCCATCCGTTCACCTTTTCTACGTCACTCAAAGACACGGTGGTTGGAACCAAAGATCTCAAATTTGGACTCATCAGACCAAAGCACAGATTTCCACTGGTCTAATGTCCATTCCTTGTGTTCTTTAGCCCAAACAAGCCTCTTCTGCTTGTTTCCTGTCCTTAGCAGTGGTTTCCTAGCAACTATTTTACCATGAACGCCTGCTGCACAAAGTCTCCTCTTAACAGTTGTGTCTGCTGCTAGAACTCTGTGTGGCATTGACCTGGTCTCTAATCTGAGCTGCT
The DNA here is from genome assembly GCA_033576555.1 of Oophaga sylvatica. Classification (NCBI taxonomy): domain Eukaryota; kingdom Metazoa; phylum Chordata; class Amphibia; order Anura; family Dendrobatidae; genus Oophaga; species Oophaga sylvatica. The sequence continues at coordinate 290,098,386 of JARQOD010000003.1, read as the reverse complement.
GTAAACCTGCGATTTCTGAGGCTGGTGACTCGGATAAACTTATCCTCAGAAGCAGAGGTGACTCTTGGTCTTCCTTTCCTGGGGCGGTCCTCATGTAAGCCAGTTTCTTTGTAGCGCTTGATGGTTTTTGCAACTGCACTTGGGGACACTTTTAACGTTTTCCCAATTTTTCAGACTGACTGACCTTCATTTCTTAAAGTAATGATGGCCACTCGTTTTTCTTTACTTAGCTGCTTTTTTCTTGCCATAATACAAATTCTAACAGTCTATTCAGTAGGACTATCACCTGTGTATCCACCAGACTTCTGCACAACACAACTGATGGTCCCCACCCCATTTATAAGGCCAGAAATACCACTTATTAAACCTGACAGGGCACACCTGTGAAGTGAAAACCATTCCCGGTGACTACCTCTTGAAGCTCATCAAGAGAATGCCAAGAGGGTGCAAAGCAGTCATCAAAGCAAAAGGTGGCTACTTTGAAGAACCTAGAATATAAGACATATTTTCAGTTGTTTCACACTTTTTTGTTAAGTCTATAATTCCACATGTGCTAATTCATAGTTTTGATGCCTTCAGTGTGATTTTACAATTTTCATAGGACAAGAGACAAAAAATGTTGGATGTTTTACAATTTTCATAGTCATGAAAATACAGAAAAATCTTTAAATGAGAAGGTGTGTCCAAACTTTTGGTCTGTACTGTATATATATATATACACAGTGTGTATATATATATATATATATATATATATTATATATATATATATCCTTATTGGCTCTTTCTGGATTCAACTGCACTTTTGGCCCTTGTTTGCCTTTTTTTCGCATATTGCATATTTTTTTTGGGTACACTGAAATAACAATCACAATTGAATAGCGCGTCAATTACAGTATATACTCATGTATAAGCCGACCCGTGTATAAGCCGACCCCCCTAATTTTGCCACAAAAAACTGGGAAAACTTATTGACTCGCGTATAAGCCTAGGGTGAAAAATGATTATGCCCCCATATGCTCCATAGATTAGGCCCCCGTAAACTGCACAGATTATGCCCCCATATGATCCACAGATTATGCCCCCATATGCGGCACAGATTATGCCCCCATATGCTCCCTGAGTATGCCCCCGTATGATTCACAGATTATGCCCCAATATGCTCCACAGATTATGCCCCCATATGCTGCACAGATTATGCCCCCATATGCTGCACAGATTATGCCCCCATTTGCTGCACAGATTATGCCCATATGCTGCACAGATTATGCCCCCATATGCGGCACAGATTATACCCATATGCTCCACAGATTATGCCCCCATATGCTGCACAGATTATGCCCCCATATGCTCCACAGATTATGCCCCCATATGCTGCACAGATTATGCCCATATGCTCCACAGATTATGCCCCCATATGCTCCCCTTATTATGCCCTCATATGCTCCAGATTATGCCCCCATATGCTCCAGGTTATGCCCCATATGCTGCACAGATTATGCCCCATATGCTCCAGATTATGCCCCCATATGCTGCACAGATTATGCCCATATGCTCCAATGATTATGCCCCCATATGCTCCAGATTATGCCCCCATATGCTCCAGATTATGCCCCCATATGCTGCACAGATTATGCCCATATGCTCCCCGATTATGCCTCTATATGCTCCAGATTATGCCCCATATGCTCCAGATTATGCCCCCATATGCTCAAGATTATGCCCCCATATGCTCCAGATTATGCCCCCATATGCTCCAGATTATGCCCCATATGCTCCAGATTATGCCACATATGCTCCAGATTATGCCCCCATAAGCTCCAGATTATGCCCCATATGCTGCACAGATTATGCCCCCATATGCTGCACAGATTATGCCCCCATATGCTGCACAGATTATGCCCCATATGCTCCAGATTATGCCCCCATATGCTCCAGATTATGCCCCCATATGCTCCAGATTATGCCCCCATATGCTCCAGATTATGCCCCCATATGCTGCACAGATTATGCCCATATGCTCCCCGATTATGCCTCTATATGCTCCAGATTATGCCCCATATGCTCCAGATTATGCCCCCATATGCTCAAGATTATGCCCCCATATGCTCCAGATTATGCCCCATATGCTCCAGATTATGCCCCATATGCTCCAGATTATGCCACATATGCTCCAGATTATGCCCCCATATGCTCCAGATTATGCCCCCATATGCTCCAGATTATGCCCCATATGCTGCACAGATTATGCCCCCATATACTGCACAGATTATGCCCCCATATGCTGCACAGATTATGCCCCATATGCTCCAGATTATGCCCCCATATGCTCCAGATTATGCCCCATATGCTCCAGATTATGCCCCCATATGTTCCAGATTATGCCCCATATGCTCCTGATTATGCCCCCATATGCTCCAGATTATGCCCCATATGCTGCACAGATTATGCCCCCATATGCTGCACAGATTATGCCCCCATATGCTGCACAGATTATGCCCCATATGCTCCAGATTATGCCCCCATATGCTCCAGATTATGCCCCCATATGCTCCAGATTATGCCCCATATGCTGCACAGATTATGCCCCCATATACTGCACAGATTATGCCCCCATATGCTGCACAGATTATGCCCCATATGCTCCAGATTATGCCCCATATGCTCCAGATTATGCCCCCATATGCTCCAGATTATGCCCCCATATGCTCCAGATTATGCCCCATATGCTCCTGATTATGCCCTCATATGCTCCAGCTTATGCCCCATAGTATACGTCCCTTATGCTGCCGCGCTGCTGCTGCAAAAAAAAATGACATACTCACCTCTCGTCGCTGGGGGCCAGGTGCCGGTGTCCTGAGCAGGCGGTGACACTGGCGCACTATGGGGGACAGGTGCCGGTGTCACCGCTCACTCAGGACCCCGGCACCTGAGATATTTACCTGTCCTCTCTCCACCGCTGCGCGCTGCTCCCTCGTCCGACTCCTCTGGCAGTGAATACTCAGGCAGAGGGTATGGCGCGTACTAACGACGTCATCGCGCCCTCTGCCTGAACATTCACAGCCAGAGGAGTCGGACGAGGGAGCAGCGCGCAGCGGTGGAGAGAGGACAGGTAAATATCGCTATACTCACCCCTCCGCCAGCGCGTCACTCTCTGCAGCATCTCCTCTTCTCCCGGCGGTCTCTGCAGCGCTTCCGTCCTACAGCGGTCACGTGGTACCGCTCATTAAAGTCATGAATATGTGCATATTCATGACTTTAATGAGCTGTGCCATGTGACCGCTACTGGAAGGAGCCGGAGATCGTGGGAGTAGCAAGGGGGCTGCAGAGACCGCGCCGGCGGAGGGGTGATCCGACACCCCCGGTCTCCCTCCCCCGCCGACCCCCGTATATGACCCGCGTATAAGCCTGAGAGGGGGACTTTCAGCCCTAAAAAATGGGCTGAAAATCTCGGCTTATACACGAGTATATACGGTAGTTAAAAACCATTTGCGCCAACTACCAATTGCTTGTTCTTTCAGTGTCCTCATATTCTTTCTGTTATACATGGTGTTTATTATCAACAGCACCTGGGTTCAGTTTTAATAGTGTATATCCATTTAGTGCAGAGGCACCTAATTAACCACATTCAATATACTGCACCCAAGAGACCCAAATCTCAGAAATTAATTGGCTATATTTACTAAATAATCTGTGTGTAATTGCAATCTCATCTTTATATAGTTGATAGTTGTGTTCTTGGAGTTATTATTTAATTATTTTTTTCCTTTGATATAGCAATTAGCAATACAAATTCTTTTTCTCCTGCTAAGCCCCATTCTCAACTGTAATAAAGGAGGTCAGATTTCTTGTTTTATGTTATAACTAGGTACATGATGGCGCACAATAATAATAATAATCTTTATATAGCTCCAACATATTTTGCAGCGCTTTACAGTTTAACAGTTTCAAAACACAAGTCATAAGTAGCAACGTTAACAATACAATAATTAAAGCAAAATAAGACGATCCTGCTCGTGAGAGTTTACAATCTACAATGAGGTGTGGGAGATACAAAGTACATTGTGTGTATATACAATGGTGTATTTACAATGATGGTCCAGCCATCTTGAAGGAGTGAGGGAGGGATGGATGGAGATAGTAAATTTGCTACACACACACTTACACATAGAATGACTTTGATTAGTGAACATGATAGGCCGCTCTGAACAAATGTGTTTTGAGGGAGCGTCTGAAATCATGCAAATTGTGGATACTCCTAATTTCTTGGGGTAGAGCATTCCAGAGGATTGGCACAGCGCGGGAGAAGTCTTGGAGTCAGCAGTGGTAGGTACGGATTAGTGCAGAGGTTAGTCGAAAGTCATTTGCAGAGTGAGCGCAGCAGTCGGTTAGGCCGATGAATAAAAATGAGGGAGGAGATGTAGGGGGGTGCTGCACTGTGGAGAGCTTTGTGGGTGAGAACAAGTACTTAAAATTGGATCCTATAATGAATGGGCAGCCAATGTAAGGACTGTCGAAGAGCGGACGCGTCCGAGTACCGATTAGCCAGATGAATGACCCTGGCTGCTGCATTCAGTATGGACTGGAGAGGGGATAGTCGAGTAGTGGGGAGGCCAATTAATAGAGCGTTGCAGTAGTCCAGGCGGGAGTGGATCAATGCTACAGTGAGGGTGTAAGGGTTTGAGTTCCTACTCCTGCACAGGGGGAATCTCGAGCTGTTCCCGCTGTGGTCCCCCATCCGTATCCGGCTGCAGTGGTTCCTGCTCAGCAGAGACATCGGTCCCAGTGTCATGCCCGGCCCAGTACTGTGCAGATACTTGCTGCTGCAACCAGTGTTGGAGCAGGCAGATTTGGGACTAAGTCCTTTGTTGCTTCATCTGAGCATGCCCAGGGCAAGATCTCCCATTGGAGATCAGTGGTCACATGCTGCCACTCCTATTGGTCCTTCAGGAAGGTTCTGTAGCTGTTGATGTTCTGAAGCAACTTCCATTGGTCCTTCCTGGAAGGTCTTTTTCTCGTAGCTGCTATAAAAACCTGTCCTTACCGCACGGCCGTGCGCTAGTATCAACCGTTATATGCTTTGCGCCAGTATGGTCATGCATGTGTGTGGTTAGGGCGGCTGAAATACGCCATTACAATACCGACCTAATCGGTGAGGAGCTTGGTATGCTAGCTGGTCAGGGTCGGTGTCTTAGATGCCTTAGATTACCGGCATAACCGGTGAGGAGTTTGATTGCCGTATTCAGGGCCTGGCGTTCAGACGCCATAGATTGCAGATGACTCCCGCGAGGACATTAGCGCATGATCACTTTCTAAGTTCGCTTAGCAGTCAACTGTGTACCTGGGTGCCTAACAAGACACAGAAGTTTGTCTCAGTGGCTCTGTGACGCAACAGGGTTCGCTTTCAAAGCTAGACAGCGCCCTAGCGTGTTTACTTTGCGACTCAGTGGTGTTAACTGAGTTTGCACACATCACCATATAGCGCTGCGGCACTCCTTCTAGCGGCTCTTTGGAATAACAGAGTTCGCACATATTGCCACAGTGCGTTACGGCGTTTATTTTGGCGACTCTGCAGGATAACAGAGTTCGCTTCTTGCGCCATCTTACTAGCAGCAGGCTCCATCTGCACGGTGCACCCCGGGCTGCGAACGCACCTCTCTACATCTTATATTTGGTGCATTCCGCAGACCCTAACAGAGGGTTTTTGTTGTTTCCATGGTGAGAAAAGGGTGGATTCTAGAGTTGTTCTTTAGGTGTAGGCGACAAGAGCGGGCAAGAGATTGTATGTGGGAGGTGAAGGAGAGATTGGCGTCAAACATAACACCCAGACAGCGAGCCTGCTGCCGGGGTGTTATTATGGTGCTGCCCACGGAGAGGGAAATGTCAAATTTAGGGAGGTTAGTAGATGGCGGGAGCAGAAGAAGTTCAGTTTTGGAGAGGTTGAGTTTCAGATAGAGAGCGGACATGATGTTGGAGACTGCGGACAGACAGTCGGTGGCGTTCTGTAGTACAGCAGGGTTAAGGTCGGGGGATGATGTGTATAGTTGTGTGTCATAAGCATAAAGATGGTACTGAAAGCCAAATCTGCTGATGGTCTGTCCAATTGGGACCGTGTAGAGACAGAAGAGAAGGGGGCCAAGGACTGAGCCCTGAGGTACCCTGACAGCGAGAGGAAGAAGAGATGACGTGGAGCCAGGGAACAAAACACTGAAGATGCGGTCAGAAAGATAGGAAGAGAACCAGGAGAGAGCAGTGTCCTTAATGCCTAGTGACTGGAGCCTAGAGAGTAGGAGACGGTGGTCAACCGTGTCGAAAGTTGCAGAAAGGTCGAGAAGAATGAGCAGAGAGTGGTCACCGTTACGTTTTGCTGTCAGACGGTCAATGGTCACTTTGATGAGTGCAGTTTCAGTCGAATGTAGGGGGCGGAAGCCGAACTGTGAAGGGTCTAGGAGGGAGTGAGTGGAGAGGTAATGGGTAAGGCGGGAGTAGACTAGGCGCTCCAAAAGTTTAGAGATAAAAGGGAGATTGGAGACTGGTCTGTAGTTGTTTGATCAGGAAGGGTCGAGAGCGGGTTTCTTTAGTAATGGAGTAATGATAGAGTGTTTAAAGGAGGTGAGTGAGGGATTAAAGATTTTAGTTAGGTAAGTTGTGACAACTGGAGAGAGAGACTGGAGGAGATGTGAGGGGATGCATGTAGTCGGACGAGAGGAAGAGAGGAGTCTGGAGACTTCTTCTGTGGTGGGATCAAATGTGGAAAGTGAGCCAGGGGAAATGCAGGGAGGGATGGGAGTCACAGCACTTGGTGGTTGAGAGCAGATTTCCTGATGGATATTATCTATTTTTTCTATAAAGTGGGAGGCCAGGTCATCAGCACAAATGTCTGTGACAGGGGCTTGTGCTTTTAGCCTGAGAAGGGAGTGAAAAGTGTCAAAAAGTTTCTTGGGGTTGTTGGCTAGTAAGGAGATCAGGGTGGTGAAGTAGGTCTGTTTGACGAGGTGAAGGGCAGCGTTATATAAGTTCTTAACATGAATTTAAAGTGGATGAAGTCTTCTGGTGTGCGGGTTTTTCTCCATCGGCGTTCAGCACTCCTAGAGCTTCGCTGGAGAAGATGAGTTTGCAATGTGAGCCAGGGCTGTTTTACTGTGTGTTTGGAAGTTCTGAGGGTGAGTGGCGCTGCTTGGTAAAGGGTGCTTCCAAGAGTGTCATTGTAGTAATGAACAGCCAGATCAGGACAAGAAAAAGAGGAGATTGGGGACAATGAAGAGTGTAGGGATTCTGCAAGTGTCTGTGGGTTAATGGCTTGTAGATTTCTGAATGTGTGGTAGGTAGGAATGCGCTGAGGTGGTCGAGGATTTGTGAGCATGAAGGAGAGAATGTTGTGGTCAGAGAGTGGAAGCGGTGAGTTATTTAGGTGGGAGATTGAACAGAGCCGGACAAAGACCAGGTCAAGGGTGTTACCGTCCTTGTGTGTCTCAGAGGTTGAAAGCTGTGAGAGGCCTAGAGAAGTGGTTAGTGATAGAAGCTGAGATGCAGATGTGGAAGTAGGGCTGTTAATGGGGATGTTGAAGTCTCCAAGGATAAGGGTTGGTAGTTCTGAGGACATGAAGTGCGGCAGCCAGGCTGAGAAGTGGTCAAGGAACTGGGTGGGCGAGCCTGGGGACCGATATATGACCGCTACTCTGAGGGAGAGGGGACAGAAGAGCCTGATGGTGTGGACCTCAAAAGAAGGGAATGAGAGTGATGGAATTGGGGGGATGACCTGGAAAGTGCATTGTGGGGACAGGAGTATGCCGACTCCACCACCATATCTGTTTGTAGGTCTCGGGGAATAGGAGAATTGTAAGCCACCATAGGAAATGGCAGCAGGGAGACAGTGTCAGAATCCTGAATCCAAGTTTCAGTGAGTGCCAACAGATTAAGAGAGTTGTTCAGAAAGTAGTTATGCAGGAAGGGAAGCTTGTTACATACAGACTGTGGATTCCAGAGGGCACAATTAAAAGAAGGGGATGAGGGAGTGCAAGTAATATTAATTAGATTATTATGGTTTCGACATGAGATAGGGTAGGGATTGAGGTTGGGGGATGGTGGACCAGGGTTGGGGGAGATGTCCCCTGAAATCAGTAGGAGTAGGAAGATAAAGAGCTAGTAGTTGTTGGAATTGTAAGTAGGTTTTTTCTGCGATGTGTTTGGGCAAGGTGGGCTGAGGTTTTTCAGGGAGGTGAGAAGTGCATGGGAGCTGTACATGGGAGAGGGAAGTATAGAGGGGCTGATGTGTATGAGTCGTGATGGAGGGGGGATTGGGCGGTGAATGTGGATGGCAAGGGAATACAGGAGGATATAAATAAAGCACATGGTGAAAAGGGAAAGCAAAGTGTGGGTTACCTGATTCCTGCCCTGATTAACTGCCATGGATAACTGCCGTTTACATGATGCTTAGCTTCTGTGATGCTTTGCTTATGGGATGACTGCGTGCACCCCACACTGCATGCGCCCCTTAGAATGCTACTAAATATATAGCCCACACTACAGGGATTGTGGAAGCTGGTTTGGGATAATTTGGCAGCTGGGGCCAGCACACCAGGGGGTGGTTAGATGATCAAAGGCACTAGACCTGGCAACATCTATATTCTATATCACCTTCCACCTGATAAGATCTAGAGAGGCCTCAATCACAGATATAACGCAATAAGTATTAAATACAGTGCAACAAATTAATTATACCAAAGCTTTAGCAGGCACATTAAAATATGTAGCAAAATGGTAGAGCAGCAGATGACAGCAAGCCGAATTATGGAGTGCGTACCATTAGGATATATTGCAGCAGGAAAGACAGCCAGCAGAGGTGGGGATTGTACCATTCAGCTGCTTGCTAACAATGAATGGAGTGCACAAAAAGCATTTCATGATTTTATCTAATATTAAATGCTGCTCAAATGAAAACTTGGATATTAACTGAGGGTTTGGACCATACTCTTCTTTAGACTGTGATTTCATAATTCAGCCAGCCCTGCAGAATGGTCCACTGAAAAGCAAATGTTATCAGTGGACTGTCTTTTCACAGCAGTAATGTAGGTACAGGGAAGGCAGCTCAATCTTTGGATCTGAATGACAGGATGCGGTATAGTCAACACAGCTTTGGATTTGATAGAAGTATGTTACAACCCAGGAGAGATGGATTTACATTCAGAAGTCTAAGGTTTGAGTGTCAAATCTGGTATCAAATCATATGTTGCCTGTATTGGTGCTTTGGATTTGGTGACAAGGGAGGAAGTGAGACAAGCCTGGGATTTTAATTGAAGGGATAGGCATATCTGACAACAAAAAAGCTTTGTGAATTTAGCCTAACTCTGTAGTAAACGATCCATAACAATGCCAATGGCAGCTTGGACTCTTAATTTAGCTTTTTTTTTTACTTGCCTAATTGAATTTTAGGAGCATCTTAGGAGTGATCTGTCCTAGTCATGTGATAAATTGTTAATTGGTGGGTGTTCAACTATTAGCATATTCACTGGTCCTAAGAACAGGATGTTCTTGAAAAAATGTCTTCTCCCTTGCACCACTCTGTGGTCCATGCAGTCTTGTTGCAACTCCCCACACTGTTGCTAGAAATAAAACAAATAAAAGAAGATCCAAGGCACCAGTTCTCCTCCAAGGGATCTCTTTATAGGTTACTGCATATAAAAGGTAAAGAATACAAGCATCGTTTCTGCCTCAAAGGGCCTTTTTCAAACCAAATATAATCCACACCTCTTATTATACTTGGCTTGAAAAAGACTGCACAGGGGGAATCTCGAGATGTTCCCGCTGCGGTCCCCCATCTGTCTCCGGCCGCAGTGGTTTCTCAGCAGAGACGTCGGTCCCAGCGTCTTGCCCGGCCCAGTACTGTGCAGAGACTTGCTGCTGCAACCAGTGTTGGATCAGGCCGATTTGGGACTAAGTCCTTTGTTGCTTCATCTGAGCATGCCCAGGGCAAGATCTCCCATTGGAGATCAGGGGTCACATGCTCAGATACAGCTGCCACTCCTATTGGTCCTTCAGGAAGGTCCTGTAGCTGTTGATGTTCTGAAGCAGCTTCCCATTGGTCCTTCCTGGAAGGTCTTTTTCTCGTGGCTGCTATAAAAACCTGTCCTTACCGCACGGCCGTGCGCTAGTATCAACCGTTATATGCTTTGCGCCAGTATGGTCATGCGTCATTATACTTGGCTTGAAAAAGACCACCATTCAGACGACTTTCACAAAGCAGTATTTTAATTAGCATTCATAAAGTTAAACCTTTTTCACAAGTTATTCCCCATGTCTAATTTTGGCTTATACATAGTGATTAAACATATTGGACAAAATACTGCAATGTAAAAGTAGTTTCATTTTGTAAGATTCTCAGAAATTTAAATAATATATTTACACTTCTCAACATTAACATTGCAAAACCAAGAAGGAAAAGTTGTGGAATTATGGAAATCACAACAGACATGTTATTGATATGCAAATTATGACAAATTAGAACATTTTTTGAAACTATCTCGATTTATTCAGTATTGTATCACTGCACTTACAGCCTTGGCTGCTATTAAAGAAGTTATTAATGGTTGTCTGAGAAATATTCTGACATGCTGAATGCACTTGGGCAAATCACCAAGATCCAACTGCCAACTAATACATTTCAGAGAAAACTGATGGTAGAAAAGTCCATAGAGTCTGCATGCCATAGTAGCACTTTTAGGCTGCGAAGGCTGCTCACAGTAGCATGGACAACATGAGGCTTGGCGCTGTCATATTGAAAAATGGCTTCTCGGAAACTCATGAATTAACCAAGATGTTTTCAAAACTTTATTTAATTTCTATCATCACTTGCAAATTATTAATATTTCTAACAATCCTGTGATTTCATAATTCCACAACTTTTCATTCTTGGCTTTTCAATGTTATGTAGTACTGAATATGTTTTAAACCAAGAATAGCACATAATAAATAATCAGAATAGACTCTTGCTTCCTCTGCTGATGGCACGACAATGACTGACCGCATTTTCCATTTATATGTTTTATCTTATTGCCTAATTAGCTTGACTTCTATATCCTTTGTGTTGGTTTATCATGTTAGTGCTCTTTGACATTGTCTATTCTAAGTTATTTAAGTTATTTAAAGAAGCTTTACTTGGATTTATAGTAGACGTGAGTTCCATTAGGCTGAAAATGAAGTAACAGATGCTTAGCGATGACAAAGGTCTTCCAAGGGCTTATACCTATAGAAATGAGGTCAGCTCGTAGTGGCTGATAGGATAGCAAGTACAGAAGAGACTTAACAAATATCCACTTGCTAATTGAATATGAGTTGTAATTTCAGAAGGGAAATTTATGTCAAAATAATTACAAGATTTATATATAACCCTTTCTTAAATCATAATATTTATGTATGACACGAGACATATTTTACACGCATGTGATCTTGGGATCTTAGGCCCTGATTTCAGTTGTAAAAAAAACCTTCAGCATTTGTGCCTTTGTTCATAAAATGAGAAGGCAAAGTACCAGAAGGTCTAGCTCATGATAATGGTTAAAGTTCAGCATTTTTTAAGACTTCTTAAAAGTACAGCATTGTGTTATAGGTCACTGTGACGACACAGGAGAAGGCGCCTATATTTATGCGTCTGCTATTGCGCAGATGCTTGAATATAGGTGCCTTTTTGTTTAAGAAGTAATTTTTGATGTATATGCTTATTCCCCATTGCGCAGGCACATGAATCAATATGTGACCACAATCTTTTGGTCGGATACGCATGCGCAAATGACCACATGTGATCTTAAGGTCCTTATGAACTTGTTAAACAAGCTATTTTACCTTGTTCTTTATAGGCGCCTTTTTCTTTTAAGAAGTCACCTTTGATACATATGCTTATTTTCCATTGCACAGACATATGAATCAATATATTGTGGTGCACCTGAGGGTCCAGTCACCACAGAAGTACTGCACCTCATTCAGAGGTGAGGTATCCCACTCTCAGGTAAGGAGGGAGCACTACCCAGGACTCTAACACTCGCACCCAACACACACCAGTTCAGTCAGGGCACCTGGGCGTACCCTTAAGGAGGATGGCCTCATTCCAGGCTGGGTAGGAAAGGGTGTTGGGCAGTGGGTGGGGAAGGTAGTAAATGAGAGGAGCTTAGAGAACAGAGCAGTAGTCTGTGAGACCAGAGAAAATAGTCTAGAAGGGAAGCTCAAGCTGTGAGGAGCTTGTCCCCAGATGGAGAAGAAGAAGGAGTGCAGTAGAAATCTGGAGAGAGAATTGAGAGGGGAGTCTGAAGGAAGCTCCCGGGGAGGAAAGAAGGGTGTCCTGGGACACGGGAAGTGCCGAAGCCACCCATGGGGCCCGTATCCATAAGTGGAGGGACCAGGTCGCAGTAGGGGAACCAGCCTCTAAGACTAGTGCAGGACTACAAGACTCAGCTAGCAAGCCGGAGGCTGTTGTAGCTGTATGTACCTCAGCCACTTCCACAATCATTCGCTGAAAAGGCAGTCATATAGGAGCAAGGGGACTCAGAGGACGGCGCCTGACAAGGTCCGCGGCTGCTGGCTTGGTACACTGTTTGTGAAGGTGCTGGGCAGGACAGTAGGAAACCAATGCAGTGAAATGGCCTTGAGGGAAACACACAGAAGGGAGTCGTGAAAAGGTGCATCTCTGTTATGTTTCGGTAGCTGAGGAGGACAGGAACAACAGCAGGGCAGCAGAACACCTGAGATGTTGGTAACTGATGGGTTGCAGATTCCTAAACTAACGACACAACTAGAGGTAGCCGTGGAGCGTTCCTACATTGATCCTAGACGCCTCGTCACAGCCTGAGAGATAACTACACCTAAAGGCAGAAAGATGAAAGCTATCTGCCCGGAGCAGATCCCCAAAGAAAATAGGAAGCCCCCAAACATATAATGGCGGTTAGACAAGATGAAAACACAAACATAGGCAGAAAATAGATTGAGCAAACGCTGGGGCCACAAGCTGACTAAATAGGATAGGACAGGAGAGATTACTTTCTGCAACCCAGAAAACTCTACAAAAATCCAACAATTCTGATTACAAAAATACTGAGATCACACGATCTCGCCACCCGCTAAATCAGATCTGAGTGTGAACAAAACCAAGCTGCAGCCGCTGAAAAAACAGGAAAAAGCAAATGAGCAAATAACAGTGGCTGTAGATAAACTGTGAGGAGCTCAGGCCCCAGGAGGGGACCTGGCTGACCTCCACAAAAGTGCAGAAAACAATGCAAAAAGCAAGCACAAAAAGAAAAGCAAAAAATATCTTATTTGAAAGCAGGAGATGCAGGAAAGACTCCAGCAAACTTCCAAATGAAGCAGGAACCACAATTGAGACAAGAACAATTGATCACCGGCAACCATCATGGGAGGGAACCTCCCTTATATCAGACCAGTCAGTGAACCCAGATTGCCAATCCTCGCTGAAAGGTTCAGTACTGTCTGTAACCACCAGAGGGAGCCTCTGCTCAGAAACCATCTCTAGCACATTCATAACACATTTCAATATACCTAGGAGTTTGCTGGGCCCCTCACCTGGAGGACACGGCACTAAGCGGGCATCTGCGCACAAGTGAACTGTGAGTAAAGCATTGGAAAATGCACCCTGCTGTGTCATCTGAGTCATTCATGCCTCACCTGTCCAGCACCGCTCTCACCACAACAGCCACCATCATCACTTTTAATATCCTAACTGCCCTGGGACACAGCTCTACCGTGGAGAGCTTAACCATCATTGCTGCCCTAACATCATCCCAGAGGTTCTGCATTGCAGCGTCAGCTACCCCTTGCCGAATATCACAGGTGGCGTCACGAACATTTACTCCATTATATTATATACTTTTGTTCTGTCTCCGACATCTAATTGTTGTTTTTTCTACTGTTTATGTAGGAGTTTAACAATCTAGTGTTTGGCTCCCTCTAGTGACCAGTGTCATATTCGCAGTTATAATGTTTTCTTTCACTTTCAGCAAAATCCTTTTCCCTCCCTTTGCAATGCATGATGGTAGCTTAGCAATGCATGATGGTAGCTTAGCAATGTATTCTGGGAGCTTTCCCTCCATTTTCTTCCATCTTCCTTCAGCCTGCATCCAGGAAGCAGCTCATCTTTTCCTCTCCTCTTGCGATAGCATCGCCGGTATGTACTTATGTCTCTCTAGTTAATTCCTGTCCTATATTAGCCCTGTCTAATCAGTTCTGCCTCTGGTTAGGTATTAGTCTGCAAATGTTTATTCACAGTGTACTATGTATATGTATTTCCACTATGCCCCTGTACTGATTGTATGTATATATGTTTGTATTATAGTTTCACCGCGCCCCAATATATCAAGTTCAATAAAAGCACAGATTCAATCACAATTTCCTTATTGGACCCCAGTATAGCGGTTTAGCTGTCTGTATAACTGCAATGACGTCTTCCTCATTCAGTGAGGACAGAACAGTGAAACGGCGACCATCCAGCTAGTGGGAATTCATTGAAAAGACAGCCGTCCAGCTTGCAGGATCTAGTGAAACTGCAGCCATCTACCTAGTGAGATTCAATCACCGGCTACACAGAGATTTAATACAGCTACAGCAATCTCTGCACAGCCAAGCATTCGCCCAAGACACCATGTCCCACAAATCACACAGGACAAAATCTCATACTTCCGTCTCCTCAAAGACAACATCCATCAGCAGCGCGGTCGCCATTGCCCGCGCAAATGCTGTAGCCACTGAAATGCGAGCAAGCTTTGCTGAAGAAGAGATGCGACTTAAGTTAGAGAAGGCATGCCTAGATGATCAAGAGAGAAAGGCGCAGTTAGAGAAGGCACGCATAGATGCCGCCTTAGAGAGCCTAGCAGCAAAAAGAGAAGCTGCCGCAGCCCTCGCCGAGGCAGAATCTCTAGAAGCCGCGCAAAAACCTAAACAGTATAGCCGAAGCAGTACGTCAAGTCTGGAGTTTCCACTGCAAGATTCAACACAACGCACATCTCAGTATATTAATGGACTTCCTGATCCAAACTATAACCCTGAACCGGCATCGGAACAAGAACATGATGTCTCCAGTGAAGCGATTGAAAGTCATCATGAGGCTCAGCTCCAAGACAGATACAAACACGAAAACGTGGAGCAAAATAACTCTGCTAAGGACTACCTTGCCCCTCACCAGGTAACCAACGTGAATCACCTTGCTGACACACCGCACGTCAGACTGAAGCATCACGACACCGGCTGGCGCAACCCAGAGGATACTAACAGGTACGAACGCACCTCACATCACTATCAGGGTGACCCATCACCAGTATACTCTGATGACAACCGGTTCACAACAGAATTTGCTAAGTTCTTCACACGACGTGATCTGGTTGCCAAGGGACTAATGAAATTCACTGACCAAGCTGAAGGTTACAGAGCTTGGAAAGCTTCCTTCCAAAATGTCACTAGAGACTTGGGGCTACAACACAGGGAAGAGATAGACCTCTTAGTCAAATACCTGGGGGAAGAGTCAGTCAAACACGCAGTTAGGATCAGAGACATTAATATAAACCGCCCTGAGACTGGCCTCAAAGAGATCTGGAAGAGGCTGGATGAGTGTTACGGCTCAGCAGAGGTAATAGAAAGAGCCTTGTTCAAAAGAATTAATGACTTTCCTAAAATATCTAACAAAGAGCTCCAGAAACTTAGAGAATTAAGTGACTTGCTAAATATGCAAATTGCCTCTTCAAACAAAGAGGACTTGTACTCTATAGCGCCACCTATTGGAAGTAGCGATCCTACAAGTCACAATCAACCCTTTAACGAGTCTTGTAATATGACTTAGGATAAAAGCCAAATCAGATTCTCCATTTGCAGACACGGTGTTTCGGACTGTTGGTCCTCGTCAGTGCAAAGTAGGAAAATCTGATTTGGCTAGATGAGAGGCTCTGGACTGGGGTCTGGGGGGTAAGGTTACTCCTTGTGGAGAGTGACATACCAGCTCTGGCGTGTCAAGGTAAGGAGGCTTATTCGCCGTGCAATGCTCCTCTGGGAAATTTTAATATGCAAATTGCCTCTTCAAACAAAGAGGACTTGTACTCTATAGCGCCACCTATTGGAAGTAGCGATCCTACAAGTCACAATCAACCCTTTAACGAGTCTTGTAATATGACTTAGGATAAAAGCCAAATCAGATTCTCCATTTGCAGACACGGTGTTTCGGACTGTTGGTCCTCGTCAGTGCAAAGTAGGAAAATCTGATTTGGCTAGATGAGAGGCTCTGGACTGGGGTCTGGGGGGTAAGGTTACTCCTTGTGGAGAGTGACATACCAGCTCTGGCGTGTCAAGGTAAGGAGGCTTATTCGCCGTGCAATGCTCCTCTGGGAAATTTTAATATGCAAATTGCCTCTTCAAACAAAGAGGACTTGTACTCTATAGCGCCACCTATTGGAAGTAGCGATCCTACAAGTCACAATCAACCCTTTAACGAGTCTTGTAATATGACTTAGGATAAAAGCCAAATCAGATTCTCCATTTGCAGACACGGTGTTTCGGACTGTTGGTCCTCGTCAGTGCAAAGTAGGAAAATCTGATTTGGCTAGATGAGAGGCTCTGGACTGGGGTCTGGGGGGTAAGGTTACTCCTTGTGGAGAGTGACATACCAGCTCTGGCGTGTCAAGGTAAGGAGGCTTATTCGCCGTGCAATGCTCCTCTGGGAAATTTTAATATGCAAATTGCCTCTTCAAACAAAGAGGACTTGTACTCTATAGCGCCACCTATTGGAAGTAGCGATCCTACAAGTCACAATCAACCCTTTAACGAGTCTTGTAATATGACTTAGGATAAAAGCCAAATCAGATTCTCCATTTGCAGACACGGTGTTTCGGACTGTTGGTCCTCGTCAGTGCAAAGTAGGAAAATCTGATTTGGCTAGATGAGAGGCTCTGGACTGGGGTCTGGGGGGTAAGGTTACTCCTTGTGGAGAGTGACATACCAGCTCTGGCGTGTCAAGGTAAGGAGGCTTATTCGCCGTGCAATGCTCCTCTGGGAAATTTTAATATGCAAATTGCCTCTTCAAACAAAGAGGACTTGTACTCTATAGCGCCACCTATTGGAAGTAGCGATCCTACAAGTCACAATCAACCCTTTAACGAGTCTTGTAATATGACTTAGGATAAAAGCCAAATCAGATTCTCCATTTGCAGACACGGTGTTTCGGACTGTTGGTCCTCGTCAGTGCAAAGTAGGAAAATCTGATTTGGCTAGATGAGAGGCTCTGGACTGGGGTCTGGGGGGTAAGGTTACTCCTTGTGGAGAGTGACATACCAGCTCTGGCGTGTCAAGGTAAGGAGGCTTATTCGCCGTGCAATGCTCCTCTGGGAAATTTTAATATGCAAATTGCCTCTTCAAACAAAGAGGACTTGTACTCTATAGCGCCACCTATTGGAAGTAGCGATCCTACAAGTCACAATCAACCCTTTAACGAGTCTTGTAATATGACTTAGGATAAAAGCCAAATCAGATTCTCCATTTGCAGACACGGTGTTTCGGACTGTTGGTCCTCGTCAGTGCAAAGTAGGAAAATCTGATTTGGCTAGATGAGAGGCTCTGGACTGGGGTCTGGGGGGTAAGGTTACTCCTTGTGGAGAGTGACATACCAGCTCTGGCGTGTCAAGGTAAGGAGGCTTATTCGCCGTGCAATGCTCCTCTGGGAAATTTTAATATGCAAATTGCCTCTTCAAACAAAGAGGACTTGTACTCTATAGCGCCACCTATTGGAAGTAGCGATCCTACAAGTCACAATCAACCCTTTAACGAGTCTTGTAATATGACTTAGGATAAAAGCCAAATCAGATTCTCCATTTGCAGACACGGTGTTTCGGACTGTTGGTCCTCGTCAGTGCAAAGTAGGAAAATCTGATTTGGCTAGATGAGAGGCTCTGGACTGGGGTCTTGGGGGGTAAGGTTACTCCTTGTGGAGAGTGACATACCAGCTCTGGCGTGTCAAGGTAAGGAGGCTTATTCGCCGTGCAATGCTCCTCTGGGAAATTTTAATATGCAAATTGCCTCTTCAAACAAAGAGGACTTGTACTCTATAGCGCCACCTATTGGAAGTAGCGATCCTACAAGTCACAATCAACCCTTTAACGAGTCTTGTAATATGACTTAGGATAAAAGCCAAATCAGATTCTCCATTTGCAGACACGGTGTTTCGGACTGTTGGTCCTCGTCAGTGCAAAGTAGGAAAATCTGATTTGGCTAGATGAGAGGCTCTGGACTGGGGTCTGGGGGGTAAGGTTACTCCTTGTGGAGAGTGACATACCAGCTCTGGCGTGTCAAGGTAAGGAGGCTTATTCGCCGTGCAATGCTCCTCTGGGAAATTTTAATATGCAAATTGCCTCTTCAAACAAAGAGGACTTGTACTCTATAGCGCCACCTATTGGAAGTAGCGATCCTACAAGTCACAATCAACCCTTTAACGAGTCTTGTAATATGACTTAGGATAAAAGCCAAATCAGATTCTCCATTTGCAGACACGGTGTTTCGGACTGTTGGTCCTCGTCAGTGCAAAGTAGGAAAATCTGATTTGGCTAAAGGAAGTCCAAGTTGCCAAATGTGAAGATGATCTACAAGGACTTGCATACCTTGACACAGCAAGAGGTGTTAACCCTTAGTCCAAAAGTTGCCCTACAATCTACAGGAGAGGTGGCTCACACATGGTTCCATGTACAAATACAAACACAGTGTTCCATTTCCTCCCTTGTCTGTTTTTGTAGACTTTGTACACCAACAAGCAAGAATCAGAAACGACCCCAGCTTTGACTTTGCATTGTCATATGCCACACCGTCACCAGCTGCAAACCCACGCAGAACGTCTGTGGCAGTGCACAAGACTTATGTTTCTTCTCCAGGTTCTAATTACAGGTCTGCTGGCTGCTCCCAATCAGAGACAAAGGTGCAGGACCCTGACAAGCAGTGCCCGCTACATCAGAAGCCTCATCCTCTCCTGAAATGCAGAGCCTTCAGAGGAAAATCTATGCCAGATCGCAGAAGCTTCCTGAAAAAGAACGGTATCTGCTACAAGTGCTGCTCATGCACAACTCATCTCGCCAAGGATTGCAAGGTCAGTGTAAAATGCACAGAATGCGGCACCACAGATCACAACACTGCTCTACATAAGGCCCAGCTCCATGAAGCACACAAAATACGCCAGCTGACAGTGAGCATGGCGGGGAGGAAAGGAACACTGATACAGCTACGCCAGAGATAACTTCACAATGTACTGAAGTCTGTAAAGGGACAATAGACAGTAGATCCTGTTCAAAAATATGCCTAGTCAGAGTGTACCCAAAGGGTCATAGAGACAAAGCTGACTGCATGCTATTTTGGATGATCAAAGTAATCGATCCCTACCTAGATCAACATTCTTTGACCTATTCAACATCAAAGGGCCAAGTACCCCCTACTCACTAAAGACGTGTGCAGGTACTGTGACAACAGCAGTTAGGAAAGCTACTGACCACCAAATTGAGTCCTTAGACGGACAATTCTGCCTACCACTACCTACGATCATCGAGTGTAATCAGATCCCAGACAACAGATCTGTAATACCTACACCAGATGTGGCAATCCATCACGCTCACTTAAAATGCATAGCACACCTCATACCGGAACTCGACCATCAGGCCCAGATAATTCTGCTGTTGGGGAAAGACATCCTGCAGGTTCATAAAGTGAGACGTCATATCAATGGACTCCCAATGCCCCCTATGCCCAAAAGCTATACCTAGGATGGGTCATAATAGGAAACGTATGCTTGGGACGCATGCACGCCCCATCTTCTGTGACAAGCATGCTGACAAATACATTGGAGATAGGACGCCCATCTCTGTTTCAACCTTGTAACAATGAATTCCATGTCAGAGAACTACCACATAGCATCCAACTACCCAATCATCTAATAGACTTTACTCATGACAGCAGTATAGTGCCAGGAAGCTATGAGGATCAGTTAGGGCCCCGTCTCACATAGCGAGATCGCTAGCGAGATCGCTGCTAAACAGCGATCTCAGCAGCAATGTCGCTATGTCTGACACGTACCAGCGATCAGGCCCCTTCTGTGAATCGCTGGTCATGTCAGAAATACCAGGACTTTTTTTTGATCGCTGGTCTCCCGCTGGCCAGCATGCATCGCTGCGTGTGACAGGCAGGAGACCAGCGATCTCCTGGTAACCAAGGTACACTTCAGGTTTCCAAGCGTGGGGCTGTGCCTGGAAACCCGACATGTACATTGGATACCAGCGCGCTGCTGCAGGGGAGATGGTAACCAAGGTACAGTCGGGTTTCCAGGCACTGCGCAGCGCCTGGAAACTCGACGTGTACCTTGGTTACCAGCTCCCTGCATCAGTGCGCTGGTATCCAACGTACACTGTGGGTAACTAGGCGACATTACCCGCAGTGTCGCTGTCCTGATCGCTGCCTGAGCTGCCTGTTTGGCAGCTCAGCAGCGATCATGTAGCGACACACCAGCGATCCTGATCGTTGTTGGGATTGCTGGTGTATCGCTATGTGAGACGGGGCCCTTATGGTGCACAGTCTTCCAGAGAACTTAGCAAGACAACCAAGAGGCAATGTCAGTAGAGGACAAGTTGTTCTTAGAGGAAATGGACAAGGGATTTGTTAAAGATGAGACCAACAGCTGGGTCGCACCTCTTCCCTTCAGAGCCCACAGACCACATCTACTGAACAACAGAAATCAGGCATTAAAGCGTTTCTCCTCTCTCAAACATAATCTGAAAAGGAAGCCAGAGATGAAAGATCACTTTTTCTCCTTCATGTCAAAGATTTTTGAGAATTGTCATGCAGAGCCAGCTCCCACTCTCAAAGACTCTGAAGAGTGCTGGTTCCTACCCATGTTTGGAGTATACCACCCTAAGAAACCAGGCCAAATTAGAGTGGTGTTTGACTCCAGTGCTAAGTTTGATGATATCTCCCTGAATGATGTTCTACTGACAGGACCAGACCTCAATAACAAACTGCTGGGAGTACTTATGCGTTTCCATAAGGATTCCATTGCCTTCATCGCTGACATCCAGCAAATGTTCCATTGTTTCCTTGTGAGAGAGAGAGACAGGAACTTCCTAAGATTCTTCTGGTACAGAGACAATGATCCTGCTAAAGAAGTCACAGAGTATTGCATGAGAGTGCACATCTTTGGCAACAGTCCTTCACCTGCAGTTGCCATCTATGGACTCAAAAGGTCGGCTCAAGAAGGAGAAACAGAATATGGATCAGATGTCAGACAATTCATAGAAAAAGACTTTTATGTTGACGACTGTATGAAAGCCATGCCTTCAAATGAGACTGCCATCAGTCTTCTCAGGAAAACCCAAGAGATGCTTGCTTGCTCTAACCTAAGACTTCACAAAATAGCCTCAAACAGCCAGGAACTCATGGAAGCATTGCCTTCTCAAGACTTATGTAACAGTCTCAGAGACTTGGACTTAGGGTCAAAACCCACACCAATGCAACGCAGCCTCGGGCTTCTCTGGAATCTACAGTCAGACACTTTCTCCTTCCAGGTCAGCCAAGAAGAAAAGCCTTTCACACGTAGAGGTGTCCTGTCCACCATCAACAGTCTGTACGATCCCTTGGGTTTCGCAGCTCCTGTCACTATACAAGGCAAGGCCTTACTAAGGGACTTAACAAAGGAAACATCTGACTGGGATGCACCTCTGCCACCTGATAAGAAAATACAGTGGGAAGGATGGAAGAACTCTTTAGCAGCCCTCTCCAACCTGAATGTACCAAGACCATACACCCCTGTGCCGTCTACAGAAATACAAAGCCAAAAACTGTACGTGTTTGCAGATGCTTCTGTCAAAGCAATTGCCGCTGTCGCCTATCTCAGAACTGTAGACTCCAAATGTCAGAGCCACATTGGATTCATTATGGGGAAAGCCAAACTTGATCCACAGCCAGAGCCACTATACCCAGGTTAGAGCTTTGTGCTGCAGTCTTAGCCGTTGAATTGGCAGAGTTCATAGCATCCGAGATACTGTATTTTTCAGACTATAAGACGCACCTGACCATAAGACGCACCCCAAATTTTCAGAAGGAAAATAGGGGAAAAAAAATAAAGTGTCAAATGGGGGTCCGTCTTACAGTCAGAATTCAGCTTACAGTGAAGGGATCAGCACAGGTGGATGATTGGTCACAGGGGTCATTTGATCGGCCAGGCTGGTGCGGTGGCAGGGGCTCTGTGCTCCGCAGCAGGGGCTCTGTGCTCAGCAGCAAGGGCTCTGTGCTCCGCAGACGGGGGCTTTGTGCTCCGCAGAAGGGGGCTTTGTGCTCCGCAGGAGGGGCTTTGTGCCCCTGGGGCAGGGGGCTCTGTGCTCCAGGGCAGGGGCATTGTGCTCCAGGGCAGGGGGCTCTGTGCTCCGGGGCAAGGACTCTGTGCTCAGCAGCAGGGGTCTTTGTGCTCGCAGGAGGGGGCTTTGTGCCCCTGGGGCAGGGGGCTCTGTGCTCCGGGGTAGCGGCATTGTGCTCTGGGGCAGGGGGCTCTGTGCTCCGCATCAGGAGGCTTTGTGCTCCGGGGCAGGGGGCTCTGTGCTCCGGGGCAGAGGGATCTGCTCCACATCAGGGGGCTTTGTGCTCCGGGGCAGGGGGCTCTGTGCTCCAGGGCAGGGGGCTCTGTGCTCCAGGGCAGGAGGCTCTGTAGTGTGGTGGTTGCGGGCATTGTGCTCCGGGCAGTGGCAGTGGCTCTCTGTGCTGTGTGTGGGGGCTCTGCCGGCATTTTGTCAAAGCCCGGAGGCCCCCGCTCCTCCGTTTAATGCGATGCAGCGGTGGCCTCCGGGAACATGGCCACCGGCAAGATGGCCGCCGGGCCAACGCATGCTCAGATTCAGATCTCGGGATGAGATCTCGTTGTCGAGATCTCGTGACGAGATCTCGTTGCCGAGATTTGCATCTGAGCATGCGTTGGCCCGGCGGCCATCTTGCTGGCGGCCATGTTCCCGGAGGCTACCGCATCATCGCATTAGGAGCGGGGGCCTCCGGTGTTAGGGTCTGCAGAACGCACCTAATAGATATAGTAGAGAGGTGCGTTCGCAGCCCGGGGTCCACCGTGCAGGCGAAGCCCGCTGCTAGTAACATGGCGAAAGTAGCGAACTCTGTTATCCCGCATAGTCGCTAAAATAAACGCCGTAGCGCGCTGTGGCAGTTACTGCAAACTCTGTTAATCCCCAGAGCCGCTAACGGGAATGCCACAGTGCTATATGGCGATAAGTGCGAACTCACTTAGCTTCAGTGAGCCGCAAAGTAAAACGCTAGGGCACTGAACCAGCGTTATAAAGCGAACCCTGTTGCGTCACAGAGCCTCTGAGAAAAAGCCTGTGTCCTGTTAGACTCACAGGGAACACAGATGACTGCTAAGCGGATTGCAGTCTGAGGTCATGCAGTCAGCACACAAGCAACAATCTCCTCACCGGAGTAGCCGGTATTCTAATAGCGCTTTCAGCCGAACCCTGAACACGTGCATACAATCTCCTCACCGGAGGTGCCGGTATTCTAGGGGCTTATTTCAGCCTGACCTAACCACATGCATACATGACCTCACTGGCGCAAGCACGTAACAGATTTGATACTAGTGCATGGCGGCCCAGCTATGCCACCCTTTTATAGTAACAGCTACAGGACCTGCCAGAAAAAGGTCCAATGAGAAACTGTTCCAAAACACATGTAGTTTCAGGACCTTCCTGGTGGACCAATAGGAGCTGCTGCAGTACCTGAACATGTGACCCCTGATCTCCAATGAGAGATCTTACCCTGGGCATGCTCAGAAAGGGAAACGCAGGACTTCTTCCCAAAGACGTCTGCTCCAGCACTGGCTATAATAGAAGATCCAGGAGGGGCAGCAGCAAGTCTCTGCACAGTATTGTAATGAGAAAACAAAAAACAAGAAACAAATATCCTAAAATAAAATAAAATAAAAAATTTTTGCAAAACATGCATGAGGTTGTAATAATAATAATAAGGGTATTTGGTAAACATAATTTTGATCAAAAGAATGTACAAGCCATCCCGCCACGTCAAGGCAACCCTTTGTGGGACAGTCCTAACTCTTGTATTAAAAACCTTTCCACCTGTCAAGTGACAAATGTGAACAAGGACAGAGAGACTGAACCCACCAGTAAAAGCATAGGCCAGACAGGATGGATTTTTCAACTCAGAAGCAGGGCTGAAACCCCCACTGGGTTCAGTCTCTCTGTCCTTGTTCACATTTGTCACTTGACAGGTGGAAAGGTTTTTAATACAAGAGTTAGCACTGTCCCACAAAGGGTTGCCTTGACGTGGCGGGATGGCTTGTACATTCTTTTGATCAAAATTATGTTTACCAAATACCCTTATTATTATTATTACAACCTCATGCATGTTTTGCAATATATTTTTTATTTTATTTTATTTTAGGATATTTGTTTCTTGTTTTTTGTTTTCTCTGTATAATGGTCATGTGTTTAATATGCATTTACATTTTGCATACACATCAACTTACTTTTTCAGTTCAGACCCAGTTTTTCATTTAGTTCTTAGTGCATCTTGTGCATATAAGGGTGTGACCGCCCTGCTTCTGAGCTGAAAAATCCATCCTGTCTGGCCTATGCTTTTACTGGTGGGTTCAGTCTCTCTGTCCTTGTTCACATTTGTCACTTGACAGGTGGAAAGGTTTTTAATACAAGAGTTAGGACTGTCCCACAAAGGGTTGCCTTGACGTGGCGGGATGGCTTGTACATTCTTTTGATCAAAATTATGTTTACCAAATACCCTTATTATGATTATTACAACCTCATGCATGTTTTGCAATATATTTTTTATTTTATTTTATTTTAGGATATTTGTTTCTTGTTTTTTGTTTTCTCTGTATAATGGTCATGTGTTTAATATGCATTTACATTTTGCATACACATCAACTTACTTTTTCAGTTCAGACCCAGTTTTTCATTTAGTTCTTAGTGCATCTTGTGCATATAAGGGTGTGACCGCCCTGCTTCTGAGCTGAAAAATCCATCCTGTCTGGCCTATGCTTTTACTGGTGGGTTCAGTCTCTCTGTCCTTGTTCACATTTGTCACTTGACAGGTGGAAAGGTTTTTAATACAAGAGTTAGGACTGTCCCACAAAGGGTTGCCTTGACGTGGCGGGATGGCTTGTACATTCTTTTGATCAAAATTATGTTTACCAAATACCCTTATTATTATTATTACAACCTCATGCATGTTTTGCAATATATTTTTATTTTATTTTATTTTAGGATATTTGTTTCTTGTTTTTTGTTTTCTCTGTATAATGGTCATGTGTTTAATATGCATTTACATTTTGCATACACATCAACTTACTTTTTCAGTTCAGACCCAGTTTTTCATACAGTATTGTAATGGGCAAGACGCTGGGACTGACGCCTCTGCTGAGCAGGCTCCACTGCGGCCGGAGATGGATGGGGGACCACAGCGGGACTGGTTCGAGACGCCCCTTGTGCAGCAGCAGGAACTCGAACCCTAACATCCAGGCTTTGATGAAATGCTGGTGGAGCCCCCTCACACAGCACAGAGAGCCACTGCCCCGGAGCACAAAGCCCGCCACACTACAGATCCGCACCGCCACAGCCGCTCCAGCCTGGGAAGGGAGACTGCATCGGGACCGCTGCCACCAACGGGATTTGTAAGTGTATTGCGACCATAAGACTCACCTCCATTTCCCCCCAAAATTTTTTGGGAAAAAAGTGCGTCTTATGGTCCGAAAAATACGGTAGATATCGACATGACACAGGCCAAATTTTACTCAGACAGCAAAGTAGTCCTTGGATATATCCACAATGAAACTAGGCGATTCTATGTTTATGTCAACAACAGAGTGCTACGAATTAGGAGATCAGTTCATCCAAAACAGTGGCATTACATACCAAGGACCAAAATCCTGCAGATCACGCAACTAGAGCAGTTGATGCAAGTAGACTAGGAAGCACAACATGGCTCTAAGGACAAAAATTACTGTACACTGAGGAACATTTCCCAGACACCTTTGAACTAGTAGGAGAGGACTCAGATGCTGAAATCCGCCCTCAGGTGTCTACACTTCATACAACGACCTCTGCTATCCAGCTTGGATCTCACAGATTTGACAAATTTTTCAAGTTGGAAGTCACTTATTCGAGCTATTACCTGCCTGACTCATGTAGCTCGATCGTTCAGTACCACCAGAGCTTGTGACACAGAAAAATGTAATGGTTGGCATGTTTGTAAAAATACCTATGTTACCTCAGACTTGGAATTCTCCAGAAACCACATCATCCTCACTGTTCAAAGAGAAACCTACCCTGTAGAAATCCAATGTCTCATTAACAAAACTCCAATACCAGAGAGCAGCGTATTGAGGAAACTTGACCCATTCATCGACAACAATGGTCTGCCGAGAGTAGGATGGCCAAAGGGAATGAACCAAAGACATTCTTCAGACCAGTACCTGAACTGTTCTTATTGTTGCCTTCGGAAGAAAGGGATAGTGACATCCGTTGATGCCAGACGGGGAGTGTTCTGTCTCCGACATCTAATTGTTGTTTTTTCTACTGTTTATGTAGGAGTTTAACAATCTAGTGTTTGGCTCCCTCTAGTGACCAGTATCATATTCGCAGTTATAATGTTTTCTTTCACTTTCAGCAAAATCCTTTTCCCTCCCTTTGCAATGCATGATGGTAGCTTAGCAATGCATGATGGTAGCTTAGCAATGTATTCTGGGAGCTTTCCCTCCATTTTCTTCCATTTTCCTTCAGCCTGCATCCAGGAAGCAGCTCATCTTTACCTCTCCTCTTGCGATAGCATCGCCGGTATGTACTTATGTCTCTCTTGTTAATTCCTGTCCTATATTAGCCCTGTCTAATCAGTTCTGCCTCTGGTTAGGTATTAGTCTGCAAATGTTTATTTACAGTGTACTATGTATATGTATTTCCACTATGCCCCTGTACTGATTGTATGTATATATGTTTGTATTATAGTTTCACCGCGCAAAATATATCAAGTTCAATAAAAGCACAGATTCAATCACAATCTACTTATTGGATCCCGGTATAGCAGTTTAGCTGTCTGTATAACTGCAATGACGTCTGCCTCATTCAGTGAGGACAGAACAACTTTATTTCCCCTTTTCATCATCCCTTTTCATGGGACATCCAGGGCCACGGACCGGGTCACTGCTGTCGCGACACTTCCCCTTTAAGAAGCGGCCTGGTACCGGGTACCTCACGTACCAGGCGGGCACTCCAATATGATGACAATATCCTCTATGGCTTGCATTATTGTATGTGTATAAAGCGGGTACGCATGCGCAAATTACCGCATGTGACTTTAAGGTCTCTATGAACTAGTTAATAGTCCATTACACTCTGCTGCATCCGTGCCACCATGGCACTCTTGCACAGTGAAACTGCAAGGTCCTTGTGTGGTCAATACGCATGCACGGATATTGTCAAGTGATCATAAGGTCCTAGAGACTATACCTCCTACTTCTTTGCGAGTTATGCAGGTCTCATCGCTGACTGTCATGAGTTCTTTTGTGCATGCGTTTTGCCAACTTGGGCGGGAGTGCTTGTGGGAGTAGCCTGGAGAATGCAGGCCAATGAGTGATTCCTATTCCATATGTAGACTGACATGTGACCATCAGGTCCTAGAGATTTTACCTTATGAAGGTCCTACTTTCGATTGTCTTTTTTGCATGTGTGCTGTGCCAATTAGGGCTACAGTGTTCATGGAAGTAACCTAGACAACTTAAATCAGGAAGTGACTACTTTTCCACACATACCTCCACATTTTCTATTCCTGGATGCCTCCTACACCTGTTTGATTGGTAATTTACTTAATGACTATAAAAAGTTGTCAAGTCCCTTCCCTCTCTACTTTTCCCTGAGGAAGCCACGCTGTGTGGTGATACACGTGGGGTTCCTCTTCTTCCACATTTCATGACATGACCGTGTGACCTTTTCTCAGATTCCAACACGTCTTATACAGTCTGATTTATTTGTTCTTCTTTGTTTTCTTTTCCTCCCATTTGTATTTACTGCATGTTAGGGTCTGCAGAACGCACCTAATAGATATAATAGAGAGGTGCGTTCGCAGCCCGGGGTCCACCGTGCAGGCGAAGCCCGCTGCTAATAAGATGGCGAAAGTAGCGAACTCTGTTATCCCGCAGAGTCGCTAAAAATAAACGCCGTAGCGCGTTGTGGCAGTAAGTGCGAACTCTGTTAATCCCAGAGCCGCTAACGGGATGCCACAGCGCTATATGGCGATAGGTGCGAACTCACTTAACTTTAGTGAGCCGCAAAGTAAACACGCTAGGGCGCTGTCTAGCGTCAAAAGCGAACCCTGTTACGTCACAGAGCCGCTGAGAAAAAGTACCGTGTCCTGTCAAGCTCTCAGGTACACGGTTAATTGCTAGCGAGCATAATACGTGGTCATGCGCTAATGTCCTCGCGGGAGTCACCCGCAATCTATGGCGTCTGAACGCCAGACCCTGAATACGGCAATCAAACTCCTCACCGGTTATGCCGGTAATCTAGGGCATCTAGGACACCGACCCTGACCAGCTAGCACACCAAACTCCTCACCGATTAAGTCGGTATTCTAGTAGCTTATTTCAGCCGGGTCCCTAACCACACACACGCATGACCATACTGGCGCATAGCATACAATGGTTGATATTAGCGCATGGCGGCCCAGCCATGCTACCCTTTTATAGCAACAGCTACAGGACCTTCCAGGAACAAGGACCAATGAGAAACCTGTTCCAGAAGACTAGTAGTAACAGGGCCTTCCTGGCGGGCCAATAGGAGCTGCTGCAGTACCTGAGCATGTGACCCCTGATCTCCAATGAGAGATCTCACTCTGGGCATGCTCAGAAGGGAAAATGCAGTACTTTGTCCCAAAGACGTCTGCTCCAGCATTGGCTATAATAGCAGATCCAGGAAAGGCAGCAGCAAGTCACTGCCCAGTAGTGGAGTGGGCAAGACGCCTGGACCGACGTCTCTGCTGAGCAGGCTCCACTGCGGCCGGAGATGAATGGGAGACCGCAGCGGGACGGGTTCGAGACTCCCCTTGTGCAGCAGCGGGAAATCAAACCCTAACACTGCATCCCTCATTATAGGGATAGCTTCTTACCCTCTTCATTCTCAGGAATCACCACATCCCTTTAAGGGGTCCAATTATCATTGGTTGAGGATGTTTTTTTCATGTTTTGCATTTTTGAGCTTTTGATATTTTGAACTTTACTGTATATATGGTGTTTTATTACAGTGCTCTTTACCTTAGCGTACCCCCAGTGCACATAGTGGAGGAGTCTGGAGGACACTTATATGGCCCTCCAGGTGTCATCTATTTGTATGCCTTCTTTGGCTTTTTAATTGTTTTTAAACCATTTCTTGTTTTATTTTTGAATAAAGAGATTGTTTAAGATAAATTTTGTACATTTAATGATGATCCTTGCCTTATACACGCTACTTTTCCTTTTTTTCTCTTTATGCATATTCTCATAGTGTGTGGTTAGTGATCCCATTCATCTATATTTATAGTAGTGCCCTCAGTTTTTGTTTCATTAAATACTCTAGTGGCAACGCAATTATTTTCCTGCACTTTTTACCGAACGGTACCAATTTTTTCAGATTTTAAGAAAAAATGCTTATGCTTTCAATCACGAATCCAAATGTGCCATATTCGTGCCAAGTTTATGTTTGGCGATCATTTTCTGAACATATTTGATCATGTCTACTAAAAACTACATTATCAATCACTACTGATCAATATGCAACTAATCACGTAGTATGTGACTTTATCAGAAATAGCACTGAAACATACTACTAGCTGGTAGTTAAGAGCAATCACATGCATCGTATGGGCCACTCTTCTACTTCTTGTTACTGCACTATTTATTTTGATTCTTTCCTTGATGATTGCTGTTTTTGTCAGCTTTTGTTGGTAAGGAAAGCCGGAGCAGGTCAAATAGCTGTCTGGAAGCAGCTTGAGGAACTGGCTAAATTGTTCTTTATCATTTCAATCTTAAAGTCTGCACTCTAATTGAAATGGGAGGGAACTGGTAGTGAGTGATATCCATATAAAAAAACAAAACTCGGTGGAACTTTTAAAGCTGAGAGAAAATATATAGGGAGACAGACATTCTGCAACAGCAACAGACGATCCCTGAACCAGACATACTGTAGCCAAAATAAAACGTAAGGTAATTTACAAATGAGAAATCAAGGACAACTATACCTGTCATAGAAATCTGACTACAGCTCCTGGAACATTCACGTCGCTGCAGCCTACTGAAAAACAAACATAGAAATAGAGAATTTTGGATTAATTACTCAGAAGAAAAATTAAGTTCTAAGAAAAAAGAAAGGTAAGAAAATAAGCATTTTTCCTGCTTTAATTTAATGAATTTTAAAGAATATTTACTAACAACATCTGAATAGATTACAGTGGATAATTGTATCCTGTTCATAGCGTTTCTCCAAATAAACAAGTCCAGATGAAGATAATCTGTACCTTCATAGGCAGGACTGCCTATTCGATTTGTATACTACAAAAAAAGTGGCCACACATTAGATAGAAATAAGAGGATGATTGGACGATTGATTAAATGAATGTGATGTCTAGTGTTTTCCAAACTATGACTGTCTGCCTTTGGTAGCCTAAAATTATAATTTGTTCAAATTTCACCAGAACAATGATTGTTTTTGTTTGATCACCCATTTTAATCTACTAAATATATTAGGATGCCATGTCATATTTAGAGCCAAAGTTGGGATAGGAAATTGGGAACATTTTCTTAAGATCTAAATATCATGTTCATTCATGGTGCTAAGATTTGGCCGTGTGTATAAGCCCCTAATATAATTCTGTAAATCAATATTGTGGAATGCATTAAGCTTTAATTACCATCACCATGCATTAACAAGATCTAAAAAACTGTGGAATCAATAGTAGGTGAACATTGGGGCTATTTTACATACGTAGCTGTCGGTCTACTTTGTACTATTGCAGAGATGAGGGGATTTGCTTTTGGCATCCAAAATAATCAAACCATTTGATGCTAGATTTCAATTTATAAAGTAATGAAAAGTAGTCTTGACTTTTTCATGGACAAATATGACGGCTAAAGAGCATTGGTCATCATATAGCTAAGTTCACACCATATTTGTAACTAGATGCTTAAAGCAAAAACATTGTATGTAGAAATACCCATAGCTTTCACATAAACTTCTTATGTGCATTATTATTATTATTATTATTATAGCGCCATTATTCCATGGCGCTTTACATGTGAGTAGGGGTGTACATAATAAAAACAAGTACAGTAATCTTAAACGATACAAATCACGGCTGGTACAGGAGGAGAGAGGACCCTGCCAGCGAGAGCTCACAATCTACAAGCATATGAAGAAAGCATCTTTTTTAGACAGTTCAGAAATGGAGGATATATTTGTGAAATTAAAATATCTGATATATATGATAATTCAAGTGTTTATATAACTAACGTCAATGGCAAAATATGCAGCAGTCAGTGGCAGCATATGCAAACTGTATTTTCAGTTATATTCCCAAACATGATATACAGAGATCTCTAGAAGTATGGCAGTAAATCAATGTATTTGTAAAGAAAAGCGATTACAGTTTTTCTTTGCACAAACCTTAACTACCGTACATACAACTACATATAAAATTGCAAATAATTATAAAAACACACAGCATCTAAACATTATTTTCTTCAAAACCATAACCTCCCATAACCACCACCGCACCATATTATAAACATATTTGTTATACTATATACAGTTTATTAGCCACTGCCATATTTGCCACATCTATAATTATGGATAATTATGGTTCATTGTTAGTGATGAGTGAGTGTGCTCATCACTCGCTCAAGCATCAGTGTGCTCAAGATGTTCTTTGATTGGCAAGTGTTTTTTTAAATGCTCGAACGGGATCTTCAGTCCCAGCTCTATATGTTTTGTGCTTTGTTGACAGCTATCTAACATGTGGGGATTGCCTGCAGTCACTGTAATGCCGTAGCCCCTTGATTGCGGCATTACTGTGATTGCCTTGCTGCATAGCGTCATGAGGTCTATATAAGACCAGTGATGCTGTGCTCATCACACTGTACCCCGAAAACAGGCAGAGCAAGGAGAGGTGTTGCTGAATGAGGGACAGAATTGTTGCATATAGGCAGGGATTCAACCATATTTATATTTCTTTCAACTACAAGAACAGCTTTTCTTATGGCTAATTATAATCAATTTTAATACTGCTGTTAGCAGCACTTAGGGAGATATTGTGCTGAAGGTATTGTGTAGGACAGGATAGGGTGAATATGTCTTTTATGCTGCAGCCTGCAACTCATACCAAGATCCCTTCTCAGGGGTAATAATAATATTGTTTTTGCTCTTAATCCTGCAAGATGTTCTGAGCAGGGAAATATATACCATTTTTACTGCGGCAGTTGTGCATTAAAAGCATACAGCAAGCATTGGTTGCATCTCAATAGCATTGCTATATTGCTCCTGCAGTGTAACCAGTCCATCTGACGTGTGCACATTTTCCTGCACTAGTAATACTGCAAATTTTATTCAGCAGTGAAATATTATATGGCATTTATAGTGCTCCAATTGTGTATCAAAACAAAGAAACAAACTTGGTTAAGGAAAATTAGCATCGCAATATTGATACTGCAGCGTAATAAGTCCATCTGAAATAGGCAAGTTTTCCTGCAATAGTAATACTGCACATTTTTTCACTAGTCAAATTTTATACTGCATTTGTAGTGCTTCAGTTGTGCATCACAACAGCGAAAAAACTTGATTGGTTAGAAATAGCATAGAAAATTTTGATACTACAGTGTAAGAGATCCTTCAGAGGTGGGAAACTTTTACTGCAATAGTAATACTGAAAAGTTCTTTCAGCAGTCAAATATTACACTGCATCTATACTGCTCCAGTTGTGCATCAAAACTAAAAAATCAGACTTCGTGCAGTCTAAGAAGTCCATCTCAGGTGGGCAAATTTCCCTGCAAAGGTAATACTATAACTTTTCTCAATAGGGATATATCATAGGTAATTTAAAATGGGCAAGGCACGTGGTAAAGGACGGGAAATTGGACGTGATGCTGATGGTGAGCACAGAGGCCGAGAACGTGGGCAAGGTAAATTGTGTCTGCCACGATAGCACAACAAAACACACACATCATGTCGATTTAGCTTCCTGTCCCACTTTTTTAGGGGGTGCGCGGAACACCACTCTTGAAGCCAGATCAGTGTGAAAAGGTAGTTGGATGGATGCCAGCACCATCCTGTCTACCACAAGGTACAGTCTAGTAGCTGTGATTCTGGACCACATAATCCTCACCCTGATCCTCCTTCTTCTCAGCATGCCAAGTGCCCAACACAAGTGATCCCACACTTGGACACGCCAAAGAGCTGTTCACAAATCCATTTATAGATAATGGACTCTCACCATGCCTGTTCCAACCGGGACATGAGGAGATCACATGTAGCGATGCCCAAATATTTGAGTTGCCATGCTCACAATAAGGCGATGGTGGGAAAAAGGCAATAACTGATGAAAGAGATGTATGATAATGAAACACAATTGACAACAAGTGGTGTTGTTACGTCAGCAAATCAGGAGGAGGACCAGGGTGCAGAAGTGGAAAACGAGGTGGTGGGCAATGAAGTCACTGACCTAACCTGGGAAGGTGACATGCAGAGTAAGGACAGCAGCACACAGAGGGAGGAACCTGCAGCACCACAACAGGAAGGAACAGCCAGTGGGGTTGTCAGAGACACATGGCAAGCAACTGATCTCCAGAGCACCAACATAGACGAATTAGACGAAGTTGCCAAGCCAAGGGTTATGTGTCTGTCGCTTTTTTAAAACCAGTCCAGTTAACCCAAAAAAAGGCCATTTGCAACATCTGCCATGCCAGCATCAGCAGGGGCAGCACAACTACCAGCCTGACAACCACCAGCATGCTTAGGCACATGTAAGCAAAGCACCTGACTAGTTGAGCCAAATGCCAGGGTCCAGAAACAGTCTCTGTGGGTGACACCACTGCCTCTTCCCCTGTTCTACATGGACTCCAATCCCTGCCCATGATGTAGGCGAAGATGACCCCCACCCTGCACCTATCATTGCACACTTGAAACCACCATCAGCAAGAACTTCCATATCCTTGTCCCAGCACATCGCTCGGTTCTCCCTAGGCCAGTCCTTGGAATGCAAGCGTAAATATGCAGCCACCCAACGCAATGCTAAATGGCAACATTTCCAGACTGCTTACCCTGTAAAAGTTGCCATTTAGGTTTGTGGAGACGGAAGCTTTCCACAACCTCATGGTGGTGGCTGTCTCTCAGAAATCGGTCCACAGCTGCCACTATTTCTCCAGTTCCATAATTGGTCCCCGCTGTTAAGGGTCTGCGGAACGCACCAAATATATAAAGTAGAGAGGTGCGTTCGCAGCCCGGGGTCCACCGTGCAAGCGGAGCCTGCTGTTAGTAGAAATGGCGCGAGAAGCAAACTCTGTTATCCCGCAGAGTCGCCAACATAAACGCCGTAATGCGCTGTGGCAATAAGTGCGAACTCTGTTACTCCACAGAGCCGCTAGAAGGAGAGCCGCAGCGCTATATGGCCATGTGTGCGCACTCACTAGACACAACTGAGTGGCAAAGAAAACACGCTAGGGCGCTGTCTAGCGTTGAAAGCGAACCCTGTTACGTCACAGGGCCGCTGAGAAAAAGTACTGTATCCTGTCAGGCTCTCAGGTACACAGTTAAGTGCTACGCGTTCATAAAGCTTGATTATGTGCTAATGTCCTCGCGGGAGTCACCCGCAATCTATGGCGTCTGAACGCCAGACCCTGAATACGGCAATCAAAACTCCTCACCGGTTATGCC
The DNA here is from genome assembly GCA_033576555.1 of Oophaga sylvatica. Classification (NCBI taxonomy): domain Eukaryota; kingdom Metazoa; phylum Chordata; class Amphibia; order Anura; family Dendrobatidae; genus Oophaga; species Oophaga sylvatica. Next base: position 290,063,413 of record JARQOD010000003.1, on the reverse strand, counting down.
GGTAATCTAAGGCATCTAGGACACCGACCCTGACCAGCTACCATACCAAACTCCTCACCGATTAAGTCGGTATTCTAGTGGCTTATTTCAGCCGGGTCCCTATCCACACATACACATGACCACACTGGCGCATAGCATACAATGATTGATATTAGCGCATGGCGGCCCAGCCATGCTACCCTTTTATAGTAACAGCTACAGGACCTTCCAGGAACAAGGACCAATGAGAAGCTGTTACAAACAAACGTAGCTACATGACCTTCCTGGCGGACCAATAGGAGCCGCTGCAGCACCTGAACATGTGACCCTGATCTCCAATGAGAGATCTCACTCTGGGCATGCTCAGATGGGAAAACGCAGGACTTTGTCTCAAAGACGACTGCTCCAGCACTGGCTATAATAGCAGATCCAGGAAAGGCAGCAGCAGCAAGTCACTGCACAGTAGAGGAGTGGGCAAGACGCCTGGACCGACGTCTCTGCTGAGCAGGCTCCACTGCAGCCGGAGATGAATGGGAGACCGCAGCGGGACGGGTTTGAGACTCCCCTTGTGCAGCAGCGGGAAATCGAACCCTAACACCCGCCTTATACAAGCATGTAAGAAATGAAGCATGTGCACAACCGGGTAGGAAGAAGGTGCTACGGTGGGTTCCCAAACCATATATAGCTAAAAATTAACTAAGCACTTAACTTAGATGAGATACAGTGAAGAAATTCTTTTATTCAAACCCAAAAATAGGGGAGTATACAGCAAAACGTTTCGGTCTACTCTAGACCTTCATCAGATGCTGTTTTGTATAAGAAAACAATTGTAATACGCATATAAAATAAAAATTACATAAATAAATAAATTCATCAAGAAATCATTAAGAAAGTATATACAATATAGTTCCACAGCTAGTCATGTGAGGCTGTGCACATACTGCTGCAATATAAGGAAGGGAGGAAGGAAAAAGCAGTGACGTTGGTGCCAGGCGCAGGGAGCGGAAGAGCTGGACACGTGATTACAGTGTGTGTTCCACTGGAACGCACGCTGTAATCGCGTGTCCAGCTCTTCCGCACCGCGTCGATACCTCCTCTTATAGGGTAAGTGCACATAGCGACTTTAGGATTAATTCACCATTATCTGAAGCTGTGATTCGGTCACTCTGGCCATGTAACGATATCTTCAGTGTTTAATCCAGCAATATCACTGGTATATGCAGATTACCTACCACGTCCAGCACAGCCACGTGGATACCCCAGTACCACCACATAAGGTATGAAAACCATTGTCTATACCACCTACGTAAATTTAAATCACAATGACACTCATAGAAGATCCAGAAAACACTCGGACTGAAGGAAAAGGGATCCCAACAACCAAGAAGAGGTCAGACTGGACACCTCCACCTGGACGTAACCCCCATTTGGATAAATATATAGACTCATTCAGACATTTGATAAAATCCACCATCATAGCCACCAACAAGAGACAAGCATCCAACATCAGTGCCCAGGAGAGAAAGGCCATACAGTCTCTGAAAACCAACAAAGAAATCATCATTAAACCTGCTGACAAGGGAGGTGCAATAGTCATGATGAACACATCAGACTATATTAACCCCTTAAGGACAGAGCCATTTTGCAGCTTAATGACCGGGCCAATTTTTACAATTCTGACCACTGTCACTTTATGAGGTTATAACTCTGGAACGCTTTAACGAATCCGCTGATTCTGAGATTGTTTTTTCGTGACATATTGTACTTCACGTTAGTGGTAAAATTTCTTTGATATGACTTGTGTTTATTTATGAAAAAAACGGAAATATGGCGAAAATTTTGAAAATTTAACAATTTTCAAACTTTAAATTTTTATGCCCTTAAATCAGAGAGATATGTCACACAAATTTCTTCATAAATAACATTTCCCACATGTCTACTTTACATCAGCACAATTTTGGGACCAAAATTTTTTTTTGTTACGAAGTTATAAGGGTTAAAAGTTGACCAGCGATTTCTCATTTTTACAACACCATTTTTTTTTAGGGACCACATCACATTTGAAGTCACTTTGAGGGGTCTATATGATAGAAAATACCCAAAAGTGACACCATTCTAAAAACTGCACCCCTCAAGGTGCTCAAAACCACATTCAAGAAGTTTATTAACCCTTCAAGTGCATCACAGGAGCTGAAGCAATGTGGAAGGAAAAAATTGACATTCAACTTTTTTTGCAAAAGCTTTACTTCGGAACCAAGTTTTTTTATTTTCACAAGTGTTAAAAGAAAAAATGAACCACAAAATTTGTTGTGCAATTTCTTCTGAATACTTCGATACCCCATATGTGGGGGTAAACCACTTTTTGGGCGCGTGGCAGAGGTCGCAAGGGAAGGAGCGCCGTTTGACTTTTTCAACGCAGAATTGGCTGAATGCCATGTCGCATTTAGATAGCCTCTGATGTGCCTAAACAGTGGAAACACCCCACAAGTGACCCCATTTTGGATACAAGACCCCTTAAGGAACTTATCTAGATGTGTGGTGAGAACTTTGAACCTCCAAGTGCTTCACACAAGTTTATAACCTAGAGCCGTGAAAAAAAAAAAAAAATTTTTTTTTCACAAAAATGATCTTTTCACCCCAATTTTTAATTTCCCAAGGGTAATAAGACCGCAAAAGTTTTTGTGCAATTTGTCCTGAGCATGCTGATACCCCATATGTGGGGGTAAACCACTTTTTGGGCGCACGGCAGAGGTCGCAAGGGAAGGAGCGCTGTTTGACTTTTTCAACGCAGAATTGGCTGGATGCCATGTCGCGTTTAGAGAGCCCCTGATGTGCCTAAACAGTGGAAACCCCCAACAAGTGACCCCATTTTGGAAACTAGACCCCCTAAGGAACTTATCTAGATGTGTGGTGAGCACTTTGAACCTCCAAGTGATTCACACAAGTTTATAACGTAGAGCCGTGAAAATAAAAAATCATATTTTTTCCACAAAAATGATCTTTTCACCCCAATTTTTATTTTCCCAAGGGTAACAAGACCCCAAAAGTTTTTGTGCAATTTGTCCTGAGCATGCCGATACCCCATATGTTGGGGTAAACCACTTTTTGGGCGCACGGCAGAGGTCGCAAGGGAAGGAGCTCCGTTTGACTTTTTCAACGCGGAATTGGCTGGACGCCATGTCGCATTTGTAGAGGCCCTGATGTGTCTAAACAGTGGAAACCCCCCACAAGTGACCCCATTTTGGAAACTAGACCCCCTAAGGAACTTATCTAGATGTGTGGTGAGCACTTTGAAGCCCCAAGTGCTTCACAGAAGTTTATAACGCCCGGGCGTGAAAATAAAAAATCATATTTTTTCCACAAACCTGATCGTTTAGTCCCCAATTTTTTATTTTCACAAGGGTAACAGGAGAAATTGGACAACAAAAGTTGTTGTACAATTTGTCCTGAGTATGCTGATACCCCATATATGGGGGGGGACCACTGTTTGGGCGCACGGCAGGGCTTGGAATGGAAGCAGCACCGTTTGACTTTTTCAAACCAAAATTGGCTGGAATTGAGATTGGACACCATGTCGCGTTTGGAGAGCCCCTGATGCGCCTAAACAGTGGAAACCCCCACAAGTAACACCATTTTGGAAACTAGACCACCTATGGAACTTATCTAGATCTGCTGTGAGCACTTTGAACCCCCAAGTGTTTCACAAAAGTTTATAATGCCTGGGTGTGAAAAAAAAAAAAAAACAATTTTCCACAAAAATGATTTTTTAGTCCCAAATTTTTGATTTTTCCCAAGGAAATTGGACCCCAAAAGTTGTTGTCCAATTTGTCCTGAGTACGCTGATACCAAATATGTGGGGGGGGAAACTGTTTTGGCGCACAGCAGGGCTTGGAAAGGAAGTAATAACGTTTTGGAATGCAGACGTTGGTGGGGGTCATGTTCCGTTTGCAGTGCCCCAGATGAGCCTAAACAGTGGAAAACCCCCACAAGTGACCCCATTTTGGAAACTAGACCCCATAAGGAACTTATCTAGATCTGTGGTGAGCACTTTGAACCTCCAAGTGTTTCACAAAAGTTTATAATGCCTGGGTGTGAAAAAAAAAAATCAATTTTCCACAAAAATGATTTTTTAGTCCCAAATTTTTGATTTTTCACAAGGAAATTGGACCCCAAAAGTTGTTGTCCAATTTGTCCTGAGTACGCTGATACCAAATATGTGGGGGGGGGAACTGTTTTGGCGCACATCAGGGCTTGGAAAGGAAGTAATAACGTTTTGGAATGCAGACGTTGGTGGGGGTCATGTTCCGTTTGCAGTGCCCCAGATGAGCCTAAACAGTGAAACCCCCACAAGTGACCCCATTTTGGAAACTATACCCCTTAAGGAGCTTATCTAGATGTGTGGTGAGCACTTTGAACCCCCTAGTGCTTCACAGAAATTTATAAACGCAGAGCCGTGAAAATGAAAAATCATTTTTTTTCTCAAAAATGATTTTTTTAGCCAGCTATTTTTTATTTTCCCAAGGGTAATCGGAGAAATTAGAACCCCACAATTGGTGTGCAATTTGTCCTGAGTACGCTGATACCCCATATGTTGGGGTAAACCACTGTTTGGGCGTACGGCAGGGCTCGGAAGGGAGGGAGCGCCATTTGACTTTTTGAACGCCACATCGTGTTTGGAGACCCCCTGATGTGCCTAAATAGTGGAAATCCCTCAATTCTAGCTCCAACCCTAATCCCAACACATCCCTAACCCTAATCCCAACCCTAATCCTAACCTAAATCCCAACCCTAATTCCAACCCTAATTGTAACCCTAACCTTAATTATAACCTTAATTATAACCCTAACCCTAATTGTAACCCTAACCCTAATTCTAACCCTAATTATAACCCTAACCCTAAGGCTAGGTTCATTTTGCGTTTTACCAGCCCGTTCAACACATAGCGTTGACAGGCTGGTAATGGTATAGCATAACGCGATCGCATTATGCTATACCCGCTAGCGCAGAGGAATCAGCAGATGATTCATCTGCGCTAGCGGTGACGGAGCCCAAACGCTGCAGCCCGCGTCCGAGGCTCCGTCACTGAATGATGGCACGTCGCAAACGCATGCCGCTTTACGGCATGCGTCGCGATGCGCCCTCAAATGGGGGTGAATGGCAGCGTTAACGGACTGTGTTACACCGCGTTATACCGCGGTGTAACGCAGTCCGTCTAACGGACTGCCTTAACGCAGTATGAACCCAGCCTAACCCTAACGCTAATTATAACCCTTACCCTAAGGCTGCTTTCACACTTCCGGCGGGCGCCTATCGGCGCCCCCGGCATTTTGCCGCAGCGCCGCATCAGAAAACCTGATGCGCCGCCGGCGGCCGCATGCGGTTTTTTGCCGGATGGTTTCTGATGCCCGGAGACATCAGAAACCATCCGGCAAAAACAAAAAACGTTACATGCAGCGTTTTGTCCGGCCGCCGCAATGTACATTTGCGCCGCATCCGGACAAAACCGCATGCAACGCATTGACATGCGGCGCCATCCGGCGCTAATGCAAGTCAATGCAAAAAAAACGCATGTGGCGCATCAGATTTTCTGATGCGGCGCTGCGGCTAAATGCCGGGGGCGCCGTCAGGCGCACACCGGATGTGTGAAACCAGCCTAATGCTAACCCTAACCCTAATTATAACCCTAACCCTAATTATAACCCTAACCCTAATTATAACCCTAACAGAAAAATGAAAATAAATATAATTTCTACTTTTTATTATATGTCCCTAACTAAGGGGGTGATAAATGGGGGGGTTATGTACTGTTTTTTTTATTTTGATCACTGTGATAGTTTATCACAGTGATCAAAATGTACTTTTATGAGAATGAATGAAAAAAAATTTGAATCTGCCGCCAAAGCAGATGGGCGGGCGCACTGCGCATGCGCCCGCCATTTTTTTTTTTGCAGAGAGAAGAAGCCGGGATCCTGGGGCCTGCGGGAGGACGGAGGACACCGGTAAGTATATGGGGTGGCGATCGGGGGACCGGGGGACCCTCATTTTCTCCCCTCTGATGTGCGATCACATCAGAGGGGAGAGAAATCATTTTTTTTTTTTTTTTTGCGATCGCGGCTATGCTTGCATAGCCGCGATCGCAACACCGGGATCGGTGAATACCGACCCGGATCATGTTCTCTGGGGTCTCGGCTACCCCGGTAGCCGAGACCCCAGAGAATATTTGCCCATCCCCCCACCAGCACAGCGGCACATAGCGGCGGGCGCACTGGGCATGCGCCCGCCATTGTCTTAACGGCGCCGGCACCGGGGGACACCGGAGGGCCCGGGGGCCACATGGACTGGATCGGGGGCCACATGGGGGTCCTGGGGACCCTTTTTCTCTGTCCTCTGATGTCCGATGACATCAGAGGACAGAGAAATTAAATGGCACAACTTTTTTTTTTTTTTTTGTTGCGGTCGCCGTTATAGGGTTAATAACGGCGATCGCAACACCGGTGTCGGTAAAAACCGACCCGATTCATGTTCTCTGGGGTCTCGGCTACCCCCGGTAGCCGAGACCCCGGAGAAAATGCGCCTCTGGGGGGCGCTATTCACTTTTTCCACAGCGCCGTTAATTAACGGCGCTGTGGTTTAAGTACCCTTAATGACCGCCGTTAAAAGGCGTATCGGCGGTCGTTAAGGGGTTAAGGAAGCAAACAGACAACTTACGGACACACGCTACTACAGAAAACTGGAGTCGGACCCTACACAGGACTATTACAAGGAACTAAGCAAGTTGGTATCTTGTCTGTCTGACAAATCCATAAGAGCTGATGACCTGATACCAGAAAGTCCAAGAACAGGGACATTTTACATGCTTCCCAAAATCCACAAAGCTGGGAATCCAGGGAGGCCGATTATTTCATGTGTGGACACCCTTACTGAGCAGGTATCTGGATGGGTAGAGGGCATTCTTAAACCCCTGGTAAAGGATACACCCAGCTACATTCAGGACACAACTGACCTACTGAATAAACTAGCAGCAATAGGTCCCCTACCAGAAGGAACCATCCTGGCACCATGGACGTGGAATCTTTGTACTCTAATATCCCACACCAGGATGGATTAAATGCCTGCAAAGTCTTCATGGGAAACACCGGGAATGATGCTGATTCTGTGGTGAAACTCACAAAATTTATCCTCACCCACAATTACTTTGAATTTGACAACAAGATCTATCTTCAGGAGACTGGCACAGCTATGGGAAGTAAAATGGCTCCACAGTATGCAAATCTTTTCATGGCCAAGCTTGAAAGCGACTTTTTGTCCTCATGTCCCATCAGGCCTCGTGCCTACTACCGCTACATTGATGACATTTTAATCATCTGGACGGAGTCTGAACAACAGCTAAAGACGTTCCATGAACAGTTCAACCAATTTCATCCAACCATCAACTTAACACTCAACTACTCCAGCACTGAAATTAACTTTTTAGACACCACCATTAAGCTAAAGAACAATGAAATAGAGACATCCCTGTATCAGAAGCCAATCGACCGTCCAACATACCTTAAATGGGACAGTTTCCATCCAAAACACATAAAAAACTCTATAGTCTACAGCCAAGCCATCAGATACAACCGTATATGTTCCAACCCCATGGATAGAGATGAACACCTTGGTCGCCTCAGAAAGACTTTTTTGAACCAGGGCTACCATCCAAGAACAATTGAAAACCAAATTACAAGAGCCACCAGAATATCAAGGAATCACCTGCTACATTACAAAACTAAAGAAGAAAATAACCGGGTGCCTCTAGTGGTCACCTACAATCCAAATCTGGAGATGCTAAGGGGAGCTGCATGGAAACTACAACCTTTACTGCAAAAAGATGCCCGATTACAATCCATATTTCCAGACCCCCCACTACTATGTTTTAGGCAGCCCCCAAATCTAAGAAGCATCATTGTCAGAAGCTCCCTGTCCTCCCCAACAGCTGCAGGAACCTTTCCTTGCAAACAGAAGAAGTGTAAAACATGTGCATCTATAATGACCACGGACAAGATAAAGATACCCAACTCCCATCAGGGCTACAAGATCCCAGGTACTTTCAGCTGCATCACATCTAATGTGGTGTACCTAATTATATGTACTAAATGTCCAACTGGGGGTCTGTATGTGGGGGAGACCGGGCAAAAACTGAGAACAAGGATGAATTCTCATCGCCACACGATAAGAGAAAAAAGAATGGATTTACCTGTGGCAAAACACTTTTGTATGCCCGGTCATAGCATAATGGATATGGAATTACTGGTATTAAAATCTAACTTCAAATCTGAGAAAGATAGAAAGGTTTGGGAATACAAACTTATGATGACCTTTGACACTCTTAGTGCTGGAATGAATATATCACACGGATTCATGTCATTCTATATCAATTAAGGAATCTGCGTCTCTGACCTTCTAGGGCATCAAAACACAACACCAGTCCACAATCAGAGGGTAATAAAACTCTCTCCTTATCTATGATCTGTTCCAATATTTATGTTCATCCCTCTGCCATAATGACAGTTCTGCTTCACGTCACTTGTCTTACCTATTGCACTATTCCTGTGTCCTCTTGTGTATATATATATATATGTGATTCTTCAGTTTTTGTTTTAGTCTTTGCCTGATGAAGAGACCGGAGTAGTCTCGAAAGCTTGCAATTTGTTACCATCTTTTCAGTTAGCCATTAAAAGGTATCAACCACCGAGGACTCTCAAGTCTAAATATTTTTCTAATGACACTCATAGGCACATTTATTTACAGGCTCCTATCCTGTTCTATACATTTAAATGAATTGAACCATTTCATCTTTCTTATGCAGTATGTAATGAATCCTTGCTATTTACTACTATGCTTTGATTGATTGTCCCATATAAAGCTATTTCAGTCTTTTCTTACTACCAAGTATGCCATTTGACCTACCGTATATACTCGTGTATAAGACGAGATTTTCAGCACTTTTTTTGTGCTGAAAATGCCCCCTCGGCTTATACACGAGTCATAGGGCAGAAACAAGCGGGGGAGGGGATGCGGCGGCAGGAGCCGGTGGCTGGGACATCATACTCACCCTCCCCGTGCCATCGCTGAACGCTCCTGCAATCCTGCGTTCTCCCCGGCTTCCTGCAGCTCTCCAGCGCTGAGCGGTGACGTAATACCCGCTCATTAAGGTCATGTAATATGGACGCGATGCACTCCCATGGGCGTTGCCTCCATATTCATGGCCTTAATGAGCGGTATTACATCACCGCTCAGCGCTGGAGAGCTGCAGGAAGCCGGGGAGAACGCAGGATTGCAGGGACGTTCAGCGATGGCACGGGGAGGAGGAAGGAGCATGGAGCAGGACGGGGGGAGGACGGAGAGCACGGAGCAGAACGGGGGGAGGACGGAGAGCACGGAGCAGAACGGGGGAGGACGGAGAGCACGGAGCAGGACGGGGGAGAGGACGGAGAGCACGGAGCAGAACTGGGGGAGGATGGAGAGCACGGAGCAGAACCGGGGGAGGACAGAGAGCACAGAGCAGAACGGGGGAGGACGGAGAGCACGGAGCAGAACGGGGGAGGACGGAGAGCACGGAGCAGAACGGGGGAGGACGGAGAGCACGGAGCAGGACGGGGGTGGGCACAGAGGAGAATGGGGGAGTGCAGAGCTGGATGGGGGAGCACGGAGCAGGACGGGGGAGGATGGAAAGCACGGAGCAGGACAGGATAATGGAGCAGGAGGAGGGGAGCACAGAGGAGAATGGGGGCGCACAGAGCTGGATGGGGGAGCACAGAGCAGGACGGCAACTTATACACCTGGCTTATACGCGAGTCAATAAGTTTTCCAAGTTTTTTGTGGCAAAATTAGGGGGGTCGGCTTATACACGGGTCGGCTTATATATGAGTATATACGGTATATTGTATATACTTTCTTAATGATTTCTTGATGAATTTATTTATGTAATTTATTTTATATGCGTATTACAATTGTTTTCTTATACAAAACAGCATCTGATGAAGGTCTAGAGTAGACCGAAACGTTTTGCTGTATACTCCCCTATTTTTGGGTTTGAATAAAAGAATTTCTTCACTGTATCTCATCTAAGTTGAGTGCTTGGTTCATTTTTAGTTATACAAGCATGTGTCCTATAACATCTGCCATGCCCTGACTAACGCTGTTACTGGGAAAGTCCACTTAACTACGGACACCTGTACAAGTGCTTGAGGCCAGGGACGCTACATTTCCCTTATAGCACACTGGGTGAACATTGTGGAATTCGGAATCAAGTTGGACCCTGGGATGGAACACGTGCTCGTGCTACCTACACTGAAAATTGCAGGTCCTGGTTCAATCAGGGTTGCCCCCACCTTCTACAGCAGTTCCTGCATATACTTCTCCTCTTCCTCATCCTTCATCTCAGAAACATCAACAGCAGTCGCAACTGGAAGCTCTGCAGTACAGCGTCAGCCAAGTGGATCGCCCACCAGGGCAGTGGGATACTCGGTACCGGGCCGGTGTATTGAAGGGATGTGTCACAGCTGCAGTGAACCGGTCCGTGGCCCTGGGCATCCAATAAGAGATGAATATTTACAGGGGATGTTAGAGTTTGTAGTAAGGTATTCGTGACGCCACTTGTGGTATCTGGTCAGAGATGACCAGCGCTGCAGTGCAGATCCTCTGAGACTGATGGTGTAATGCATCAGAGTTGAAATAGCTCCGCACATGTGAAGCTTGTCTCAGGGCAATGAGATGGTATAGGAAGTAATGGTGCTGGAAGATGTAGCAGAGTGGAGTGTGTGCTACAGGAAGGACTTGAGAAGACACAGTCGGATGCAGTTTCCAAATCTTTGCTTACAGTTTTGCAGGCAAAGTATCCAGGGCATTGAGTACAGATAGTGCTGGAGTAGGTCAGCCTGAAAGCAATTTGGAATCCCCTTATTTCAGGTGGGATGTGAGGTCTCCTTTCTAGCGCTGTTCTCTGAGGCACTGGCTGCTATAAGCTATGTCCAAGTTCCTCTCTTTCTGTCTCTTGTCTAGGTAGAACTTCACTCTCATAACAGGCAGCTCTAGCCTGTTGTGAATGGGTTTGAGATGAGTTCTGAGCAGAGGCTCCCTCTGGTGGTTACAAGCGGTACTAGTGAGGATTGGGAATCAGGTGTTACTGATTGGTCTTATTTAAGGGAATCATTTTCCCATCAGGGTTGCCGGTGATCAATTGTTCTGGTCTGAATCCTTCTTTCCAGTTTCCCTTGTAGCCTGCTGTGTCGTGTCTGCATCTCCTGCTATCAGATAAGACAATTTCTTATTTTGTGTTTTTGCTATATTTTTGCATTTTGTCCTGCACTTCTGTGGGGGCCTTCTGGGTCCCCTCCGGGGGCTTTTGCCCTCTCAGTTTAGTCCAGCCACTGTGTTTTGTACTTTGCTTTTTGCAGTTTTTTCAGTGGCTGCTGTTTTTGTTACACCAGAGAACTAATTTAGGTGGTAGAGGTCGTGTGATCTCAAGTGATTTTGAAATTAGTAGAGTTGGTGTTTTTCAGGGTTTTCTGGGATTGCAGTAAGTACCCTTCCTGTCCTTTTCTATTTAGATAGTTTGGGCCCCAGCGTTTGCTCATACTATTTTCTTTCTGTGTCAGTATTTCCTCTTGTCTAACCGCCATTACATGTTTGGGGGCTTTCTATTATCTTTGGGGTTCTGCTCCGGGGCAGATAGCTTTCCTATTTCTATCTTTAGGTGTAGTTAGTTTCTCAGGCTGTGACGAGGCGTCTAGGACCATCGTAGGAACGCTCCACGGCTGCCTCTAGTTGCGGTGGTTAGTCAGGGTACTGCAATCTCATAGATTCCAACTGCTCTGGTGTATTTCCTTTTTTACCTGCACTCCTCAGCTACCGTAACATAACAGTATCACCGGCCATAAAAATTGTATGGTACTCACAGAAGGGAAAAAATATTTTGAAGGAAGAAAAGTTGTCAGAGATATTTTTCTGTTTGTTGCATTTTTTTTTTTTTTTTTCCCTCTGTATCTCTGGGTGCTGGGGAGGATCTTTTCTCCCAATGGAGTTTGCACAGTTGTCTGGCCGTGTGGATCAGCTTGCCACTGAGGTTCGGAGTATTGCTGCATATTTTGCTAGGTTGCCTGTTGTGGAACCTAGGATCCCCATGCCAGATTTGTTTTCAGGGGATCGAGCTAAGTTTCAGAATTTCAAAAATAATTGTAAATTGTTTCTTGCCTTAAAATCTAAGTCCTCAGGAAACGCAGCGCAGCAGGTTCAAATTGTCATCTCTCTCCTGCGCGGCGATCCTCAGGATTGGGCTTTTTCCCTCACAACTGGGGATCCTGTTTTGAGTGATGTTGATGCATTTTTTCAGGCTTTGGGGTTATTGTACGATGAGCCTAATGTCACTGATCAAGCTGAAAAAGCCTTGTTGGCATTAAATCAGGGGCTTGATGACGCTGAGTTATACTGTCAGAGATTCCGTAGGTGGGCAGTCCTGACCAAATGGAATGACGACGCTTTGGCGGCCCTTTTCCGGAAGGGTCTGTCGGATAATGTAAAGGATGTTATGGTGGGATTCCCTGTCCCCTCTGGTCTCAATGATTCTATGTCATTAGCGATTCAAATTGACAGACGTTTGCGTGAGCGGAGAAGTATGCGTGGAGTGGTGTTGCCTTGTGAGCCAGCTGCTGAGCCCATGCAGTGTGATGGAGTGGTGTCTGGGGCACAGCGTCATGAGTTTCGAAAGCGCAATGGGTTATGTTTCTACTGTGGTGATGCCTCTCATGCTATTTCAGTCTGCCCTAAGCGGGGAAGACGTTTTGCACGCTCAGTTGTCTTGGGTAGTGTTCAGACTAAGTTTTTATTAACTGTCACTCTGATATGCTCTCTGTCCTCATTTTCTGCTCAGGCTTTCGTTGATTCTGGAGCAGCTATTAACCTGATGGATTATGATTTTGCTAAACGTTGTGGATTTCCCTTGATACCCCTACAGAAGTCTATTCCCCTACTGGGGATCGATTCTACCCCTTTGGCTGAGAATAAACCCCAGTTTTCTACTCAGGTGATAATGAGGGTTGAACCTGATCACCAGGAGTGCTGCAAATTTTTGGTTCTATATAATCTGCATGACATTATCGTGCTGGGTTTCCCTTGGTTACAGTCTCATAATCCTGTTTTGGATTGGAAATCTGTGTCTGTAACCAGTTGGGGCTGCCAATGTGTTAATACCAACACTCCTGTTTTTTCTGCCTCCCCCCAGGCTGAGGATGTTCCTGACTTTTTGTTTGATTTTTCTGATGTGTTTAGCGAAAGTAAATCTGCATCCTTACCTCCCCATAGGAGCTATGACTGCGCTATTGAATTAGTGCCAGGTAGTAAATTCCCTAAGGGTCGCCTTTTTAACTTGTCTGTACCTGAACATGACGCTATGCGGTCTTATATCAAGGAATCATTGGAGAAGGGTCATATCAGACCATCCTCTTCACCCTTAGGTGCCGGTTTTTTCTTTGTGGCCAAAAAAGATGGTTCATTAAGACCGTGTATTGATTATCGTCTCTTGAACAATATTACTGTGAAATATCAATACCCGTTACCCTTGATTTCTGACCTGTTTTCCAGGGTGAAAAACGCTACTTGGTTTACCAAGCTTGACCTCAGGGGGGCGTATAACCTTATTCGCATTAAGCACGGGGATGAATGGAAGACGGCATTTAACACCCTGAAGGGCATTTTGAGTACCTTGTGATGCCCTTTGGGCTCACTAATGCTCCTTCCGTCTTCCAGTCCTTCATGAATGACATTTTCAGGGATTTTGTGGACAAGTTTCTGATTGTTTATTTGGATGATATCTTGATTTTTTCTAATGACTGGGACTCTCATGTGAAACATGTTCGAACTGTATTCCAGATTTTGAGAGAGAATGCTCTGTATGTGAAGGGATCAAAGTGTCTTTTTGGCGTACAGAAGATCTCATTTCTGGGATTCATTTTGTCCCCATCTGTTATTGAAATGGACCCGGTCAAGGTTCAGGCCATCTGTGATTGGGTCCAACCTACTTCATTAAAGGCTTTTCAGAGATTTTTGGGTTTTGCCAATTTTTATCGTAAATTTATTGGTAATTTCTCTGTTATTGTTAAACCATTAACTGATTTGACCAGAAAGGGTTCTGATGTGGTGAATTGGCCTCCTGAGGCAGTCTCTGCGTTTCAGGAACTTAAGCAGAGATTCACTTCTGCTCCTGTTCTACGGCAGCCTGATGTTTCTCTGCCATTTCAGGTGGAGGTTGATGCCTCTGAAATTGGGGCAGGTGCCGTTTTGTCCCAAAAAGATCCAGAGACCTCTAAAAGTAACCCTTGTGCCTTTTTCTCTCGAAAATTTTCTCCTACTGAACGTAATTATGACGTGGGTAATCGGGAGTTATTGGCCATGAAGTGGGCTTTTGAAGAGTGGAGACATTGGCTGGAGGGAGCCAAACATCAGGTGGTGGTCCTTACGGACCATAAGAATCTGGTCTATCTGGAATCTGCCAAGCGACTCAATCCTAGACAGGCCAGGTGGGCCTTGTTTTTCACACGTTTTAATTTTGTGGTTTCCTTTCTTCCTGGCACTAAGAATGTTAAGGCGGATGCCCTCTCGAGGAGTTTCCTTGCGGACTCTCCTGAGCTATCTGATCCCTCTGTTATTTTGAAGGAGGGTGTAGTTCTTTCCGCCATCTCGCCTAATTTGAGACTTGCTCTGGAGGGGTGTCAGGAGGATAGGCCCGAGCGCTGCCCTGTTGGAAAATTGTTTGTCCCGGACCAATGGAAAAAGAGTGTGATGTCTGAGATTCATTGTTCCGCATTGGCTGGGCATCCCGGAATTTTTGGTACCAGAGACTTGGTTAGTCGGTCCTTTTGGTGGCCTACCTTGTCTCGCGATGTCAGGGAATTTGTGCAGTCCTGCGGGACTTGCTCTCGCTCCAAGCCTTGCTCTCGCTCTAGTGGTTTGTTGATGCCATTGCCTGTGCCCAAGAGACCATGGACCCATATCTCTATGGATTTCATTTCCGATCTTCCTGTTTCTCAGAGAATGACCACCATCTGGGTAATTTGTGATAGGTTTTCCAAAATGATACATCTTGTGCCATTACCTAAGTTGCCTTCCTCCTCTGAATTGGTGCCGTTGTTCCTTCAGCACGTGGTTCGTTTACACGGCATTCCTGAGAACATTGTGTCTGACAGAGGAGTCCAGTTTGTTTCCAGATTTTGGAGGACTTTTTGTTCTAAACTGGGTGTTCAATTGTCTTTCTCCTCGGCATTTCATCCTCAGACCAATGGTCAAACTGAGAGAACAAACCAGACATTGGAGACTTATCTAAGATGCTTTGTGTCTGCTGATCAGGATGACTGGGTCTCTTTTTTGCCTTTGGCTGAGTTTGCTCTTAATAATAGGGCTAGCTCTGCCACTTTGATGTCTCCGTTTTTCTGTAATTCTGGGTTTCACCCTCGATTTTCTTCAGGACAGACGGAGGCTTCTGTCTGTCCAGGTGTTGACTCTGTTGTTGAGCGTATGCAGCAGATTTGGGACCAGGTAGTGGAGAGGTTGTCCCTCTCTCAGGAGAAGGCCCAGCGGTTTGCTAACCGGCATAGGACTGATGGTCCTCGGTTTAAAGTGGGGGACTTGGTCTGGTTGTCCTCAAAGAATATTCCTATGAGAGTAGCATCTCCTAAATTTAAGCCTAGGTTCATTGGACCTTATAAGATCATGGAGATTATTAATCCTGTTTCTTTTCGTTTGCTTCTTCCAGGGACATTTAAGATCCATAACGTGTTCCACAAGTCCTTGTTGAAGAGGTTTGTTGAGCCAGTGGTTCCTGCTGCTGTGCCTCCTGACCCTGTTTTGGTTGAGGGCAATCTGGAGTATGTGGTTGAGAAAATATTGGATTCTCGTTTTTCTAGACGAAGACTCCAGTATTTGGTTAAATGGAGAGGTTATGGTCAGGAAGATAATTCTTGGGTGTTTGCTTCGGACATCCATGCTAGGAGACTTATCCGTGCGTATCATAGAACTCATCCTGACCGACCTGGTTGCTCAAATGAGGGTTCGGTGACCCCTCCTCAAGGGGGGGGTACTGTTGTGAATGGGTTTGAGATGAGTTCTGAGCAGAGGCTCCCTCTGGTGGTTACAAGCGGTACTAGTGAGGATTGGGAATCAGGTGTTACTGATTGGTCTTATTTAAGGGAATCATTTTCCCATCAGGGTTGCCGGTGATCAATTGTTCTGGTCTGAATCCCTCTTTCCAGTTTCCCTTGTAGCCTGCTGTGTCGTGTCTGCATCTCCTGCTATCAGATAAGACAATTTCTTATTTTGTGTTTTTGCTATATTTTTGCATTTTGTCCTGCACTTCTGTGGGGGCCTTCTGGGTCCCTTCCGGGGGCTTTTGCCCTCTCAGTTTAGTCCAGCCACTGTGTTTTGTAGTTTTGCTTTTTCCAGTTTTTTCAGTGGCTGCTGTTTTTGTTACACCAGAGAACTAATTTAGGTGGTAGAGGTCGTGTGATCTCAGGTGATTTTGAAATTAGTAGAGTTGGTGTTTTTCAGGGTTTTCTGGGATTGCAGTAAGTACCCTTCCTGTCCTTTTCTATTTAGATAGTTTGGGCCCCAGCGTTTGCTCATACTATTTTCTTTCTGTGTCAGTATTTCCTCTTGTCTAACCGCCATTACATGTTTGGGGGCTTTCTATTATCTTTGGGGTTCTGCTCCGGGGCAGATAGCTTTCCTATTTCTATCTTTAGGTGTAGTTAGTTTCTCAGGCTGTGACGAGGCGTCTAGGACCATCGTAGGAACGCTCCACGGCTGCCTCTAGTTGCGGTGGTTAGTCAGGGTACTGCAATCTCATAGATTCCAACTGCTCTGGTGTATTTCCTTTTTTACCTGCACTCCTCAGCTACCGTAACATAACACTAGCCTGTTTCAGGAATCACTCTGCAATTGAGTCTCCGGCTCACATGTGCTGCTGCTTTGTAGAAGAGTCTTACTTGGGTCAGAGGACCTGCTGTCCTCTGCCCTCCGGATTCTGCTGCTGGGACTTTACTTCACCCTCTCAGCCTCATACACCGGGGGTCAGGTTTCTGGCACTCAGACCTGAGGGTGATCTCTCTATAGCCCCTCTTTTCCCCAGCTTGTCTCCACATGTCTGTCCTCTCTCGTCCCTCCAGCTAGACTCCTAACTCCTCCCCAGCCAGAATCTTCCAGAGCAGCTCTCCTGAAAATCAGGTGTTAGAGCTCCTCCTTCTGGTCTGGAGTAAGAAAGGTGCTGTATGCTGTGTTACCTGCTAAAGGGATCCTTCTTTGCTTTCAGGCATGATATCACTCTCCCCTGGAGGGAGGCAAGGTCACTGTGGCAACCAAACTCCTAGGGTGCCACATTCCCCCTAGTACAATTCAGTACTCCTGGACTGTTGAAACATAAAGAAAACATATTATAACTATTTACAAGAAATGTAACATCAAATCTATACATTTTTGGTGAAGTCTTGAATGGGGTGTCCTTTTTCACCCTACAAAGTACAATGTGAGGAACGCGTCTCAAACCCTCAACGTAGGCCTTGGGCGGGCTTCAAGGCATGGCTGGTCTCCCTTTTGGACCACATCTTCGGCCACGCCAGACGATTTTTGTTCTGTCGTCATTAATATTAACTATTTACAAGCATTGTACTGTTCACTACGAGTCCAGTGACCCAATCGTCCAGTCTTTAACTGAAAATGAAACTTTAAATGAAATAAAAATGTTTAAAAGTTGCAATTATAAACATTAACTTATTTACAATACTAGTACAGTAGCATGTTAGTCCATATACCTGGCTGGGATCTGACCTCTAGTACTATGGACTGATTTATGCAGTGTTACAGATGTCTCTAGTGATCTAGCCTGGTCTAGTATGTGTGTTGGTAAGCTGGGCACTAACCTTCTGCGATTTCCTAGACTCACTGTGGGTGTGACAGATTCACCGCTAGCAGGGGCAGATTTTCACGTTCCACTGCAGGTGTGGCTTCTGGCACTTGAACTGGCAGTTCTTCAGGCTGATCCTGAGTCATTTCTCTTTCAGTCACTGCCGGTTGTGGAAAGGTCAAGACCGGCACTACTATGGCCTGGGTTACTCTTGTCCAGTTAGACGGGAACTCGCCAAGTACAGTGCGGACCTTTTCTTCCACTTTTTCTACTGACAAAGGAATGTCCTTATCTCCAATCTTTCCCTTTAACTGGTCAGGACACGATTTCAAGTGATCCCTGGACACCTCTGAGGAGTTTTCTCCTCCATCTTTACTGATAAGGCACACCTTTGTGTTGTCGAAGTCCGAGGGCATAATGGTATATGGCTCTGCTTCCCAGTGGTCGTCAAGCTTGTGTTGTCACCATTTCCTTTTGAGTACCTGTTCACCAGGTGACAAGGGGACTGCATGTGCATGCTGATTGTAAGTTCTTTCTTGTTTTTGTCTTGCCTGAGACAAACTCTTCTCTACGCATTCTTGTACCTTGCGGTACCGTTGCTGCCGCTCAGTATCCCAGTCTGCCTCTAGTGATGTCACTTCAGGTGTCAGGACTCCCATGTCCAAATCAATTACCAATTTGCCACGTCTTGCTCTCATTAGGTAGGCCTGTGTACAGTTGGTAGAATTCACCGGAAAGTGGTTGTAGAGATCCACCAGATCTGGTAACTTCTCTGGCCACAAGATTCTCTCTTCCAGAGGCAAGGTATTCAAGAGATCAATTACCACTTGGTTCATCTTCTCATACATGCCATTGGTCTGTGGATGGTACGGCGTTGTTCTGATTTTCTTGCAGCCGTACATGTTACAGAACTCCTGGAACACTTCTGCTTCAAAAGCTGGGCCTTGGTCAGTAAGCACTCGTTCAGGGTAACCATGTGGTCGAGAAAAGTGTTGTTGTAATGCCTTGGCTGCTGTCTTTGCTGTTTGGTCCTTGACAGGCACGACTACCAGGAACCTTGAGTAGTGGTCCACGATGGTAAGGGCAAAGACATAGCCTGAACGGCTTGGAGTTAGCTTCACGTGGTCCAAGGCAACCAGTTCAAGTGACTGATTGGTGATTATTGGCTGCAACGGGGCTCACTGGCTTTTACGGTCCTTTCTTCCCAAGTTGCATGGTCCACACTCTTGGCACCAATCTTCAATGGCCTTCCTCATACCAATCCAGTAGAATCTCTCTCAAAGTAGGACCTCTAACTTCTTCCATCCAAAGTGTCCTGCCCCATTGTGGTACGTTTCCAGGACCATTGATGCATCTCGCCTCGGGACTACCAGCTGCCAGACCAGTTCATGAGTTCGAGCGTTGACATTCCTCCGACACAGCTTTCCCTCGTAGATGAACAGCCTGCCCTTTTCCTTCCACAGCTGTTGGGTCTCTTGTGGAGCATCCGAACCAGGACGCGAGTCAGCTTGTGCCAGTAGCTCCTTTACCAGGCAGACTGCAGGGTCGCTATCTTGCATCTCTGCCCACTCATGGTGAGGCAATGGGTTTAATGTGGCCTGTCTTGTGATGTAGCGCTTGTTTTTCACCCCTTGAGCACATTGGGTCGCAATTGGACTGTGGAAGGCTGGTAACTCAATTTCTTCGAGTGTGTCCAGATCTTCTCCCCCATCTGGTAAGTTGGGCATTCTGGACAGCGCATCATCATTGACATTTTTATGCCCCGCTCGGTACTTGATGGTGAACTCATAGTTGGACAGCCGGGCCATCCATCGCTGCTCCAGCGCACCTAGCTTTGCGGTTTCCAAGTGAGTCAGAGGGTTTTTGTCCGTGAAGATGGTAAACTTTGCCGCAGCTAGGTAGTGTTTGAACAGCTTGGTCACAGCCCAGACGATGGCGAGGAACTCTAACTTGAAGGAGCTGTAGTTGTCAGGGTTCCTTACAGTGGGACGAAGTGGGACGAAGTTTCCTGCTGGCGTAGGAGATCACTCTTTCTTTGCCTTTCTGTACCTGCAACAGTACTGCTCCCAGTCCAACGTTGCTGGCATCAGTATAGTGGATGAATGGTTGGTTATAGTCTGGGTAGGCCAGAACTTCATCCCACGTAAGAGCCATCTTCAACCGAGTGAAGGATCTTTCCAGTTCGTCATTCCAATCAAATATAGAACTCTTCTTCCTGGCCTTCTTTGGTTGGCCCACAAGGAGATTTTGCAGAGGTGCCGCTATTTCAGTGAAGCCCTTGATGAACCTTCGGTAGTAGCCTACCAACCCAAGGAACTGGCGTATTTCATGGATGTTGCCGGGCCTCTGCCAGTCCTTGATAACAGTGACATTGTCAGGGTCTGGTGCCATGCCTTCAGCGCTCACTACGTGGCCTAGGTACTGCACCTTGGGCTTCAGGAGGTGGCATTTGGACGGCTTCACATTAAGGCCAAATTTGGACAGTGCTTCGAACACCTTGGCCAGGTGCTCCAAATTTTCCTCATAGGTCTTGGAGAAGACAATGACATCATCTAGGAACAACAGAACTGTCTCAAAGATCATGTGTGGAAGTGTTAGGGTTCAAGTTCCCACTGCTGCACAAGGGGAGTCTCGAACCACCCCCGCTCCGGTCTCCCATTCATCTCCATCCGCAGTGGAGCCTGCTCAGCAGAGACGTCAGTCCCAGCGTCTTGCTCATTCCAATACTGTGCAGAGACTTGCTGCTGCCTCTCCTGGATCTGCTATTACAGCCAGTGCTGGAGCAGACGTCTTTGGGACGAAGTCCTGCGTTTCCCCTTCTGAGCATGCCCAGGGTAAGATCTCTCATTGGAGATCAGGGGTCACATGTTCAGGTACTGCAGCAGCTCCTATTGGTCCGCCAGGAAGGTCCTGAAACTACATGTGTTTTGGAACAGTTTCTCATTGGTCCTTGTTTCTGGCAGGTCCTGTAGCTGTTACTATAAAAGGGTGGCATGGCTGAGCCGCCATGCGCTAGTGTCAACCTTTATATGCTTTGCGCCAGTATGGTCATGCGTGTGTGTGGTTAGGGCGGCTGAAATACGCCATTACAATACCGACCTAATCGGTGAGGAGCTTGGTATGCTAACTGGTCAGGGTCGGTGTCTTAGATGCCCAAGATTACCGGCATAACCGGTGAGGAGTTTGATTGCCGTATTCAGGGCTTGGCGTTCAGACGCCATTGATTGTCTCCCGCGAGGACATTAGCGCATGATCACGTTCAATGTTCGCTTAGCAGTCAACTGTGTACCTGGGCGCCTAACAGGACACAGAAGTTTGTCTCAGCGGCTCTGTGACGCAACAGGGTTCGCTTTCAACGCTAGACAGCGCCCTAGCGTGTTTATTTTGCGACTCAGTGGTGTTAGCTGAGTTCGCACACAACGCCATGTAGTGCTGCGGCACTTCTTCTAGCAGCTCTGTGGATTAACAGAGTTCGCACATATTGCCACAGCGCGTTACAGCGTTTATTTTGGTGACTCTGCGGGATAACAGAGTTCGCTACTTACGCCATCTTACTAGCAGCGGGCTTCGCCTGCACGGTGGACCCCGGGCTGCGAACGCACCTCTCAACAATATTTATTAGGTGCGTTCCGCAGACCCTAACATAACACTAGTGCCAGGGTCTGGCTAGTAAAATGGTGAACGACCAGCGTCTACAGCAGTACTTCCAGCAGCTGGAGGGTAGGTTGGCGGTCCTTGAGCGCACAACCTCAGCTGTGGATGTTACCGCAGTCGCTGTTCAGGCTGCTAGCGTAGCTGCAGCCAGTTTGTCCACCGCTACCTCTGCTTTGACATTATCCCACCTCCCACTTCCAGACAAGTTTACGGGTGACAGTAAACATTGTCGGGGATTCGTGAATCAGTGCTCTATACAGCTTGAGCTTCTGGCAACACGTTTCCCCATGGAACGTGCATAAGTGGCTTTTATTGTCTCTTCTGTCGGGCAGAGCATTGGAGTGGGCAATGCTGTGGGAGCGCGACAATCGTGTGGTGCGGAGTGCTCCTCGGTTTTTGGAGGCTCTGAAAAAGGTCTTTTTAGGACCTCAGGTCACGCACGATACGGCACTCCAACTGCTGGCAATGTCACAGGGCATGTCCATGGTCAGCCAGTTCTCAGTCCAATTTCGGACTTTGGTCTCTGAATTAGAGTGGCCAGATAAAGTTCTTATTCCAGTGTTCTGGAGAGGACTGGCAGACCATGTAAAGGACGCTTTGGCTACCAGGGAGATTCCTGCCACACTGGAGAAACTCATTTCTATATCTACCCGCATCGACCTCCGTTTTCACGAGCGGAGGTTAGAGCGGACCCAGTGTAGGCAGAGGTTTCGGCTGGCACCCACCTTTGCCAAACCTCTTGAATTTCCCGTTCGGGCGTCCGACTCCCCAGAGACCGTGGAGACTACTCAAGTGAGATCTAAGTCTCGGACCACTCGAGTATCTGTGGTCTGTAGAGTGTGTCAGCAGCCAGGACATTATGCCAACCGATGTCCTCAGCGAATGAGTAAACGGTCATATTCCGTGACCATGGGTGCAGGGTCATTAGACGCGAGGGATTTTGCTCCGAAAGTGCTCCTTAAAGGGTTAATCTCTCTAGGTTCATCCACTCTTCCCGCCAAGCTTTCTGTGGACTCTGGGGCAGAGGGGAATTTTATGTCCTCCTCCTTTGCCTCTCGCCATTCCATACCGCTGGTGACACTCGCCGAGCCAATATCGGTGAGAGTATTGAATGGAGCAATCCTGCCCTCACAAATCACCCACCAGACTGTCTCACTACCTCTGTCTATGTCCCCTTCTCAACAGGAGAATATATCCCTTTTTGTTCTTCCTGAGGGAATGGATGAGGTTTTGTTGGGATTACCCTGGCTTCGCCACCACTCTCCCCATATTGAGTGGTTCTCTGGGAGAATACTGGGTTGGGGTGGTCATTGCAGAGACAGATGTCTCAGAGAGGACATTCAGGTTTCCACCACAGAGATACCTATAGACCTTGCTTCTCTCCCCAAGGTTTATCGGTCATACGCGGACGTATTCTCCAAAAAGGCAGCGGAGACTCTTCCGCCTCATTGCCCCTATGACTGTACTATAGACCTCTTGCCTGGAACGGAGCCCCCTCGGGGAAGAGTGTATCCTCTCTCCCTTCCAGAGACGGAGGCCATGTCATAATACATCCAGGAAAATCTGGCAAGAGGGTTTATTAGGAAGTCAGTGTCACCAGCAGGGGCAGGATTTTTCCTTGTGCAGAAGAAAAATGGAGAATTACGACCGTGTATAGACTATAGGGGTCTTAACGCCATTACCGTTAAGAACAAATATCCTTTGCCCCTAATATCTGAGCTCTTTGATAGGCTCCGGGGAGCAAGGGATTTACTAAGCTGGATCTTCATGGTGCCTACAACCTGATCCGCATCCGTGAGGGGGACGAATGGAATACGGCGTTCAATACCAGAGATGGACATTACGAATACCTAGTGATGCCGTTTGGGCTCTGTAATGCTCCAGCCGTCTTCCAAGATTTCGTAAATGACATCTTCCGGGACATGCTTGCCACCTCTGTGGTAGTCTATCTGGATGACATTCTCATCTTTTCTCCAGATATGGACACCCACCGGAGAGATGTTTGCAGGGTTTTCGACCTCTTGCGGGCGAATTCCTTATATGCGAAGTTGGAGAAGTGTGTGTTTGAGCAGGAGTCTCTGCCATTCCTGGGCTATATCATCTCCACTCAGGGATTGGCTATGGATCCTGCAAAACTACAGGCTGTAATGGATTGGCAAGAACCCCACTCTCTTAAAGCGGTGCAGCGCTTTATGGGGTTCATTAATTACTATCGCCAATTCATTCCCCACTTCTCTACGTTGGTTGCTCCCTTGGTAGCCCTCACCAAGAAGGGAGCCAATCCCAAATTGTGGTCAGAG
Organism: Oophaga sylvatica; assembly: GCA_033576555.1. Lineage (NCBI taxonomy): Eukaryota > Metazoa > Chordata > Amphibia > Anura > Dendrobatidae > Oophaga > Oophaga sylvatica. Next base: position 290,039,551 of record JARQOD010000003.1, on the reverse strand, counting down.
GAGGTCTCCAAGGCCTTTACTTCAATCAAGTCCCATTTCGCTAGCGCTCCTATCTTACATTGTCCCGAGGTTGATAAACCTTTTATATTCGAGGTAGATGCCTCGTCCGTTGGTGCTGGAGCAGTCCTTTTCCAAAAGGATGCTCGAGGTCGTAAACATCCTTGCTTCTTCTTCTCCAAGACCTTCACACCAGCGGTGAGGAATTATTCCATTGGGGATAGGGAGTTGCTAGCCATGAAGTTGGCCTTTTCCGAGTGGAGACATCTCCTGGAGGGGGCTCGCTTTCCCTTTCAAGTGTTCACTGACCACAAAAATTTGGTCTATTTACAGACCGCCCAGCGGCTAAATTCCCGTCAGGCCAGATGGTCCTTGTTCTTCTCCCGGTTCAACTTCACCCTCCATTTTCTCTCCGGGGAGAAGAACATTCGTGCTGATGCTCTGTCTTGCTCCCTGGTGTCCTCTGAGGAGGTGGAGGAGGAACCTCGGCTGATTGTCCCACAGAGAGCCTAAGAATTGTGGCCCCGGTTTCGCTCGAGTCTGTGCCTCCAGACAAGACTTTTGTGCCCATCAATTTGCGACCGGAGGTACTCTCTTGGGTACACTCGTTCAGGGTGGGTGGACATTTTGGGGCAAAGAGGACATCTGAGTTGCTGGCGAGGACATACTGGTGGCCACATATGGTCCGTGACATCAGGGAATACGTTCAGGCGTGCGTCTCCTGTGCCAAGAATAAGTCCCCTCGACAATGGCCAGCTGGGTTACTTTTCCCTTTGCCGGTGGCAGACAGGCCCTGGGAGATGGTTGGGATGGATTTTGTGGTGGGTTTATCCAAGTCTCGGGGCTGCACCATCATCTGGGTGATAACGACCACTTCTCCAAAATGGTGCACTTGGTGCCGTTACCACGGTTACCGTCTGCATGGGCCTTGGCAGCATTATTCATTAGGCATATTTTCCACCTACAGTCATGGCCAAAAGTTTTGAGAATGACACAAATATTAGATTTTCACATGATCTGCTGCCCTCTGGTTTTTATGTGTGTTTGACAGTTGTTTTTATCACAGACAGAAATATAATAATTGCAAACATATGAGTAACAAAAGCTTATATTGACAGTTAGAATGAGTTAATGCAGCAAGTCAATATTTGCAGTGTTGACCCTTCTTCTTCAGAACCTCTGCAATTCTCCCTGGCATGCTCTCAATCAACTTCTGGACCAAATCCTGACTGATAGCAGTCCATTCTTGCACAATCAATGCTTTCATATTGTCAGAATTTTTAGGTTTTTGTTTGTCCACCCGTCTCTTGATCATTGACCACAAGTTCTCAATGGGATTAAGATCTGGGGATTTCCAGGCCATGGACCCAAAATCTCTATGTTTTGTTCCCTGAGCCATTTAGTTATCACCTTTGCTTTATGGCAAGGTGCTCCATCATACTGGAAAAGGCATTGTTGATCGCCAAACTGCTCTTGGAGGGTTGGGAGAATTTGCTCTTGGAGGACATTCTGGTACCATTTTTTATTCATGGCTGTGTTTTAGGCAAGACTGTGAGAGAGCCGATTCCCTTGGCTGAGAAGCAACCCCACATGAATGGTTTCAGGATGCTTAACAGTTGGCATGAGACAAGACTGGTGGTAGCGCTCACCTTGTCTTCTCCGAATGAGGCATTTTCCTGATGTCCCAAACCATCGAAAAGGGGATTCATCAGAGAAAATAACTTTACCCCAGTCCTCAGCAGTCCACTGCCTGTACCTTTTGCAGAATATCAGTCTGTCCATGATGTTTTTTCTGGAGAGAAGTGGCTTCTTTGCTGCCCTCCTTGAGACCAGGTCTTGCTCCAAGAGTCTCCGCCTCACAGTGCGTGCAGATGCACTCACACCTGCCTGCTGCCATTCCTGAGCAAGCTCTGCACTGCTAGTAGCCCGATCCCGCAGCTGAAACACTTTTAAGAGACGGTCCTGGCGCTTGCTGGTCTTTATTGGGCGCCCTGGAGCCTTTTTGGCAACAATGGAACCTCTCTCCTTGAAGTTCTTGATGATGCGATAGATTGTTGACTGAGGTGCAATCTTTCTAGCTGCAATACTCTATCCTGTTAGGCCATTTTTGTGCATTGCAATGATGACTGCACATGTTTCTTTAGAGATAACCATGGTTAACAGAAGAGAAACAATGATGCCAAGCACCAGCCTCCTTTTAAAGTGTCCAGTGGTGTCATTCTTACTTAATCATGACAGATTGATCTCCAGCCATGTCCTCATCAACACCCACACCTGTGTTAATGGAGCAATCACTGAAAAGAGGTTAGCTTGTCCTTTTAAGGCAGGGCTGCAATGATGTTGAAATGTGTTTTGGGGAATAAAGTTCATTTTCTAGCCAAATATTGACTTTGCAAGTAATTGCTGTTAAGCTGATCACTCTTTATAACATTCTGGAGTATATGCAAATTGCCATTAGAAAAGTGAAGCAGTAGACTTTGTAAAAATTAATATTTGTGTCATTCTCAAAACTTTTGTCCAAAATTGTCAGTGATCAAGGTCCCCAGTTTGCGTCTCGGTTCTGGAGAGAGCTGTGTCGTTTACTCAGCATTGAGTTGTATCTCTCCTCTGCATACCATCCTGAGACGAATGGGTTGGTAGAGAGGGCCAACCAGACCTTGGTCACATACTTGCGACATTTTGTCTCTGCCAGGCAGGATGACTGGGCATCCTTGCTACCGTGGGCTGAGTTCGCTCTAAATAATGCTGTGGCTGACTCCACCGGACAGACCCCATTCCTCCTGAACTACGGTCAGCATCCGCGGGTACCAGTGCCCATGCCCGTGTCTTCTGCCGATTCCAGGGTGGCAGACTGGGCTGTGGAGGCACGGGACATTTGGGACCGCACCCAGGATGCCATTCAGGCCTCCAAAGAGAGGATGAGATCTTCGTCCGATGCCCATCGGCGCCCTGCTCCTACATTTGCTTCTGATGACCTAGTGTGGCTCTCTGCCCGAAACATCAGGCTATGTGTAGAGTCCACCAAGTTGGCACCTCGCTTTTTGGGTCCTTTTAAAGTTCTTGAGCAGGTGAACCCGGTGGTTTACCGCCTAGCCCTTCCGCCTTGCCTTGGTATCACAGACACCTTTCACGTATCTCTCCTGAAACCCTTGGCCATGTCCCGGTTTTCCGAGTCATCTGCCGGGACGTCGGGTTCATCTACCGATGATCATGAGGTGAACGCCATTGTTGGGTGCAAGGTGGTATGAGGAAAAAAAATTTATTTGGTGGATTGGAGGGGTTATGGGCCTGAGGATAGGTCCTGGGAGCCTGCCGAGCATGTTCACGCTCCGCAGCTCATCGCTGCCTTTGAGCGCAGCGAGGCCCAAAGAAGGGGGGGTAATGTTAGGGTTCAAGTTCCCGCTGCTGCACAAGGGGAGTCTCGAACCAGTCCCGCTCCGGTCTCCCATCCATCTCCGTCCGCAGTGGAGCCTGCTCAGCAGAGACGTTGGTCCCAGGGTCTTGCTCATTCCAATACTGTGCAGAGACTTGCTGCTGCCTCTCCTGGATCTGCTATTATAGCCAGTGCTGGAGCAGACGTCTTTGGGACGAAGTCCTGTGTTTCCCCTTCTGAGCATGCCCAGGGTAAGATCTCTCATTGGAGATCAGGGGTCACATGTTCAGGTACTGCAGCAGCTCCTATTGGTCCACCAGGAAGGTCCTGAAACTACATGTGTTTTGGAACAGTTTCTCATTGGTCCTTGTTTCTGGCAGGTCCTGTAGCTGTTACTATAAAAGGGTGGCATGGCTGAGCCGCCATGCGCTAGTGTCAACCTTTATATGCTTTGCGCCAGTATGGTCATGCATGTGTGTGGTTAGGGTGGCTGAAATATGCCATTACAATACCGACCTAATCGGTGAGGAGCTTGGTATGCTAGCTGGTCAGGGTCGGTGTCTTAGATGCCCTAGATTACCGGCATAACCGGTGAGGTGTTTGATTGCCGTATTCAGGGCTTGGCATTCAGACGCCATAGATTGCGGGTGACTCCCGTAAGGACATTAGCGCATGATCACGTTCAATGTTCGCTTAGCAGTCAACTGTGTACCTGGGTGCCTAACAGGACACAGAAGTTTGTCTCAGCGGCTCTGTGACGCAACAGGGTTCGCTTTCAACGCTAGACAGCACCCTGGCGTGTTTATTTTGCGACTCACTGGAGTTAGCTGAGTTCGCACACATCGCCATATAGCACTGCAGCACTTCTTCTAGCAGCTCTGTGGATTAACACAGTTCACACATATTGCCACAGCGCATTACGGCGTTTATTTTGGCGACTCTGCGGGATAACAGAGTTCGCTACTTACGCCATCCTACTAGCAGCGGGCTTCGCCTGCATGGTGGACCCCAGGCTGCGAACGCACCTCTCAACAATATCTATTTGGTGCGTTCCGCAGACCCTAACACCAAGGCAGCACTCCATCAATCTCTGAAATGTTCCAGATGAGCTGCAAAGCCCAAACGGCATGTAGTTGAATTCTGAGAGGCCCATTGGTGTTGCAAAGGCGGTCTTCTCTTTGTCTGCCTCTGCTACGGGAACCTGCCAATATCCACTAGTGAGATCTAAGGTAGAGAAATAGTTAGCAGTTAGTGATTCCTCTATCCTAGGTAACGGATAGGCATCTTTGTGGGTAATGCTGTTAAGTTTCCTGTAATCAACACACATCCTCATTGTACCATCTTTCTTTCTAACAAGGACTAGTGGAGCTGCCCAGGGGCTACAACTGTCTCTGATCACCCCAGCCTTCTTCATCTCTCGTAGCATACTCTTGGCACATTGGTAGTGATTTGGAGGTACAGGCCGGTACCTTTCGTTAATGGGCAGATGATTTCCAGTGGGGATATGATGTTGGACCCCTTTTGCCTGCCCAAAATCTAAAGGGTGTTTGCTGAATACCCGTTCAAACTCTTGAACCACTCATTAAACCCCATTCTTTTGGTGTGGAAGGGTGGAGTCAGTGCCTACGTGCAGCTGCTGATACCAATCCTCCAGCTGTTTTGCAGAGCCATTGTCCTCTGAATGTTCGGACGAGACCAGGGGCTCTGCTGTCTGAATGGCGTTGTTATTGACAGTGAACAGCTTAGCAACGGTGGCATACCGAGGTAGTTTGGCCTCCTCCTCCCCACAATTTAAGATGCGTACAGGTACCCTCCCCTTGCGGACATCGACTACCCCTCTGGCTGTCAGGATAGTGGGCCTACTATCAGAGTACACTGGTTCTACCAGGGCTTGGTAATCTTTTCCTCTGAGGTCTATGGCTGCCCGACACCAAATTAACATTTCACTTTTTGGAGGTATTGCAATGGGGAATGCATCACTCACTCTGACACTGCCGACTTCTCCGCCAGATAGCTCTACCTGCTGTCTTTGCATCAGGGCCTTGATCTCTTTTTGCAGGACCCGTTGCTCACTGGAACCAGCAGTTTCAGCTACCTGTTGCAACAAAACAATAACATCGGCAAGACAATTTTCTATCACATTAGTACCTAAGGTCATCATTGGGTTACATTCTCGTCGATCTACGTCTACAATTATCATACCTTGGGCTTTTAATTCTTCCCGCCCCAACTTAATGGTCACTTCCTTATACTCCTTTTTTGGCAAATGCTGACCATTACTGGCTACTACTGTCAGCTCATCATGTGTCATCAGAGTCAGCCCAGTACCGTTTGTAAAGAATATATTGCATAGTCATCACCTGAAAGCCAGTGTCTAGCAAAGTGTTTGTCGGGATGCAGTCAATCACAACTGGGAGAACCGGTCGACCTCCGTCGTACTTGGCTTGCCCGTTCTGTGGGCCTGGTCGTCTTACTCCTGGGGGTTGGCCCTCTGCCCCAGGGGTCGCTCAACAGAATCTTGTGATGTGCCCTGCTTTTCTGCAGCGGCGGCAAACGGGACGTCTGTCCTGGTTGTAGCGGTCGTTGTCTCTCCCTCTGATCGGCGGACTGGAGGCTAACTCTATCTTCTCCTTTTGGGGCACTTGCAAGGACTGCATGGTTTTGGTTAGTTCTGCCACGCTTTTGGTCAGCTCTTGAACCTGAAGACGCAGCTCTGCTGATGGGTCATTATCCAGTGTCTGTGCATCAGCCTGAGCAAGAGCCTGAGGGAAGGATGCGACCTCCTGGTGGTATGTAATGGCTGGGAGCCTAGGGGGCATTGGACGGCTGACATTTGGTTCTTGTAACGCCCGGATAGCCCTGTCTTTAAAGTCTGCAAAGCTCAGGTCAGGGTTTTGTTGGGCCATGATGCGCAGCTGTGACCTTTGGGTGCTGGACAGGAGACCCTCAACAAACTGCTCCTTTAACAATCTATCTCCATCCTGCACGCTGTCTGGGACAATCTGTTTTATGGCCCGCAGTGCCTCCTGAAGGTTGAGAATAGTCCCGTATATTGTCCTGCACCCTTTGTTTGCACCCAAAGAATCTCATCTTTATTTCTGCTGCAGTGCGGGTGTCAAAGGTGCTCTTTAGCTTAGCTAGAATTTGCTTGACAGTCTCTTTATCAGCGTCCTGCCAGGACTTTACTTCTCTTTGCGCTGCACCAGTTAACTGTCCAATGAGAATGCTTACTTTTTGGTTTTCAGACAGGGGGTACACATCAAATAAACTGCACAGTCTCTCCCTGAAATCGCTCAGGGTATACGGCTCCCCTGAGTTTGTGGTAGCCAGGCCGCTCCCGGTATATATGGCATTGAGAGTGGCATTATAGGGACCGCTGCAGCGGTCACCAGATCTTGCTGGGTACTGTGGCAGATTTGGCTGCTGGATTCTGCTGTGCTATGGGAGCTGCGGCTGCACCTGACTCTGCATCTTGCGGCGCTATGGGGGCTGCGACTGCGTCCGCCGCTATATCTTCTCCTGCGTGAGACATTCTCTTTCCCCCTAGTTAATCTTAGCCAGGCTCTGCGTTTCCTCTGGCTTACCAGGCTATTGCTCTGCCGGCGCGGTGAGCAGTGCACGCCGTGACTCCAGGCCTCAGCTCTCTGTGCTCTGCCAGCTGCCGTTTTTTGCACGCAGCACCTCACTTTTCGCGCGCTCTCACTCTGGCTCCGCCCACGACGGCACGCCTCTCATCTCCCTGCGCGCCTTATGGCGTTGTAATGGCGGCAATCACACAAAAGTTTCAGCAAAGTCTCTGGCACAATAAACAGTTCAATATAGGCACACAGGACCCGGTGATACCGGGCTATGATCCTGTTTGTGATACCAAAATGGATCGCCCGCCAGGGCAGTGGGATACTCGGTACCGGGCCGGTGTATTGAAGGGATGTGTCACAGCGGCAGTGACCCAGTCCGTAGCCCTAGGCATCCAATAAAAGGGGAATATTTACAGGGGATGTTAGAGTTTGTAGTAAGGTATTCGTGACGCCACTTGTGGTATCTGGTCAGAGATTACCAGAGCTGCAGTGCAGATCCTCTGAGACTGATGGTGTGATGCAGCAGAGTTGAAATAGCTCCACACAAGTGAAGCTTGTCTCAGGGCAGTGAGATGGTATAGGAAGTAATGGTGCTGGAAGATGTAGCAGAGTGGAGTGTGTGCTACAGGAAGGTCTTGAGAAGACACAGTCAGATGCAGTTTCCAAAGCTTTACTTACAGTTTTGTAGGCAAAGTATCCAGGGCATTGAGTACAGAAAGTGCTGGAGTAGGTCAGCCTGAAAGCAATTTGGAATCCCCTTATTTCAGGTGGGATGTGAGGTCTTCTTTCTAGTGCTGTTCTCTGAGGCACTGGCTGCTATAAGCTATGTCCAAGTTCCTCTCTCTCTGTCTCTTGTCTAGGTAGAACTTCACTCTCATAACAGGCCGCATTAGCCTGTTTCAGGAATCACTGCAATTGAGTCTCCGGTTCACATGTGCTGCTGCTTTGTAGAAGAGTCTTACTTGGGTCAGAGGACCTGCTGTCCTCTGCCCTCCGGATTCTGCTGCTGGGACTTTACTTCACCCTCTCAGCCTCGTACTCTGGGGGTCAGGTGTCTGGCGCTCAGACCTGGGGGTGAGCTCTCTATAGCCCCTCTTTTCCCCCCAGCTTGTCTCCACACTTCTGTCCTCTCTCGTCCCTCCGGCTAGACTCCTAACTCCTCCATCAGCCAGAATCTTCCAGAGCAGCTCTCCTGAAAATCAGGTGTTAGAGCTCCTCCTTCTGGTCTGGAGTAAGAAAGGTGCTGTATGCTGTGCTACATGCTAAAGGGATCCTTCTGTGCTTTCAGGCATGACATCACTCTCCCCCTGGAGGGAGGCAAGGACACTGTGGCAACCAAACTCCTGGGGTGCCACACAAGTGGCAACTAATCTGCTTAGGTGACAAACTGCACACTGCCACGGAGTTGTTGAATGGTGTAACAGACCAGACTGATCAGTGTCTCTCGCCCCTGAACCTACAACCATACATGGTTTTGTGTGACAATGGTCATAACCTGGTGGCAGTTCACGAGCTTAGCAACCTCGTACACATACAATGCCTCGTCCACATGCTCAACTTAATGGTACAGCTTCTTCTCAAAGCCTACCCAGATTTGCCTGAGTTACTTGTGAAAATATGTTGTGTTTGTGCCCATTTCCACAAGTCAGTTACAGCTGCCGCTGCCCTGGCAGTTCTGCAGCAGCATTTGCAAATTCATTCTCACCAACTGGTGTGCAAAGGTTTTGTGAGTAGCAGAGGGCAGTAGTTTAATAACAGCTACACCATGCTTGTTGGTATTCTGGTCAGCTTCCCCACATAAGAGTTGATGAGTGTGCATGGATTTCTGACATCTGTGCGGTTCCCCAAAACTTTGAGGACTCGTCACCATCTTGCTTCTCTGTCTACTGAAACTAGCTGGAACAAGAAACCATACTAGGTGACGCTACACAGTCCAGCCTCATTTCATCTTCTCAACATGGATTTGGTTATAATGAGGAGAAGGAGAAGGAGGAACAGAAGCGGTTTGCCTGCGCTAAAGATGGTACTACCCATACCACCTTCATCACGTCTGTTCAGCGTGGATGGCCTGAAGACGAGGAGGAGGAAGAAAAGGAGGACAACAACATCGACAGTCGTCCTCTTGGTGGGGACAGGGAAGTTGTGGCTGTTGGCAAGTCTGGCATACATGGCTGAGTTTATGTTCTGCTGCCTTGCAGCAGAATACATTTTGGCCAACACTAATTACTGGTTGCTTACTCTTTTAGACCCATGCTACAAGGAGAACTTTACATCTCTCCTTCCCGTGGTGGAGAAGTCTAATAAAATGTTGCAGTACCAGAAAGCCCTAGTTGAAGAATTATAAAAAAAATTCCCATCTGACAATGGGTATCCAAGCTAGACACGTGGCATAAACTATCTCTCTACATCTTGGAGGTCCTGGCATGCCTGCTGCTAAAGTTTTGTCAGAATGGGTTTTTAGTGCTGCCAGGGGTATTATAACCAATAGACTGATAGGCTGACAGGCTGACTTTTATCAAAATGAACAAGGACTGGATTGGGCCAAAATGACACCACCAGATGACAGCAGCGTAACAAACTCAAATCCAGTGTAATTTAAATAGATTCTATTCTGTTATCATACTGCTCTTATCTGCACTTTGTCTACAGTGAGGTGTGGCACTAGGGGTAGTGTATTACAGGCATCTAGTCAGGAATTATTGCCTTATAAAGTAAAAGCCTTGCTGCTACTTTTCTCCATGGACTCATCAACCAATTCATGCTTTTACAGTGATCAAATCAGTTACAATTAACTAATTTAACCCCTTTCTGAAATCGGGCGTAATAGTACGCTGATGTCAGACTCCCTTTGTTGGGTGCGGGCTCTGGCGCTGAGACCGCACTTTTCTGGAGCACAGGACAGTTGACATATCCAGCTGACATGTGACCGCAACAGCCGCCTGTGCAATTGCAATCCACCCGCGGCTGTTAACTAGTTAAATGCCGCTGTCAATTTCTGACTACGGCATTTTACTCGTGCTTACTGGAAGGGTGTCACTAATACTGCCCATCGGCAACCCACCATCATGTGACAGGGCCGGCATGATAGCCAGAGGTCTCCAGCAGACCTCTATGGTTGTCATAGCCGGATTGCTATGAGCACCCCCAATGGTCGACGCTCATAGCAAGTGAGCATTTCTGCTACACACAGTTGATCCGATCATCGCCTGTGTGTAGCAGAGGTGATCGAAGTAGTGCAGCTTCTGATCTCCCATAGAGACTATTGAAGCATGCAAAAAGTAAAAAAAAGCTTTTAAAAATATTTAAAAAATGTAAAAGTTCAAATCACCTCCCTTTCACCACATTCAAAATAAAACAATAAAAAAATGAAATAAGCACACATATTTGGTATCTATCAATATAAAAAAAGAATTAACCCGATCGCTAAACAGTGTAACGAGATAAAAATTCAGAACTTCTGAATTACTTTTTTTAGGTCGCCGCTACATTGCAATAAAATGCAATAATGGACGATCAGAAGATCATATCTACACGAAAATGGTATCAATAAAAACATCAGCTCAGTGTGCAAAAATAAGCCCTCGTCCAGCCCAAGATCACGAAAAATTGAGACGCTATGGGTCTCGGAAAACGGCGCCATTTTTAAAAATTTTTTTATCAAACTTTGGATTTTTTTTCACCACTTAAATAAAAAATAACCTATACATGTTTGGCGTCTGTGAACTCATAATGACCTAGAGAATCACAATGCCAGGTTAATTTTAGCATTTAGTGAACATGGTAAAAAAAAAACAACTGTGGAATTGCACTTTTTTGCAGTTTCACCGCACTTGGAATTTTTTCTCGTTTTCAAGTAGACGATATGTTAAAACCAATGGTGTCCTTCAAACGTACAATTTGTCCAGCAAAAAATAAGCCCTCACATGGCCATATTGACCGAAAAATAAAAAAAAGTTATGGCTCTGGGAAGAAGGAGAGCAAAAAACTAAAATACCTTTGTCATGAAGGGGTTAATGTGTTCATTCACAGTTTCTCTGTAGACTGGAATTACCACTTCTGAACTCTAGAGTGCTTTGTTTCCATCTGCCTGCTTCTTGAAGTATGTTTGGGGTCATTGTCCTGCTTGAAGACCAATAACCTAGTGCTTTCTGACACCTGGCACTACATCGCAACATAAAATCTTTTGGAAATCTTCACATTTCATGATTCCTTGCACACAGTCAAGGCACCCAGGGCCAGAGGCAGAAAAACAACCCCATTTTGACTGTAACTACTGTGCTATTTTATTTATAGGCCTCATTCCACTTACAGTAAACAATAAAATGATGTACTTTTCCAAAAAACGTTATCTTATCTGTAAACAAGACGCATGTTGGCCCTCTGAGAATAGTGGGGTTGCCTGGTGGCCCTCAATAAATTGTGAGAGGTGCCTGCTTGGCCTTCCAATTTTCAAACTTTACAGTATTAATGCAAAAAAGAAAATTTGCCCACCTGAGATGGATAAATTATATGGCTGTAGCAACATATGGCTATGCAAAGCAAAGCCATGTGCTGAGCCTCCAAAGATGCTTAGTGAGTACAGATAAGTGAATATTTCAATGTTCTGTTCTGATTATGATCGCCAATTTTGTAATATTTGCTGAACATAGCTGAACGCCATTGAAATCAATGGAAGGCAAAAGCAAATGCACACACATCACCTTCAAATGTTCCCAAAAGCTGCTAAAACACATCAAATTAGGGGTAGACACCAGGAAAGTGGCCTCAATTCATCCACAGTACAAATTTTAGAATGGCACGGCAGCAAACAGCCATGCATGAGGCATCAGTGTCAAGGCCAGCAATTACAGTTTTGAATTGAACTTCAAATTAAGATGAGGTGGGTGAGGGATCGGTGTAGGCCTGCTTTGCTTTGAGCCCTGATACATGAAACAGCTCAACCTGCTTTGATGCTCAGCCACACTCAGGTGGCACAAATATCAGTTTCGTAGACTACTATTGTTGGAAAAATATAAGGAAAGTAACATGGGTAGTTGACTCAAAAGAAGTGGAGGCCTGCCGATCTCGGAGGATTACTGCTACAGGCAACACACATGAAGGAGATCCAACAAGGAGTATAAACATTTCCAAAATTAGTGGCAGACACCACCAAATTGGCATCAATTGTAATAGAGAAAGGTTGTGGAACCACTGTGTTGTTGCCGTCAAAAAGCATCGAGGGGCGTAACTAGTTGGCCTAGCAAGTCTGACCTAGAACAAGCGGCAGCAGGCAAATAAACCATGACCCAAGCAGGAACAAGGAGGTTGCACCAGGTGCTACTCCAGGGATGACCTACAGAGGGTGGTAGCTGACTCCCTAGAGCGGGTAGGCTGGTACAGCACGAAGGAGGGATGAAGAATGCTGGAAGGCACTGTAGGGAGACTGGAACCTTGGGTGTAGATGGGAATGGCAGAGGAACAGAAAATAACTGGTAGGTGCAAGCTGGACTGGGTGTTACACAGATGTGCACTAGCAGGTGCAGACTGGACTAGGTGTTACACAGATGGTCACTGGCAGGTGCGATCTGGATCAGCAGTTAAACAGATGAGCACTAGCAGGTGTGGGCACTACTGGCTGAGGAACAGGAGAGTACTGGCAGGTGTGGACTTGACCGCGTGTTAGACAGATGGGTGCTAGCAGGTGTGATCTGGATCAGCAATTAAACAGATGAGCGCTAGCAGGTGTGGGCTGGACCTGGAGTTACACAGATGGGCACTGGCAGGTATGATCTGGACCGATGGTTAAACAGATGAGCACTGGCAGGGGCAGGCAGGTTGGCTGAGGAACAGGAGAGCACTGGCAGGCGCAGACTGGATCGGGTGTTAGACAGATGGGTGCTAGCAAATGCGATCTGGATCGGCAGTTAAACAGATCAATGCTGACAGGTGCGGGCTGGACCAGCTGAGGAACAGAAAAGCACTGGCAGGTATGGACTGGACCGGCTTGTAGACAGATGGCAGGGGAAGGCAGGACTGGCTGAGGAATAGGATAGCATTGGAAGGTGTAAACTTGACCTGGTGTTGCACAGATGGGTTCTGGCAGGTGTGGACTGGACCGGATGTTACACAGATCGGCGCTGGCAGGTTCGGCTGCACCAGGTTTTAGACAGATGGGTACTGACAGGTGCAAACTGGACCATGTGCTACAATAATGGTTTCTGGCATTTGCATACTGGACCAGGTGTTACACAAATATGCACTGGCAGGTGCGGGCTAGACCGACTATTACACAGATGGGTGCTGGCAGGTGTGGACTAGACCGGGTGTTACACAGATGGGCGCTGGCAGGTTCGGGCTGCACCAGCTTTTAGACAGATGGGCACTGGCAGGTGCGAACTGGACCGTGTGCTACACAGATGTGCATTGGCAGGTGCAGGCTGGACCGGATGTTACACAGATGGGCATTGGGAGGTTCCAA
>JARQOD010000003.1:289959767-290026046 GCA_033576555.1 Oophaga sylvatica | reverse complement strand
GGACTTTACTTCACCCTCTCAGCCTCGTACTCTGGGGTCAGGTGTCTGGCGCTCAGACCTGGGGGTGAGCTCTCTATAGCCCCTCTTTTCCCCCCAGCTTGTCTCCACACTTCTGTCCTCTCTCGTCCCTCCGGCTAGACTCCTAACTCCTCCATCAGCCAGAATCTTCCAGAGCAGCTCTCCTGAAAATCAGGTGTTAGAGCTCCTCCTTCTGGTCTGGAGTAAGAAAGGTGCTGTATGCTGTGCTACATGCTAAAGGGATCCTTCTGTGCTTTCAGGCATGACATCACTCTCCCCCTGGAGGGAGGCAAGGACACTGTGGCAACCAAACTCCTGGGGTGCCACACAAGTGGCAACTAATCTGCTTAGGTGACAAACTGCACACTGCCACGGAGTTGTTGAATGGTGTAACAGACCAGACTGATCAGTGTCTCTCGCCCCTGAACCTACAACCATACATGGTTTTGTGTGACAATGGTCATAACCTGGTGGCAGTTCACGAGCTTAGCAACCTCGTACACATACAATGCCTCGTCCACATGCTCAACTTAATGGTACAGCTTCTTCTCAAAGCCTACCCAGATTTGCCTGAGTTACTTGTGAAAATATGTTGTGTTTGTGCCCATTTCCACAAGTCAGTTACAGCTGCCGCTGCCCTGGCAGTTCTGCAGCAGCATTTGCAAATTCATTCTCACCAACTGGTGTGCAAAGGTTTTGTGAGTAGCAGAGGGCAGTAGTTTAATAACAGCTACACCATGCTTGTTGGTATTCTGGTCAGCTTCCCCACATAAGAGTTGATGAGTGTGCATGGATTTCTGACATCTGTGCGGTTCCCCAAAACTTTGAGGACTCGTCACCATCTTGCTTCTCTGTCTACTGAAACTAGCTGGAACAAGAAACCATACTAGGTGACGCTACACAGTCCAGCCTCATTTCATCTTCTCAACATGGATTTGGTTATAATGAGAGAGAAGGAGAAGGAGGAACAGAAGCGGTTTGCCTGCGCTAAAGATGGTACTACCCATACCACCTTCATCACGTCTGTTCAGCGTGGATGGCCTGAAGACGAGGAGGAGGAAGAAAAGGAGGACAACAACATCGACAGTCGTCCTCTTGGTGGGGACAGGGAAGTTGTGGCTGTTGGCAAGTCTGGCATACATGGCTGAGTTTATGTTCTGCTGCCTTGCAGCAGAATACATTTTGGCCAACACTAATTACTGGTTGCTTACTCTTTTAGACCCATGCTACAAGGAGAACTTTACATCTCTCCTTCCCGTGGTGGAGAAGTCTAATAAAATGTTGCAGTACCAGAAAGCCCTAGTTGAAGAATTATAAAAAAAATTCCCATCTGACAATGGGTATCCAAGCTAGACACGTGGCATAAACTATCTCTCTACATCTTGGAGGTCCTGGCATGCCTGCTGCTAAAGTTTTGTCAGAATGGGTTTTTTAGTGCTGCCAGGGGTATTATAACCAATAGACTGATAGGCTGACAGGCTGACTTTTATCAAAATGAACAAGGACTGGATTGGGCCAAAATGACACCACCAGATGACAGCAGCGTAACAAACTCAAATCCAGTGTAATTTAAATAGATTCTATTCTGTTATCATACTGCTCTTATCTGCACTTTGTCTACAGTGAGGTGTGGCACTAGGGGTAGTGTATTACAGGCATCTAGTCAGGAATTATTGCCTTATAAAGTAAAAGCCTTGCTGCTACTTTTCTCCATGGACTCATCAACCAATTCATGCTTTTACAGTGATCAAATCAGTTACAATTAACTAATTTAACCCCTTTCTGAAATCGGGCGTAATAGTACGCTGATGTCAGACTCCCTTTGTTGGGTGCGGGCTCTGGCGCTGAGACCGCACTTTTCTGGAGCACAGGACAGTTGACATATCCAGCTGACATGTGACCGCAACAGCCGCCTGTGCAATTGCAATCCACCCGCGGCTGTTAACTAGTTAAATGCCGCTGTCAATTCTTGACTACGGCATTTTACTCGTGCTTACTGGAAGGGTGTCACTAATACTGCCCATCGGCAACCCACCATCATGTGACAGGGCCGGCATGATAGCCAGAGGTCTCCAGCAGACCTCTATGGTTGTCATAGCCGGATTGCTATGAGCACCGCCCAATGGTCGACGCTCATAGCAAGTGAGCATTTCTGCTACACACAGTTGATCCGATCATCGCCTGTGTGTAGCAGAGGTGATCGAAGTAGTGCAGCTTCTGATCTCCCATAGAGACTATTGAAGCATGCAAAAAGTAAAAAAAAGCTTTTAAAAATATTTAAAAAATGTAAAAGTTCAAATCACCTCCCTTTCACCACATTCAAAATAAAACAATAAAAAAATGAAATAAGCACACATATTTGGTATCTATCAATATAAAAAAAGAATTAACCCGATCGCTAAACAGTGTAACGAGATAAAAATTCAGAACTTCTGAATTACTTTTTTTAGGTCGCCGCTACATTGCAATAAAATGCAATAATGGACGATCAGAAGATCATATCTACACGAAAATGGTATCAATAAAAACATCAGCTCAGTGTGCAAAAATAAGCCCTCGTCCAGCCCAAGATCACGAAAAATTGAGACGCTATGGGTCTCGGAAAACGGCGCCATTTTTAAAAATTTTTTTATCAAACTTTGGATTTTTTTTCACCACTTAAATAAAAAATAACCTATACATGTTTGGCGTCTGTGAACTCATAATGACCTAGAGAATCACAATGCCAGGTTAATTTTAGCATTTAGTGAACATGGTAAAAAAAAAACAACTGTGGAATTGCACTTTTTTGCAGTTTCACCGCACTTGGAATTTTTTCTCGTTTTCAAGTAGACGATATGTTAAAACCAATGGTGTCCTTCAAACGTACAATTTGTCCAGCAAAAAATAAGCCCTCACATGGCCATATTGACCGAAAAATAAAAAAAAGTTATGGCTCTGGGAAGAAGGAGAGCAAAAAACTAAAATACCTTTGTCATGAAGGGGTTAATGTGTTCATTCACAGTTTCTCTGTAGACTGGAATTACCACTTCTGAACTCTAGAGTGCTTTGTTTCCATCTGCCTGCTTCTTGAAGTATGTTTGGGGTCATTGTCCTGCTTGAAGACCAATAACCTAGTGCTTTCTGACACCTGGCACTACATCGCAACATAAAATCTTTTGGAAATCTTCACATTTCATGATTCCTTGCACACAGTCAAGGCACCCAGGGCCAGAGGCAGAAAAACAACCCCATTTTGACTGTAACTACTGTGCTATTTTATTTATAGGCCTCATTCCACTTACAGTAAACAATAAAATGATGTACTTTTCCAAAAAACGTTATCTTATCTGTAAACAAGACGCATGTTGGCCCTCTGAGAATAGTGGGGTTGCCTGGTGGCCCTCAATAAATTGTGAGAGGTGCCTGCTTGGCCTTCCAATTTTCAAACTTTACAGTATTAATGCAAAAAAGAAAATTTGCCCACCTGAGATGGATAAATTATATGGCTGTAGCAACATATGGCTATGCAAAGCAAAGCCATGTGCTGAGCCTCCAAAGATGCTTAGTGAGTACAGATAAGTGAATATTTCAATGTTCTGTTCTGATTATGATCGCCAATTTTGTAATATTTGCTGAACATAGCTGAACGCCATTGAAATCAATGGAAGGCAAAAGCAAATGCACACACATCACCTTCAAATGTTCCCAAAAGCTGCTAAAACACATCAAATTAGGGGTAGACACCAGGAAAGTGGCCTCAATTCATCCACAGTACAAATTTTAGAATGGCACGGCAGCAAACAGCCATGCATGAGGCATCAGTGTCAAGGCCAGCAATTACAGTTTTGAATTGAACTTCAAATTAAGATGAGGTGGGTGAGGGATCGGTGTAGGCCTGCTTTGCTTTGAGCCCTGATACATGAAACAGCTCAACCTGCTTTGATGCTCAGCCACACTCAGGTGGCACAAATATCAGTTTCGTAGACTACTATTGTTGGAAAAATATAAGGAAAGTAACATGGGTAGTTGACTCAAAAGAAGTGGAGGCCTGCCGATCTCGGAGGATTACTGCTACAGGCAACACACATGAAGGAGATCCAACAAGGAGTATAAACATTTCCAAAATTAGTGGCAGACACCACCAAATTGGCATCAATTGTAATAGAGAAAGGTTGTGGAACCACTGTGTTGTTGCCGTCAAAAAGCATCGAGGGGCGTAACTAGTTGGCCTAGCAAGTCTGACCTAGAACAAGCGGCAGCAGGCAAATAAACCATGACCCAAGCAGGAACAAGGAGGTTGCACCAGGTGCTACTCCAGGGATGACCTACAGAGGGTGGTAGCTGACTCCCTAGAGCGGGTAGGCTGGTACAGCACGAAGGAGGGATGAAGAATGCTGGAAGGCACTGTAGGGAGACTGGAACCTTGGGTGTAGATGGGAATGGCAGAGGAACAGAAAATAACTGGTAGGTGCAAGCTGGACTGGGTGTTACACAGATGTGCACTAGCAGGTGCAGACTGGACTAGGTGTTACACAGATGGTCACTGGCAGGTGCGATCTGGATCAGCAGTTAAACAGATGAGCACTAGCAGGTGTGGGCACTACTGGCTGAGGAACAGGAGAGTACTGGCAGGTGTGGACTTGACCGCGTGTTAGACAGATGGGTGCTAGCAGGTGTGATCTGGATCAGCAATTAAACAGATGAGCGCTAGCAGGTGTGGGCTGGACCTGGAGTTACACAGATGGGCACTGGCAGGTATGATCTGGACCGATGGTTAAACAGATGAGCACTGGCAGGGGCAGGCAGGTTGGCTGAGGAACAGGAGAGCACTGGCAGGCGCAGACTGGATCGGGTGTTAGACAGATGGGTGCTAGCAAATGCGATCTGGATCGGCAGTTAAACAGATCAATGCTGACAGGTGCGGGCTGGACCAGCTGAGGAACAGAAAAGCACTGGCAGGTATGGACTGGACCGGCTTGTAGACAGATGGCAGGGGAAGGCAGGACTGGCTGAGGAATAGGATAGCATTGGAAGGTGTAAACTTGACCTGGTGTTGCACAGATGGGTTCTGGCAGGTGTGGACTGGACCGGATGTTACACAGATCGGCGCTGGCAGGTTCGGCTGCACCAGGTTTTAGACAGATGGGTACTGACAGGTGCAAACTGGACCATGTGCTACAATAATGGTTTCTGGCATTTGCATACTGGACCAGGTGTTACACAAATATGCACTGGCAGGTGCGGGCTAGACCGACTATTACACAGATGGGTGCTGGCAGGTGTGGACTAGACCGGGTGTTACACAGATGGGCGCTGGCAGGTTCGGGCTGCACCAGCTTTTAGACAGATGGGCACTGGCAGGTGCGAACTGGACCGTGTGCTACACAGATGTGCATTGGCAGGTGCAGGCTGGACCGGATGTTACACAGATGGGCATTGGGAGGTTCCAACTGGACTGGGTGTTACACAGATGAGTACTGACAGGTATGGGTTGGACCAGCTGAGGAACAGGAGAGTATTAGCAGGTGTGGACTGTTCCAGGTATTAGACAGATGAGCCCTAGCATATGCGATCTGGACCGGCAGTTAAACAGATGAGCACTGGCAGGTGCAGGCTGGACCATTTGAGGAACAGAAAAGTACTGGCAGGTGCGGACTTGACCGACTGTTAGACAGACAAGCACTGGCAGGTGCGGACTGGACCGGCTTGTAGACAGATGAGAACTGGCAGGTGCAGGCTGGACCGATTGAGGAACAGAAAAGCACTGGCAGGTGCGGACTTGACCGACTGTTAGACAGACAAGCACTGGCAGTTGCGGGCTGTTTAGCTGAGGAACAGGAGAGCACTGGCAGGTACGATCTGGACCGGGTGTTACACAGATGGGCACTAGCAGGTACGGGCTTTTGGCCAAATGTAAGACCAATGGGCACTGCCAGGTGCGGGATGGACTGGGTGTTATACAGATGGGCACTGGCAGGAACAGGCTGGAATGGCTGATGGACAGAAGAGCACAGACAGGTACAAGCAGACAGGTACAGGGTAGACAAACAGACATGGGGAATCTGACAACAAGAAAGCATGCAAGACAAACTAACAACATTGCTCAGGCACCTCCATATTGGAGGAGTAGCCTTAAATAGAAGGTGTCAACCAGCTATTGGTTGGGGACATCTTAGGGTGAAGCACAGTCACTTTAAGAGGAAGGGAGGGCGCATGCCCTAAGCATAGTGCCCAGGCCTACAACTGAACCATGGGAGACACCAACAGATAGGATGTAAGTTTAGGAGGTGGTGTGAGTGGGAGACACTGAATGTCCTGTCTGTTAGGTACAAGAAGATCCATTAAAGGGCCAAGTCTGTAATGCCAAGAGATCAGAAAGTCTGTAGAAAGAGGGAATGGTCCACTCTGTCAAAGACAGATGCCAGGTTCAGGAGAAGGAAGAGGACAAACTAGCATTGCTTTAGTTTGGCGATTAGTAGGTCATTGGTGACTTTAGTCAGGGCAGTTTCAGTGGAATGGTGCGGTCGGAAGCCATATTGTAAGCCGTCAAAGAGGGAGCAAGAGAAGTGGGAGGAAAGTTCAAAATGGACGTGTTGTTACAGTAGTTTGGAGGCATAGAGGAGAAGTGAGAGGGGGCGATAGCTAAGACACAGAGGATGGGTCAAGGATGGGTTTTTTGAGGATGGGTGTGATCGAGGTATGTTTGAATCATGAGGGGAATACACCAGTTGTTAGTGACACGTTGAAGAGGTGGGTTAAGCTTGGGATGAAGATTGTTGTAAGGTTTGGAATGAGGTGGGATGTTATTGGGTCAAGTTCACAGGTGGTGAGATGTGATTTGGGGAGTAAAGAGGAAAGTTGATCTTCTGTGATTGTGAAGTTGGTTTTGGAGGAGGAGAGTTGAGTACTTGTGAGGAGATGCTGTGGGGACTTTAAGGTTTGCTTTACGTTGTCAATCTTCTGCTTGAAGAATGAGGCAAAGTGTTCAGCTGAGATGAGAGGAGAGGGAGGGGGAGCTGGTGAACGGAGGAGAGAATTGAAAGTACTGAATAGCTGTTTAGGGTTGTGAGACAGGTATGATATCAGAGATGAGAAGTAGGTTGGTTTTGCTGTAGTGAGCAATTGATGCCACTTTTTTGTGGTTTCTGCCCATTTGGAAATATTTGGTTTACAAGTTGGGTCGCCTTCATTTTTGTTGCCTGAATTTGGCATAGCACTCAGAGCATCAGGCCTATACCTGTCACTTATTCACCACCAGTTACTGATCAAACTTTAACCCCTTTACCCCCAAGAGTGGTTTGCATGTTAATGACCAGGCCTATTTTTACAATTCTGACAACTGTCCCTTTATGAGGTAATAACTCTAGAACACTTCCATGGATCATGGTGATTCTGACAATGTTTTCTCATTACATATTGTACTTCATGATAGTGGTAAAATTTCATTGATATTACTTGTGTTTATTTGTGAAAAAAAAATTACATTTGGCAAAAATTTTGAAAATTTTGCAATTTTCCAACTTTGAATTTTCATGCCTTTAAATCACAGAGATATGTCACAGAAAATACTTAATAATTATCATTTCCCACTTGTTACTTTACATCAGCACAATTTTGGAACCAAAATTTTTTTGTTATGAAGTTATAAGTGTTAAAAGTTGACCAGCATTTCTCATTTTTACAACACAATTTATTTTTAGGGACCACATCATATGTGAAGTCACTTTGAGGGGTCTATATGATAGAAAATTCCCAAAGGTGAAACCATTCTAAAAACTGCACCCCTGAAAGTGCTCAAAACTACATTCAAGAAGTTTATTAACCATTCAGGTGCTTCACAGCAATTTTTGGAATGTTTAAAAAAAATGAACATTTAACTTTTTTTCCCAAAAAATTTCATTCAGATTCAATTTTTTTTATTTTACCAAGGGTAACAGGAGAAATTGGACTGCAAAGAGTTGTTGTTCAATTTGTCCTGAGTACGCTGATACCCCATATGTGGGGGTAAACCACTGTTTGAGTGCACGGCAGAGCTGGGAAGGAAAGGAGCGCCGTTTGACTTTTTCAACGCAAAATTTGCTGGAATTAAGATTGGACGCCATGTTGCGTTTGTATAAAGATAAATCGTGTGCACAGCCTGAAAGGTGCCAGAGTAGGTTCCTACACCGTGAAGATAATGAAAAGAGAACTCGGCACTCAACTTAGCGAAAAGGGTAAATATTTATTGTAGTCCACGGTAGTGAAACGTTTCGGTCCTAAATTTCGGACCTTCATCAGCCACATTAAGTACCGGGAGGGGGTAGAAATACCCAATTCAGAGGTAAGCCGTAGTTACTGTTGGGATCAGGTAGATCTCCAAAGTAAGGGTTAAAGGTGAGTATCTGGGTGAGAGTTTTAAGTCAGGTCTCCGCTGCATGCCGTGGGAGGGACGCGGTATCCGCCGCTGGTCCTTGTGCAGACTGCACAAGGACCAGCGGCGGATACCGCGTCCCTCCCACGGCATGCAGCGGAGACCTGACTTAAAACTCTCACCCAGATACTCACCTTTAACCCTTACTTTGGAGATCTACCTGATCCCAACAGTAACTACGGCTTACCTCTGAATTGGGTATTTCTACCCCCTCCCGGTACTTAATGTGGCTGATGAAGGTCCGAAATTTAGGACCGAAACGTTTCACTACCGTGGACTACAATAAATATTTACCCTTTTCGCTAAGTTGAGTGCCGAGTTCGCCATGTTGCGTTTGGACAGCCCCTGATGTGCCTAAACAGTGGAAACCCCCCACAAGTGACACCATTTTGGAAACTAGACCCCCTAAGGAACTTATCTAGATTTGTGGTAAAGACTTTGAACCCCTAAGTGCTTCACAGAAGTTTATAATGTAGAGCAGTAAAAATAAAAAATCATAAAAATTATTTTTTCAACCCCAATTTTTTATATTCCCAAGGGTAACAGGAAAATTGGACCACAAGAGTTTTGTTCAATTTGTCCTGAGTATGCTGATACTCAATGTGTGCAGGTAAACCACTGTTTGGGTGCATGGCAGAGCTCGGAAGTGAAGGAGCGCCATTTTACTTTTTCAACGCAAAATTGGCTGGAATTAAGATCGGAGGCCATGTCGCATTTGGAGAGCCCTGATGTGCCTAAACAGTGGAAACCTCCTACAAGTGACACCATTTTGGAAAATAGACCCCCTAAAGAACTTATCTAGTGTGTGGAGAGCACTTTGAACCCTCAAGTGCTTCACAGAAGTTTATTACATTGAGCCGTAAAAATAAAAAAAATCAATATTTTTTCCACAAAAATGATCTTTTTGCCCCCAATTTTTTGTTCCCAAGGGTAACAGAAGAAATTGGACCCCAAGAGTTATTGTGCAATTTGTCCTGAGTATGCTGATACCCCATATGTAGGTTGGGAAAACCAAGTAATTACTCAGAATGAGAAGGACTTTCTATTGACTAAGGATCCCAGAGTGGCAACATTTTATATACTTCCTAAGGTCCACAAAAATCTTGAGACCCCACCTGGGAGACCTATTTTCTCCGGTATAGGAAACCTGACAGAAAATGCGAATCAATGGCTATGTAATGTATGTGGTACAGTTCATATAGCGTCTTGTGCTTGGGTGCGATGAAAATACTTGAGACACAGGTTGATAAAGAAAGTCTTGTATTGCTTCATACAAATTGGCAAAAATAAACACACAGGTTGCAAACACAGAAGCAGGAGACACAGCAGGCCAGAGTAATCTAAGCTCAGCAATAACTCTCCACAACAGATTCAGATCTTCTTCTCTGTTACCGCAAGTCCATGCAAACGTGAGGCTCTCAAGAGCAGAGTTCAGAGTCCACAAGTGCTTCAGAGTTCCTCAGTAGGAATGGCTGGAGTACAAGGTCCAAGGCTTCAGGAGTCAGAACACAGGTTCACTGCAGGCTAGATTCTGAAGCACTGATTGCTCAGCTGTGGCTGTTTAAGAAGCAAACGGAGAGAATCAGGGCGGGAACATGCAAGCTGGAAAACTCCATTTTGACTGAGGGCAAGATAGCTGCAGCAAAACAGAAAGCAAAATGGCCGACGAACAAACTGAGTTTCAGAAACAGATACACAGAACCTTACATTACTCCCCCCTTAGGGACAACCTCCGGATGACCTCAGACCAGGCTTGTGTGGGTACCTCTGATGAAACTGACGGAGCAAGCGAGGAGCATTAACGTTATTGACTGGCTCCCATGAGTTGTCCTCCACTGGGTAGCCCTGCCATTTAATCAGATATTGTAACTGATTTCTATACAACCTGGAATCTAAAATCCTTTCCACCACAAATTCCTCCTGACCATCGACTAGCACTGGGTCAGGGCAAGGAGAAGAACGTCCAGGAAACGTATTGGGTGTCGCAGCCTTTAGTAGGGATACATGAAAGACAGGGTGGATTCTCATAGTTCTGGGCAATTGAAGACGACAAGCAACGGCACTTATAATTTTACTGATTTTATAGGGTCCAATGTACTTATGTCCCAACTTAGACGATGGAATCCTTAACTTAAGATTTCTGGTTGACAGCCAGACCAGGTCTCCTACCTTAAAAGCTGGTGCAGGTTTACGAAATTTATCTGCTGCCTTCTTGTACCTTTCCTGAGCCGATTCCAGATTCTCCTTTAGAAGATCCATATTCTTCTGTAAAGTCGTGACTCTTTCAGCCACTGCTGGCAAAGGCGTCTCTATGGGAAATCGTGGTAGAATGTTAGGATGATAACTAGATTAGAGTAAAAAGGAGACTGTTTAGTGGAGGCACTCTGAGAGTTGTTGTAAGAGAACTCAGCCAATGGAAGTAGATCCACCCAATCATCCTGTAGGTGGCAGATAAAGCAGCGGAGATACTGCTCCAGGGTTTGATTGGTTCGTTCGGTTTGTCCATTAGTCTGGGGATGAAAAGCAGAAGAAAGGTTTACTTTAATGTCCAATGCTGCACAGAAATTTTGCCAAAACCTAGAAGTGAATTGCACCCCTCGATCCGAAATAACCTCATCCGG
The DNA here is from genome assembly GCA_033576555.1 of Oophaga sylvatica. Taxonomy (NCBI): domain Eukaryota; kingdom Metazoa; phylum Chordata; class Amphibia; order Anura; family Dendrobatidae; genus Oophaga; species Oophaga sylvatica. The sequence goes on along the minus strand of JARQOD010000003.1, from coordinate 290,015,015 downwards.
TACTCCATGTAAGCGAAACACATCTTTAATCATCAAATCTGATGTCTGTTTTGCAGTGGGTAAGCCGACACAAGGGATAAAATGAGCTGCCTTTGTTAGACGGTCAACCACCACTAGAATAGTGTTCTTCCCTTGAGAGGTTGGTAATTCCACAATGAAGTCCATAGAAATGGATCCCCACGGGCGGGACGGGGTGGGAAGAGGCTGTAACAGACCAGTTGGTGAAGAGCGAGGTGTTTTGCATCTTGCACAAACCTCACACGAAGTGACATAGTCCAAAACATCCTTCCTACAAGTGGGCCACCAAAAGAAACGAGAAAGAAATTCCTGTGTCTTTAGAATTCCTCTATGCCCGGCTATTCTGGAATCGTGAATGAGTTGCAATACTCTCAATCTGACTGTTTCAGGTATATACAAACGTTGTCCCAGAATCCACACACCATTCTTAAAGACAAGACTTACGTCCCTTGGGTGTTGAGCCAAAAAAGAATCCGCATGGTATGCTTCCTTGATGTCTTTAATTAGGTCTTGATGATGAATCACTCCTAGGAATCTAGAGTCAGGAAGAATAGTCTTAGGAGGAGTAATTGGACGTGTCTCTGCTGAGTAAATCCTAGAGAGTGCATCAGCCTTTCCATTGCGCGATCCTGGTCTATAAGAAATAATAAAATTAAATTGGTTTAAGAAAAGATTCCAGCGAGCCTGGCGAGGAGTCAGGCACTTAGCCGACCTGATAAACTCAAGATTACGATGGTCTGTCAGAACGACTATTTGCTGTGCAGCTCCTTGAAGAAGGTGTCTCCATTCTTTGAAGGCGGCAATAATGGCCAACAACTCTCTATTGCCCACATCGTAGTTCTTCTCAGCCGAAGACAACTGCTGGGAAAAGAAGGCACAGGGATGCAAGACATTCTTCTCACCTGTTCTCTGAGAGAGTATAGCTCCCACGGCACAGTCTGAAGCATCCACCTCTATTATGAAGGCAAGCTCTGGGTTGGGATGTACTAGGATAGGTGCAGTGGTAAATTTATCTTTTAGACGGGAAAATGCTTCCTGGGCTTGGGGAGTCCAGGAGAACTTAGACTCTTTCCGGGTAAGTTGGGTGATAGGTGACACTACCTCAGAGAAATTTCTAATGAAACGTCTATAGAAGTTTGAAAACCCGATGAAACGCTGTACCTCCTTCACATTTCTAGGACTTGGCCAATCATTGATGGCTTGGGTTTTACTTCCATCCATACTAATTCCTTGTGTAGACAGTACATACCCCAGAAATTGAATTTCGGTCTTATGGAATTCACACTTTTCAAGCTTGATGTAAAGATGATTTTGTCTTAGACGTTCCAAGACCATTCTCACATGTCCATGATGTTCCTCTGTGGAGTTAGAAAAAATTAAAATATCATCCAAATAAATTACCACGAATGTATCCAGGAGATCCCTGAAGATGTCATTCACCAAGTGTTGGAAAGTGGCTGGGGCGGTACTCAGACCAAAAGGCATAACTAGATATTCAAAGTGTCCATAGCGTGACCTGAATGCAGTCTTCCATTCATCCCCAGGTCTAATACGGACTAAGTTATAGGCCCCACGAAGATCTAGTTTAGAAAAAATTTTGGCATGTCGCACTCTCTCCAATAACTCAGGGATTAAAGGCAATGGATAACGGTTTCTAATAGTAACCTTATTGAGTTCCCTATAGTCTACGCATGGTCTCAGGGATCCATCTTTCTTCTTTACAAAGAATATGGGTGCCCCTGCAGGAGATGAAGAGGGGCGTATGAAGCCCTTGGCTAGATTTTCGTCTATGTACTCTTTTAAAGCCTTCAGCTCGGGCCCCGCCAGGGGGTAGATCTTACCAAAAGGTATCTCTGCTCCAGGCAATAATTCAATTGGACAATCATATGGACGGTGAGGAGGAAGCTGGTCAGCGTTCTTCTTGTCACATAAATCCACATAGTCCTGGTATACAGCTGGTAGTTCAGGGACTGACATGGTTCCTTTAGGAACAGAGCAAGCTGAAATTTTTGGACTCATCTGTTTCTCTGGAAAGTGTAATTCCTTGGTCTCCCAGTTAATGGTAGGATTCTGAGCCTGCAGCCATGGTAGCCCTAGAATAATAGGAAAGTGAGGAGAAGAGATAAGCATAAAGGACAGTTTCTCTTGATGATCTTTACCCATAAGAACCTTTAAAGGCTCTGTTTCCTGATCCACTGGTCCAGAGGTCAGCAGGGAGCCATCCACAGTTTCCATCTGTACTGGAGTAGCCTTCTTCACTGAACGTATTCCCTGTTTCAGAGCAAAGGAGACATCCATAAAATTTCCACTTGCACCTGAGTCGATCATAGCAGAGCTAGACACCCAGGCTGAGTCAACCCAGAGTTTGATGGAAAGAAAACAGTGAGAATTGTTTTTTTTACAACTCAGCTGGGACACCGCTGAGGAAACTTGAAAGATGGCAGCATTTACACAGTCAACGTCCTCAGAGGTAACGGAGTTTAAGTCCGAGAAATCAAGATCTGTTGCTGCAGATCTCTCTGGAGCCTGAGGCTCGGACCTGACAGATCCCCTCTCGCAACACTCACAATGAATGAGTGCTGCAGTAGTCTTGCGAGAACGGCTGGGGCAGTTAATAATAAAGTGCCCTGACTTACCACAATAAAAACATAGATTCTCCTTAAAACGATGTTCCTTGCGTGCATCACTAACCCGTCGTAGTAAAGAGTCTACCTGCATGGGTTCAGGTTCAGGTTCCCGTGTAATCCTATTCAAAGGTTCCTTAGCTGGAGAGGAAGGTAGGAAAAGGTTAGTACGATTGCTTTCGAACCATCTCTCTTGCCTGCGTTCAGTTAAACGAGTATCAATACGGATGCAGTAGTTAATAAAGTCACCTAACGCAGTGGGAGGGTCGGCACGAGCAAGTTCATCCTTAATCAGTGGGGATAACCCCTTTCGAAAAATAGATTTTTTGGCGGAATTGTCCCAGGTGGTATCAAGGGCCCATCTCCTGAAATCCAAGGCATATTCAGCTACCGAGTGCTTACCTTGGCGCAAAGCTAACATGGCTGCTTCAGCTGTTGCACCTCGATTGGGGTCATCAAAACCTGCCCCATGGCTGAAATAAAATCATCAAGGTGATTCAAACAATCATCCTCAGTCTCAATCATAGGGTTTGCCCACATCAAAGCCTTGTTGGTAAGCAACATAATTATAGTAAGCACCTTAGATCGTTCAGTAGGAAATTGTGAAGCATGTGCAGAAAAAAAAAAAATTGCATTGATTAACAAATCCCCTGAATTTTTCACGTTCACCACCAAAACGAAAAGGGGGCAACTTGGGAATCCCAGAACTCGGGGCCACGGCAGGAGCCTGGACTCGCCCCTCCAGAACCTCAATCCTGGCTCGCAAATCCTGGGTAGTCTGTCCAACCACTTGCAAATTGTGATTATTTAGGTCCTGAAGATTTGTAAAACGGGTCTTTATATTCTGCAAATCTGCAAGGATATTATCAGTCACTCCGCAAAGTTCCTTTATGCGGGCCTCCATTTTCTAGATCTTTTAAGACAGGATACTAGAAGAAGAGGAGAAAAAAAAAAAAACAATAGTGTTCACCTGTGGCAACACTGAAGAAAGAAAAAACTTTAAGGGAACTGCTCACCTGGAATGGTTGTGAGAAGTCACAACCACTATCATCACAGAAAGCTTTCAACCAGACATCTGATATCCAGAGTTTCAGCAGACAAAAAGAGAAGAGAAAAAAAAAAAAAAACAATAGTGTTTACCTGTGATAACACTGCAGAAAAAAAAAACTTAAGGGAATTGCTCACCTGGAATGGTTGTGAGAAGTCACAACCACTGTCATCACAGAAAGTACAACCGGACATCCGATATCCACAGTACAGCAGACAAGCCTTTCCAGACCCAGCAGACACTAACGTTTGGCTTCAGAATCTTGTAATGCATGTGGTACAGTTCATATAGCGTCTTGTGCTTGGGTGCGATGAAAATACTTGAGACACAGGTTGATAAAGAAAGTCTTGTATTGCTTCATACAAATTGGCAAAAATAAACACACAGGTTGCAAACACAGAAGCAGGAGACACAGCAGGCCAGAGTAATCTAAGCTCAGCAATAACTCTCCACAACAGATTCAGATCTTCTTCTCTGTTACCGCAAGTCCATGCAAACGTGAGGCTCTCAAGAGCAGAGTTCAGAGTCCACAAGTGCTTCAGAGTTCCTCAGTAGGAATGGCTGGAGTACAAGGTCCAAGGCTTCAGGAGTCAGAACACAGGTTCACTGCAGGCTAGATTCTGAAGCACTGATTGCTCAGCTGTGGCTGTTTAAGAAGCAAACGGAGAGAATCAGGGCGGGAACATGCAAGCTGGAAAACTCCATTTTGACTGAGGGCAAGATAGCTGCAGCAAAACAGAAAGCAAAATGGCCGACGAACAAACTGAGTTTCAGAAACAGATACACAGAACCTTACAGGCTAGATCAGGAATTAAAGGATATGTTTATGATCTTCCCTCCTATAACAGAGACACCATGCAAATATTCCATGAATTGCATGGATATAAGTTGGAGGATGGTGAACTATTAGTGACTTGTGATATAGAAAGTCTCTATACGAGTATTAATCAAAATAAGGGATGCAATGCGGTGGAGTTCTTCCTCAAAAGAAATGTGGATATTAATCCAACTCGGAGCAGCTTCATACTGAAGCTGCTGGAATTTAAACTTAAGAGGAATTATTTTGTGTTTGGCCGCTTCTATTTGCAACAGCGGGGGGTTCGCGATGTGGGCGGCCGTCGCACCGACCTTTGCAAATCTTTATTTAGGTTGGTGGGAGGAGGAGATTGATTTTGCTGAAAATATGTCATCTTATACAGAGCATATTGTAACGTGGAAGCGCTACATAAATGACATCCTGATTATTTGGCGAGGAACACAGGAGGAACTCACTAACTTCATTGATACCCTTAATACAAATGAATTAAATTTGAAATTGACACTCTCGGTTAGCACCGACCAGATACGATTTTTGGACATTATGATTAGAAAGGATGAGAATAATCTGTTGCAAACAGACTTATACAGGAAAGAGACAGCCACTAACAGCATACTTGTTGCCAACAGTGCCCATTCTTCTGGTACTATTAGAGGAATTCCTAAAGGAGAGTTCTTACGGATTCGTAGAAACTGCTCCACATTTGAATGCTTCAAGAAACGGGCACAGAAATTAAAAGTAAGACTCTTGGAAAGGAATTATTCTGGGAGAATGATGAAAATGGCATACAATGTTGCTTTGAGGACTAGAAGAGAGGACCCACTGGTCCCTAAACAACGTAATTCCTCAAGTACCATCAGATTTATAACAGAATATCATGAGGAATGGGACACAATGACACAAATTCTCAATAAGCATTGGGATATCCTCAAGACAGATTGTGATCTCAAAGAAATTTTGCCATGTAAGGCATCCCTGGGATACAGGAGGGAAACAACTATCTCCAACCATCTGATATCGAGTCACTTTAAGAGGACTAATAAGAGAGTGGATGTCAAAGATCCTGTTTTTTTCCCTGTAAGATGTGCAAGGCATGTCAGATTCTAATTCCAAAGAAAGAGATAATTGACTTTTTTGGTAAAACATATTATATCTCCCAACATTTGAATTGTTCCTCAGTTGGGGTAGTTTATTGCTTGGAGTGCACATGTGGACTACGGTACGTGGAAAAACTAATAGGGATTTTAGAACACGTATAAGAGAGCATATTAGAATTATAATAAATTATGACAAAGAGGAGTTTGTATGCCAAAAACCCCACACCTATTGCCAGGCACTTTAAGAGCAAACATAATTTAGTCTGGAAAGAACTGAAAGGGTGGGCTTTGTGCCAGATCAAATTGTATATCAGAGGGGGTGATTTGGATTCCATTCTCTTAAGGAGGGAGAGTGAATGGATATTCAGATTAAAAACTGTCAACCCTAACGATTTGAATGAGAATTTCAATTTTGGTTGTTTCTTGTAAATATTGTAAATTTTCCTTTTTCTATCACCTTAGTAGTTTAAATGTCTGTAACAGTGGACAATTAGTTATGATAGGTGCAAAGTTAATAAATTCACAGATACTAGACATATAGCAGATGGTAAGTCTATACTACATTATACTGATTGCACATTAAAATCTTATTGTCTAATGCTCAATGGTAATTTTACCATGGGATGTCATCCTGTAATAACAGTACTGATAAAGTATTTGGGGATACTTTGATTATTCCATCGTTTTGAATGAGAAATTTGTACTTTTCTCAATGACATGTGGTGGTTGGCTGCTAGACCTGTCAATCATGATAGGGGCTATAAATAGTGTTGAGTATTCCGATACTGCAAATATCGGGTATCGGCCGTTATTCGCTGTATCGGAATCCCGATTCTGAGATCCGATATTTTTTGCATATCGGATACCGGAATCTGAGTTTTCCTGTAAAGTCTATGAGGAGTTCCTGTGTCACAGAACAAAGTAAGTGACACAGGAACTTCCCGAAAGTGTCACTGTCAGTGTCGGTCGGGTCTGTCAGGTGTCAGCAGCACTTATCCGGCAGAAGATCCCCGGCGGTCACGTCCTGGACTCCTTGATGGCCGCCATTACCCTCTCCCTGGCGGTCACGTGCAGCTTCTTGCTATAACTGCACGTGCTGCCGGGTACTGGGTAATCTCGGCCAGCTGTACTCTTGCGACAGCTGGCCGTAAACCAATGACGTCACCGCCGGGGAATCTCCTCAGGTAAGCAGCTCTGCTACATCTGGATGCCAGGCTCAGCCTGGCATCCAGATGTAGCAGAGCTAGACTCGTCGTGGGACACTCGTGATTTTGGACTTCGTCGGACAGGGAGTATTTGTGTTGGTTTGTTATTTTTGTTTTTTTACAGGAGAACGATGGCGTCACAGGATGATCGTGAAATAAAAATAATGAAAACTGTGTTGTGTTTTATTTCATTAAAAGACTTTATTCTGGCTGTGTATTTTTTAAAAAATTTACAAACTTTATGATTAATAATGGATCGGTGTCTTATTGGCGCCTCTCCATTATTAACCGGGCTTATTGTCACCGTTCAATCAAAGGTGACATTAACCCCTTATTACCCCGCTTGCCACCGCTACAGGGCAAGTGGGAAGAGCCCAGTAAAGTGCCACAATTGGCGCATCTTTGGATGCGCCATTTGTGGGGCTGCTGCAGCCTAGTATTTTTAGGCTGTTGAGGGCCAAAATCCATGGGCCTTGACAGTCTTTTAATACCAGGCCGCAGCAGTCTGCTTTTTACTTGGCTGGTTAACAAAAATAGGGGGACCCCCACGCCATTTTTTTTTCAAGGGGATCCCCTATTTTTGTTAATCAGCCAAGCTAAGCAGACTGCTGTGGCCTGGTATTATCAGGCTTGCAAGGTTCATGGATATTGGATCCTTACCAGCCTGAAAAACCAGGCCTCAGCAGTCTGCTTCATCTGGCTGGTTAACAAAAATAGGGGGGACCCCATGCCATTTTTTTTTTTGAGGGGATCCCCTATTTTTGTTAACCAGCCAAGATAAGCAGACTGCTGTGGCCTGGTATTTGTCACGGGTGTGTCGCGGCGGAGATCGTCGCGATTGCACACCCTGACTTCGCACAGCTGAGTTTCTGGTGCTGGGTGTTTTTCGGCACTGAGGGAGTTAATTCTTTCTCTCTCGGTGCTGGGCTTACCAGCCTCGCCCAGCTGCGATTGATGTTTTGTTAATTAGCTTCCTTCATATACCTGCTGGTCTGCTGGGGAGGTTGCCGGTGAAAGCATTCATTCAGACCAGCAGAGCGGATCGTTTCTGAGAAGACTTAAGCTAAGAGTGCCTGTTGTGGTTTTTCCTCTCCTCGCTTATTGTTTATCTCCTTAACCTTTTGTGTTCCTCTGTAGTGGAAGTGTTGTATGCAAGGCTGTGTTTTCTTTACCCCTTGTCTGTCTCGTTTGTCTAAGACTGTGTGTAAGCTGTGACCTGCCCATTCCTGTGGTGGTAATCAGGGTCCTTCTCAGGACTAGATTACAGTGGTCAGGGATCTACAGGAGACAGGGTTACGCTGGCGGCCTGGACCTCTGTACCATTAACAGTACCTCCAGGTAGAGGGACTAGTCAGGACCCCAGTTCAGGGTCAGCATAGACCCCGGTCCACCTCTATCCAGAGACAGCGTGACACGTACACAGTATTGACCCACAATACATAGGATATTATGTCAGGTAAGACATTGCTGGCAGATACTATGTATACATGTTGATTTTCTCTATTATATGAAATTTAGAATTATGTCACATTAGATATAGGTTGCTATCTTTGAATATATCTGTTATACGTCGTGACAGTATTATCAGGCTTGCAAGGTCCATGGATATTGGCTCCTTTACAGCCTGAAAAAACCAGGCCTCAGTAGTCTGCTTCATCAGGCTGGTTAACAAAAATAGGGGGAACCCCACGCCATTTTTTTTTTCGAGGGGATCCCCTATTTTTGTTAATCAGTTCACTTCAGGTCAGCCGGGATTCCCTCTGACGTCACTGATGCTGCGGTGTCCCTGGCTGACCTGAAGTGAAAGTGGGAAGCAAATCAATTATGCTAACCACTTCCTCTCCTGTCAGCCAGGAGAGGAGATGATTCAGTCGGGGGTTTACTGCGAGGCTGTCAGCATTAGCTGCGGTCCCTGCAGTAAACATTAACCCTTTCAGAAGGATTACATCGGGGGATCTGACTGAACATCGGATAGGTAAGAATAATGTTGTTTTATTATTTTATTTTTATTACAGGTGAACAAGGGCTTCGCAAGGAATGGCAGTAAAATAAAATATGGTCAAAAACTGTGTGTTTATTTCATTAAAATGATTTTTAATTAAAGTGTGTGTGTTTTATTTTTATTTCATACAATAGGATTAATAATTGACAGTTGTCTAATTGACAGCTCTCAATTATTAACCTGGCTTAAAGTCACCTTTCAATAGCAAGGTAGCTTTAACCCCTTTTTAACCCATTCGCCACCGCTACAGGGCAATGGGAATAGATGGGCAAAGTGCCAGAAAGGGCAAATCTAATTATAGATTTGCCTTTTCTGGGGTGTCTGGGGGCAGATGTTAGTAGACAGGGGGGGCAAAAATAATGGTCCCTCTCTGGGCTATTATTATCTGCCCCCACTCGCTTGCTTTGTGTGTCTGGTTGAGAAAATAGGGCGGGAGCCCACGCATTTTTTTTCCACATTTTTACACCTCATATATATATATGTCATTGAATTTGTGACACATATATATATATTTATAGTACATACACTTCTACATAGTAAATAGCCGCTAATTCAATTGCCGGCTTTTGTGAAATTACAGACCCGACATGAAATAACACATGGTTTACATAGAGTTAACCATGTCATTTCATGTAGTTTAATATACGGTTTTCACTAACAATTACATGAGTGTATGTGTGCAAAATTTCATACATGTAGGGGTTAATTAAAGGTGTAAATTCGTAGCAAAAAAATGTGTTTTTTTTTTACAACGAATTTACACCTTTAATTAATCCCTACATGTGTGAAATTTTGCACACATACACTCATGTAATTGTTAGTGAAAACCGTATATCAAACTACATGAAAAGACATGGTTAACTCTATGTAAACCATGTGTCATTTCATGTCGGGTGCTTCTGTAATTTCACAGAGGCTATTTTACTATGTAGAAGTGTATGAACTATAAATATATGTATATATATATGTCACAATGACATGTATATATATATATATATGTATTTTATGTGTGTATATCTAGTGTTTACAAGGAAAGAAAGGTTTTTTTTTAATTACGATATTTCTGTCCATTGACTTGCATTGGGTTTACAGTATCGGATCGGCGATACCCGATACTTTTTGAGTATCGGGCCGATCCAATCCAATCCGATATTTCTGGATATCGGGCAGTATCGCTCAACACTAGCTATAAATATCCTATGTATGCGGCCGACCCTGCCCTTAGAAAAAGCCGGTGTACTGGCGAAACGTGCGTCGGGACACATGCTCCAGATAGAAGTTATGATAGGCAGATAGACAATACCTCTCCTATACCTTCCCTGTTATTGTGCCTGGTTAGGAGATTGAGTGTGCTCTGTGCATAATTAAGAGACCTAGCGGGAACCACGCTGCAAAGCACGTGTGATCCCGGGCTCTGGAATCAGCTGAACCTGCTGCTTACTATACAAGCACAGGTAGCGATACGGCGTGTGTTGTGCCACGGCTGATGCAAGTAGGGCCGGCTAGAAATTCACTAGCGCGGCTGTGCCAGATGACATGTGCTGGCTCTAATCCATATGAGCGGTGTAATACGTTGCCACTGCAAGGCAAAATGATATTACCAGCTCTATAAGAGAGTATACCATATCCTATGCATATAATCCTATACCAGGCAACTTGCAATAAATTTGAGCACTATACACACAATATATGATCACTATATGTAATAATGGTAATTTAATTAAAAGTAATATCTTTGTGGAATAACTGGATAATTGGACATTGTGATTGCTGTGATTGAATTGCATCACAAGAGATATCAGTCCATGTGTGTATGGTGAATATATTATAACTCATTATAAATATAGTTAATATCAGCGGGGAATGGTATAATAAGATGTCATATTAGTTCATGTACAGTACAGACCAAAAGTTTGGACACACCTTCTCATTCAAAGATTTTTCTGTATTTTCATGACTATGAAAATTGTAGAATCACACTGAAGGCATCAAAACTATGAATTAACACATGTGGAATTATACATTACACTTTACAAAAAAGTGTGAAACAACTGAAAATATGTCTTATATTCTGGATTCTTCAAAGTAGCCACCTTTTGCTTTGATTACTGCTTTGCACACAGAAGAGGTGAACGGCTGGACTCTACATGCCTGGTTCCCACCGTGAAGCATGGAGGAGGTGGTGTGATGGTGTGGGGGTGCTTTGCTGGTGACACTGTTGGGGATTTATTCAAAATTGAAGCAGTGAGCGGTCCAGCTCACCCCAAACCATCTCGATTGGGTTCAGGTCTGGTAACTGTGGAGGTCAGGTCATCTGGCGTAGCTCCCCATCACTCTCCTTCTTGGTCAAATAGCACTTACACAGTCTGGAGGTGTGTTTGGGGTCATTGTCCTGTTGAAAAATAAATGATGGTCCAACTAAACGCAAACCGGATGAAATAGCATGCTGCTGCAAGATGCTGTAGTAGCCATGCTGGTTCAGTATGCCTTCAATTTTGAATAAATCCTCACGGTGGGAACCAGGCATGTAGAATCCATCCGTTCACCTTTTCTGCATGCAAAGCAGTAATCAAAGAAAAAGGTGGCTACTTTGAAGAACCTAGAATATAAGACGTATCTTCAGTTGTTTCACACTTTTTTGTAAAGTGTAATGTATAATTCCACATGTGGAATTCATAGTTTTGATGCCTTCAGTGTGATTCTACAATTTTCATAGCCATGAAAATACAGAAAAATCTTTGAATGAGAAGATGTGTCCAAACTTTTGGTCTGTACTGTATATCTGATATATAATTTTTCTGACATACAATTTTTTTTAGGGAATATATTCGGCCTATAATTTAACGGGACAATATCCGCAATCCCTTATATTTATTAATAAAATTTCTTTTCTATTCTGGCAATTAGTGGGTCATATTTGACCCAATATACACTTTTAGTGTATGTACATGATTTTATGCATTATCTACATTTTAAGTAGTGAAATAAAAGTAAATTTTTATTTTAGTTGCACATATCTTTTCTCTTTTCCTTTCATTGATCCAGAATGAACAAAAACCAGCAATTCATGAATTTCTTTGGGGGGGGGGCATTTATACCATTCTGCGTGTAGTAAAATTGATAAGGCAGTTTTATTCTTCGGGTCAGGACAATTACAGTGATACCTCAATTATATTTTTTTTATGTTTTGGCTCTTTTATACAATAAAAACTATTTTATATAAAAAATAATTATTTTTGCATCACTTTATTCTGAGAGCTATAACTTTTTTATTTTTCCGGTGATGGAGCTGTATGGGGGCTTGTTTTTTGTGGAACAAGATGACGTTTTCAGCGGTACCATATTTATTTATATATGTCGTTTTGATCACAGGTTATTCCACTTTATGTTCGGCGGTATGATGATAAAGCATTGATTTTTGCCTTGTTTTTTTCATGGTGTTCACTAAAGTGGTTAACTAGTGGGACAGTTTTATAGGTTGGGTCATTATGGATGCAGGGATACCAAATATGTGTACTTTTATTGTTTAGATTTTTTTTAATTCAAATATTTATTTAGTGATACAATATATCTAGTCTTTTTATTATTATTTTTTATTTTTTTTATTTTTACAATTATTTTTAAAAAATTTTTTTTACTTCATTCTATCTTTTACACTTTGTCCCACTATGTGACAATCATTTTTTGCAGTCTGATTGCTTCTATAGCATGCAGCTTAAGCAGCATCTGCATGCTTTAGAAGCTGTCAGCGCTGCAATCCGTGCACATTGACCTGAGAGTTCCTGACATGCACTTGTGCATGACAGGAAGTTTCTCAGCTCTGGTAACCCGGATGTCGTCATGACGACATCGGGCTACCAGAGCAGCAATCGGGAACCTGCGTCATGCCGCGGGTCTCCGATCCAAAGGCAGAGGGGCTGTTAGCTCTCTGCCTGCTCCTGGAATTCTGCGATCTGAGGGTTATTCCGGGGGTTAAAGTGCCGGTAGCGGTCTGTGACCCTGCCTGGCACTTAGTGCTGGGTGTCAGCTGTGAGAATCAGCTGACACCCAGCCACGATCGGCCACACACCACCCGTGTGCACGGCCAATCGCTATAACGTACTATTCCATCCATGGTCAGACAGGCCCAGGGCACGTGGAGAGAATAGTATGCCTGATGTCAGAAAGGGGTTAAGCAAGAAATACTGCTCTAAGCCCTGTGAAAATGCTTAAATGGGGCATGGTTTAAGGACCATGCTATCAGCACATAGAATTTATATTGTGAAATGTGTACTCCTGGCTGGAGCACAATACTAGCAAAATACCACAAAAGGGCAGCTCGGTGGCTCAGTTGTTAGCACTGCAGCACTGGGTTCCTGGGTTCAAATCGCACCAAGGACAACATCTGCAAGGAGTTTTTATGTTCTCCCCGTTTTTGTGTGGGTTTATTCCGGGTACTCCAGATCCCTCCCACACTCCAAAAACATACTGATTGCGAATTTAGATTGTGTGAGCCCCATATGGGACAGTGATGATAATGTACAGTACAGACCAAAAGTTTGGACACACCTTCTCATTCAAAGATTTTTCTGTATTTTCATGACTATGAAAATTGTAGAATCACACTGAAGGCATCAAAACTATGAATTAACACATGGGGAATTATACATTACACTTTACAAAAAAGTGTGAAACAGCTGAAAATATGTCTTATATTCTATGTTCTTCAAAGTAGCCACCTTTTGCTTTGATTACTGCTTTGCACGCAGAAAAGGTGAACGGATGGACTCTACATGCCTGGTTCCCACCGTGAAGCATGGAGGAGGTGGTGTGATGGTGTGGGGGTGCTTTGCTCGTGACACTGTTGGGGATTTATTCAAAATTGAAGGCATAGTGAACCAGAATGGCTACCACAGCATCTTGCAGCGGCATGCTATTCCATCCGGTTTGCGTTTAGTTGGACCATCATTTATTTTTCAACAGGACAATGACCCAAAACACACCTCCAGACTGTGTAAGGGCTATTTGAGCAAGAGGGAGAGTGATGGGGTGCTACACCAGATGACCTGGCCTCCACAGTCACCAGACCTGAAACCAATTGAGATGGTTTGGGGTGAGCTGGATCGCTCACTGCTTCAATTTTGAATAAATCCCCAACAGTGTCACCAGCAAAGCACCCCCACACATCACACCACCTCCTCCATGCTTCACGGTGGGAACCAGGCATGTAGAGTCCATCCGTTCACCTTTTCTGCGTGCAAAGCAGTAATCAAAGCAAAAGGTGGCTACTTTGAAGAACCTAGAATATAAGACATATTTTCAGTTGTTTAACACTTTTTTGTAAAGTGTTATGTATAATTCCACATGTGTTAATTCATAGTTTTGATGCCTTCAGTGTGATTCTACAATTTTCATAGTCATGAAAATACAGAAAAATCATTGAATGAGAAGGTGTGTCCAAACTTTTGGTCTGTACTGTATGTAAAGTGCTGCGGAACAAGATAACTGCTATCAAAGCATAATAAATAAATACCAGCCCAAAATAATTAAAAGATAAAATGTGGCCTGCTTTAAGTTGCATGGTAGTAAGAGGAAAAAAATAGATTTTTTTTTACTGTCGATGAGCCTTGGATACAGCAGAATTTGAGCACAAAAGAATTAACAGCCTCAGATGTGTCCAAATGTTTGCAGAATGGTAGTAACAGAACAAATGTATATTTTATCATGTGTACCCTTGTATGGAGAACAATATCAGCACCTAAAAATTTCAAACTGACATCTAGCCTGCTGTATATCGTTACTAACAGAAGGAAGAATTTTTTAACTGTGGATGAGGCCTCTATATACCGTATACACTCCAGTATAAGCCGACCCGAGTATAAAGCCGAGGCCCCTAATTTTGCCACGGAAAACTGGGTAAGCTTATTGACTCGAGTATAAGCCGGGTGTATAAACCGCCGTCCTGCTGTGCTCCCCCCGTCCTGCTCCATGCTCCCCCATCCAGCTCTGTGCTCCCCCATTCTCCTCTGTGCTCCCCTCTCTCCCGCTCCGTCCTCCTCTGTGCTCCCCCTCCTGCTCCGTCCTCCTCTGTGCTCCCCCCTCCTGCTCCGTCCTCCTCTGTGCTCCCCCCTCCTGCTCCGTCCTCCTCTGTGCTCCCCCCTCCTGCTCCGTCCTCCTCCTGTGCCCCCCGTCCTGCTCCGTGCTCCTCTGTGCTTTCCCTCCTCCCCCTCGTCCTGCTCCGTGCTCCTCTGTGCTTTCCATCCTCCCCTTGTCCTGCTCTGTGCTCCTCTGTGCTCTCCGTCCTCTCCCCATCCTGCTCCGTGCTCCTTTGTGCCCTCCATCCTCCCTCGTCCTGCTCCGTACTCCTCTGTGCCCTCCATCCTCCCTCGTCCTGCTCCGTGCTCCTCTGTGCTCTACGTCCTCCCCTGATCCTGCTCTGTGCTCCTCTGTGCCCTCCATCCTCCCCCTGTCCTGCTCCGTGCTCCTCTGTGCTCTCCGTCCTCCCCCGCCCTGCTCCATGCTCCTCTGTGCCCTCCATCCTCCCCCCGTCCTGCTCCGTGCTCCTCTGTGCCCTCCATCCTCCCCCATCCTGCTCCGTCCTCCTGTGCCCCCCCGTCCTGCTCCGTGCTCCTCTGTGCTTTCCATCCTCCCCCTCGTCCTGCTCCGTGCTCCTCTGTGCTCTACGTCCTCCCCCGATCCTGCTCTGTGCTCCTCTGTGCCCTCCATCCTCCCCCTGTCCTGCTCTGTGCTCCTCTGTGCTCTCCATCCCCCCCCCGCCCTGCTCCGTGCTCCTCTGTGCCCTCCATCCTCCCCCATCCTGCTCCGTCCTCCTGTGCCCCCCCGTCCTGCTCCGTGCTCCTCTGTGCTTTCCATCCTCCCCCTCGTCCTGCTCCGTGCTCCTCTGTGCTCTACGTCCTCCCCCGATCCTGCTCTGTGCTCCTCTGTGCCCTCCATCCTCCCCCTGTCCTGCTCTGTGCTCCTCTGTGCTCTCCGTCCCCCCCCCGCCCTGCTCCGTGCTCCTCTGTGCCCTCCATCCTCCCCCATCCTGCTCCGTCCTCCTGTGCCCCCGTCCTGCTCCGTGCTCCTCTGTGCTCTCCATCCTCCCCCCATCCTGCTCCGTGCTCCTCTGTGCAATCCATCCTCCCCCCGCCCTGCTCCGTGCTCCTCTGTGCCCTCCATCCTCCCCCCGTCCAGCTCCGTGCTCCTCTGTGCTCTCCATCCTCCCCCTGTCCTGCTCCGTGCTCCTCTTTGCCCTCCATCCTCCCCCCATCCTGCTCCATGCTCCTCTTTGCCCTCCATCCTCCCCCCATCCTGCTCCGTGCTCCTCTGTGCCCTCCATCCTCCCCCCATCCTACTCCATCATACTCACCCTCCCCGTGCCATCGCTGAACGTCCTGGAAATCCTGCATTGTACCTGGCTTCCTGCAGCTCTCCTGTGCTGAACGGTGACGTAATACTGCTCATTAAGGCCATGAATATGGACGCCACGCCTATAGGAGTGGCGTCGCGTCCATATTACATGACCTTAATGAGCGGCATTACGTCACCGCTCAGCACAGCAGAGCTGCAGGAAGCCGGGTACAACGCAGGATTGCAGGGACGTTCAGCGATGGCAAGGGGAGGGTGAGTATGATGTCCCAGCCACCGGCTCCTGCCGCGGCACCCCCTCCCCCGCTGGTTTCTGCCCAATGACTCGTGTATAAGCCGAGGGGGCATTTTCAGCACAAAAAAAGGTGCTGAAAATCTCGGCTTATACACGAGTATATACGGTAATTGAAAGTATGCTCAAAACAATTTCAAACTTAGATCTAGCCTGCTGTACCACTTTTGTGACAGAAAAAAATAGATTTTTTTTTTAATATGTATGAGCTCTGCCAACAGCTGAATTTCACCGCCATTAAATGACAAGGTGGGGTATGGTGTGCTGTACCACATTGTAATAGAAAAAAATTGTTTTGTTTTATCTGCATGAGGTCTGCAGACAGCATAATTTCACCACCACTAAATGACTAGGTGGGACATGGCATACTGAATCACGTTAGCAACTACCAAAAATTTTTTTTTTACAGTGCAACAGCTCTGCACACAGAACAATTTCAACGCCACAAAATGAAACGGTGGGATATGGTGGGCTGTATCACATTTAGCAACAGAATTTTTTTTTAATCTGCATGAGCTATGCAGACAGATGAATTTCACAACCAATAAATGATAGGGTGAGAAATGGCATGCTGAATCACAGTAGCAACTGACAAAATAATTATTTTTTTACTAGCCATCAGCTCAAATCACAGAACAATATCACCACCACTAAATGACAAGGTGACATATGCCTTGCTGTATCACATTTAGCAACTGAAAAAATAAGATTTAGAAAGGTCTACTAGTGCATGGAGCATAATAGAAATAGTGCACAACCAGGGGTGGGATTCAAATTTTTAATAACAGGTTCTGTGTTTGTGCGTCGGTAAACCTCAACCATTTTTAAGCCACACCCTTTTAAGCCACACCCATTTTTGAAGCCACACCCCCGAAGCCTGCGGAATGGGATTCCCTCAAGAGGTTCTGCAGCAGCTGGGTTGTGATTCATACATATATGTTCCCTCCGCAGCTGCAGAACCTCTTTTTAAAGAAGGGGGGAGGTATAGCTAGTCAGAGGCTGAAGGATTACATTACTGCTCCCCACGTTCTGCTGGGACTTGTAGTCCTGGAGGAACTGCAGGATCCAGGTGTGATTAATTTTTTCCACATAAAAGGTTTTAGGCAAAAACAGGTTCTGCAGCAGCAAGGCAGCCCCTCATAGCTTCACAAAAACCACTCCACTCTCCTTCCCTTCCCTCTTTAAAATGAGGTTCTGCAGCAGCTAAGGAGCCGCAGGCAAGAAGGAAGGGCTCCTGGCACTGAATGTGCCTAAATAATACAGTGCCCAAATAATACAGTCACAGAGTGCCCAAATAATACCGTCACATAATGCTCAAACAATACAGTGCCCAAATAATATCATCACATAGTGCTCATATAATACCTCATACAGTGCCCAAATAATACAGTGACATACTGCCCAAATAGCACATACTGCCCACATAGTCTCCAGGCCAGGCCAGCCCCAGGCAGCGCCGCAGCTCAGGCAGCTGCTCACACTGTCATACAGTGCTGAGGGCCCACTGCCCAGCCCCAAATAATACAGTGACATACTACACTCATTGCCCAAATAGAACTTAGCACATACTGCCTAAATAGTCTCCAGGCCAGGCCAGCCCCAGGTAGCGCCGCAGCTCAGGCAGCTAGCTGCTCACACACAAAGTACCGCAGAGAGACTGCAGCTCTGCCTCGCAGCCTCTGCTCTCTCCTCTCTCTTCAGCTCCTCCTCGTGACTGAATATGGCCGCGGCGCGCCGCTACCCAATCGCCACACTGCAGAGATCAGTCCGCGGGGGCTGGGGCTGGCGGTGTGTTGCGGCCAGAGGCGTATCTAGGCTTTCTGGCACCCGGGGCAAGAATTTGTTTCGGCGTCCCCCCCCCGCACACATGCGATTTGCACACTTAGTCTTGTACCGACGAGCTGCTCTCCCTAATGCTCTCAATGTTCAGTGAAAAACTGAGAGAAGCAGGAAGAGGATTAGCTCGTTGTCACTGGACCATAAGTATGAGAACTGCATATGAGTGAAGTGTCCATGTGACGACTACTGGAACCTGCAGAGCTGAATCCTGACATTGCAGCTTCTGAATTCTCACAACTAATGCTCTGCACACTTTTAGGATTCTCCATTACCGGTGGCAAGAGTACACGGTCATGTCAGCACAAGCATGTGATTTATATACTTCTGGCCACATTCCGACTAGACGTGCCCGGCCTCGCTCCGTTCATTTTCATTGAGTGAGGCCACACATGTCTAGTCAGCATGTAACCGCATGTATGTAAATCACCGGCACAAGAAAATCCTAACAGCGTGCAATGCGCACTATGAGAATTCAGAAATTGACTAATTATCATGTTTTTATTTATGTTAGGAGCATTAAAGGGGTTGTCCAGGTTTGTGCTGAGTCTGCAGTCATTCTATGTGACACAGACCTGGAGAACCCCTTTAATGCTCCTAACAAATAAAGACATGAGAATTACCGTATTTTTCGGACTATAAGACGCACCGGACCATAAGACGCACCCCAAATTTTCAGAAGGAAAACAGGGAAAAAAAAATAATGTGTCAAATGGGGGTCCGTCTTACAGTCCGAAGTGCTCTGTGTTGCAGGGGTGCTCTGTGGGGTGGCTTTGCTGTGTGGGGTGGCTATGCTCTGTGGGGTGGCTGTGCTCTGTGGGGTGGCTGTGCTCTGTGGGGTGGCTGTGCTCTGTGGGGTGGCTGTGCTCTGTGGGGTCGCTGTGCTCTGTGGGGTCGCTGTGCAATATATGGTACTCACATCCCATAGCGGTGGTCCCAATGCAGCCTCCTGTGCTCTGTGGTGTCTGGCCAGCAGCGAGGCTCTGTGCTGCGTGGGGGGCTCCGCCGGCATTTCCCTCTTAGCCGGACAGCCCCCCGCAGCTCCGCTGCTGCGGCCTCCTGATACATGGCCGCCAGCGGCCTCCGGTGGCGGTCCCGACGAAGTCTTCCGTGCGGTGGTTCCGGGGCAGCAGCCGGCTCTGTGCTGCAGGGGGCTCCGCCGGCATTTCGGTCTTAGCCGGAAAGCCCCCCGCAGCTCCGCTCTCTCCTGCATCTCGGTGGCGTCCTCAAACATGGCCGCCAGGGACTCCGGTAAGATGGCCGCCAAATCTCATTCAAGTCTCGGCAACGAGATCTCTTCTCCCGAGATCTCGTTGCCGAGACTTGAATGAGATTTGGCGGCCATCTTACCGGAGTCCCTGGCGGCCATGTTTGAGGACGCCACCGAGATGCAGGAGAGAGCGGAGCTGCGGGGGGCTTTCCGGCTAAGACCGAAATGCCGGCGGAGCCCCCCTGCAGCACAGAGCCGGCTGCTGCCCCGGAACCACCGCACGGAAGACTTCGTCGGGACCGCCACCGGAGGCCGCTGGCGGCCATGTATCAGGAGGCCGCAGCAGCGGAGCTGCGGGGGGCTGTCCGGCTAAGAGGGAAATGCCGGCGGAGCCCCCCACGCAGCACAGAGCCCCGCTGCTGGCCAGACACCACAGGAAGGCTGCTGCCGCCACCGGGACCGCTGCCGCCGCCACCGGGACCGCCGCCGCCACCAGATTTTTTGGTATGTTGGGACCATAAGGCGCACCCCCATTTTCCCCAAATTTTGGGGGGAAAAAAGTGCGTCTTATGGTCCAAAAAATACGGTAGTCAATTTCACAAATAATATTTACATCCAGGTACCTTATAGATGACGCTGTCTCTGGAGTCGTTCTTCTTTTCTTCATCTTGTCAAGATCCCATGATGAGTTTTCTCATCCACAGCCGTCTCTGCAGACCTCCATCTTCTCCGCTCTTCTGCACCAACTCTCCACACGATGCCCTTAAAGACAGAAGAGTCATTATAATGCCCCTAAATATAATATCTGCAATATACTGTCACCTCACACTATTCCCCTCCCTCCTCACACATCCCCCCTGTTCAGCATACTGTCTCCTCATATATTTACCCCCTCACTATACTGTCTGCTCACACATACCCCTGACTCCCCATACTGTGTCTACATACATTCACCCGTTCACCCATACTGTCTGCAACCATCCCCCATACTGTTTCCTCATACATACATACTCTTCAGTACCCTCAAATCCCCCCACACATATTAAATACCCCCATCCCCACTCCAAATCCCCAGCCCCCACACATAAAATAGCCCCCCATCCCCACTCCAAATCCCCCCACACATAAAATAGCCCCCATCCCCACTCCAAATCCCCCCACACATAAAATAGCCCCCCATCCCCACTCCAAATTCCCCCACACATAAAATAGCCCTCCATCCCCACTCCAAATCCCTCCACACATAAAATAGCCCCTCATCCCCACTCCAAATCCCCCACACATAAAATAGCCCCCCATCCCCACTCCAAATCCCCCCACACATAAAATAGCCCCCCATCCCCACTCCAAATCCCCCCACACATAAAATAGCCCCTCATCCCCACTTCCAATCCCCCCACACATAAAATAGCCCCTCATCCCCACTCCAAATCCCCCCACACATAAAAGAGCCCATCCCCACTCCAAATTCCCAGCCCCCACACATAAAACAGCCCCCCATCCCCACTCCAAATCCCCCCACACATAAAATAGCCCCCATCCCCACTCCAAATCCCCAGCCCCCACACATAAAATAGCCCCCATCCCCACTCCAAATCCCCAGCCCCCACACATAAAATAGCCCCCCATCCCCAAATCCCCCACACATAAAGTAACCCCCCATCCCCACTCTAAATTCACCCCCCCATACTCACACATTATGCCCCCCCCATCTTCGGTGGTATCTTCAGCTCCATATTGGAGCACACTTACCACCATCGTTCCCCCACCTTGCCGCCGCCGGCCAGTGACGTCAGCAGCGTGATCACATGACCTGATCACGCTGCTGGCGTCGCTCTGACCCGCAGTCAGAGCTTCAATTGTACTGGCGTCTGTATAGACGCCAGTGCAATTGATCCCTGGGAGCCGGTACGCAGCAGCCTCTCTGAGCCGGCTGTCAGCTTGACAGCCGGCACAGGGAACCGCCGACTCTCAGGTGCAAAATAGTTCCGGATCGCCGCTCTCATTCTCCCCGGTTCGGGGAACCGGCTGCTTTTTGAACAACCGGTTCCATCGAACCGGGGAGAAACCGGTTGAATCCCACCCTGTGCACAACACACTTCTATGAAATGTGCCATGCTGTTTTTGTATGTGGACCTCAGTAATGGCTCACAAAAAAAGGAAGGTAAGATGTGTATCTTCGTACCGTGTTAGCCAGTAGATAGAAAAATATTTAGACTTGAGAGTCCTCAGTGGTTGAGGTTGACTCAACCACTGAGGACTCTCAAGTCTAAATATTTTTTTAAAAAAAGGAAGGTTGATTTCACAGCTACACAGGACACTAGCTATCTAAACTATCTGACTTAGAAACAACTGCCTAGCTGACTAGCTAAAATCTATCAGTACCCAGCGTTAAACAAGATTTTTGCTCTTTATATAGTGAGGGACATTTGATTTCAGCAGCCAATGACACAAGCCTTTATGTCAGGACATTTTGGATGTTTCCTGCGTCCTGATTGCCTTGCTGCAATGTGCACACATAAAGTTAGAAAAAAAATGAAAGTTTACAAGCACACCGCTCATCTGGGCTCTCACTGCTAGAGATGAGCAAATTTGATCGGGTCAGGGCTTATTCGGCAAGCTATAGCGCTTGCCGAATAAGCTGCAGAGGGAACCCGACTTCATGGGTTGTTTGGCTCTTCATGCATATGTTGTGACTGTCACACAGCCGAGACACATGCAGCTGCAGAGCTGAAAAGCTGATCAGCTGGCTCGATCCAGGAAGCTGGGTTCCCACTGCAGCTTATTCGGCAAGCGCTATAGCTTGCCGAATAAGCCCTGGCCCAATCAATTTGACCCCTTCCCATCATCAAACACATGCCCCATGCTCATCATACACCACCACTAATCTATCCAAAGTGCTCAAATACTTTAATGGTAACACAAATATTTTCCAGCACTTTTTAACAAATGTTACCAATTTGTTTCCAATTTTATAAAAATTTTCTTGTGTTTTTAATTATGAATCAAATCTGACAATAGTGGGAGCCACCTGCTGGCCCTCCAGCATTAGTGAAAGCAGACTGCTGGCCCTTTCTCAATAGTAAGGCCCTCTACAAAAACTGAGGTTCCCATGATGGCCCTGAAAAAAAAATTGTGTGTCTTTCAGAGTCCCTCCTTCATAAAAAACAGGATGTGTCTAATAATGCCTTCACACCACATGATCAGATAAGGTAGTAACATTTTAAAATTACATTTCCTGGTGAATGTTTTTTTCACAATTGAAAGCAATGCACATATGCAAAAACGCAGGGAAAACAGTACGTGTGAACATAGCCCAAGGTGTGAAGGAGCAATTTTTTTCTCCTATTTATTTTGCCTTGTATACAAGTAATTATGCTGGAAAAAATGTTTCTCAACATTTTTTTCAGTCAAATCCATTTTAACTGCGGTTTTGTACGTTTTATTGTCAGTCCGTAAAAGTGGTGTAATTCTCTGACAACATTGTTCCCAGAAGCGACCTGGGATTCAGAAATCAATCCAGGGGTCTTCCTTATGCTGTTTCCATACCATTTCAGTGCACTTTCCATCCTTTTCAGCAATTTTTAGACCCCCTCCTTTTTTCTGGGGGGTTGCCAGAAAAATGCTCAAGTTTCCCATGAACTTCCATTATACAGTCATGGCCAAAAGTTTTGAGAATGACACAAATATTATATTTTCACATGATCTGCTGCCCTCTGGTTTTTATGTGTGTGTTTGACAGATGTTTTTATCACAGACAGAAATATAATTGCAAACATATGTGTAACAAAAGCTTATATTGACAGTTAGAATGAGTTAATGCAGCAAGTCAATATTTGCAGTGTTGACTCTTCTTCTTCAGGACCTCTGCAATTCTCCCTGGCATACTCTCAATCAACTTCTGGACCAAATCCTGACTGATAGCAGTACATTCTTGCACAATCAATGCTTTCATTTTGTCAGAATTTTTAGGTTTTTGTTTGTCCACCCGTCTCTTGATGATTGACCACAAGTTCTCAATGGGATTAAGATCTGGGGAGTTTCCAGGCCATGGACCGAAAAATCTCTACGTTTTGTTCCCTGAGCCATTTAATTATCACCTTTGCTTTATGGCAAGGTCCTCCATCATGCTGGAAAAGGCATTGTTGATCGCCAAACTGCTCTTGGAGGGTTGGAAAAAGTTGCTCTTGGAGGACATTCTGGTACCATTCTTTATTCATGGCTGTGTTTTTAGGCAAGACTGTGAGAGAGCCGATTCCCTTGGCTGAGAAGCAACCCCACACATGAATGGTTTCAGGATGCTTAACAGTTGGCATGAGACAAGACTGGTGGTAGCGCTCACCTTGTCTTCTCCGATGTCCCAAACAATCGAAAAGGGGATTCATCAGAGAAAATAACTTTACCCCAGTCCTCAGCAGTCCACTGCCTGTACCTTTTGCAGAATATCAGTCTCTCCATGATGTTTTTTCTGGAGAAAAGTGGCTTCTTTGCTGCCCTCCTTGAGACCAGGCCTTGATCCAAGAGTCTCCGCCTCACAGTGCGTGCAGATGCACTCACACCTGCCTGCTGCCATTCCTGAGCAAGCTCTGCACTGCTGGTAGCCCGATCCCACAGCTGAAACACTTTTAAGAGACGGTCCTGGCGCTTGCTGGTCTTTCTTGAGTGCCCTGGAGCCTTTTTGGCAACAATGGAACCTTTCTCCTTGAAGTTCTTGATGATGCGATAGATTGTTGACTGAGGTGCAATCTTTCTAGCTGCGATACTCTTCCCTGTTAGGCCATTTTTGTGCATTGCAATGATGACTGCACGTGTTTCTTTAGAGATAACCATGGTTAACAGAAGAGAAACAATGATGCCAAGCACCAGCCTCCTTTTAAAGTGTCCAGTGATCTCATTCTTACTTAATCATGACAGATTGATCTCCAGCCATGTCCTCATCAACACCCACACCTGTGTCAATGGAGCAATCACTGAAAAGAGGTTAGCTGGTCCTTTTAAGGCAGGGCTGCAATGATGTTGAAATGTGTTTTGGGGGATAATGTTCATTTTCTAGCCAAATATTGACTTTGCAAGTAATTGCTGTTAAGCTGATCACTCTTGATAACATTCTGGAGTATATGCAAATTGCCATTAGAAAAAGTGAAGCAGTAGACTTTGTAAAAATTAATATTTGTGTCATTCTCAAAACTTTTGGCCATGACTGTACTCGTTACTCGGGTCAAGCACCTGAACATTATGATTTGCGCTACTCGAGTAGCGAGTACCCGAGCATTTTATTGCTCACTCATCACTAGATTCTATCATCAGATATTTGCCACCTAATCATAGAGAAGTATAATTTAAAGTTGGGTACCCAGGGATGTTTAATTTACTGGGCTGCTTGCCATACTTTTGATAAATCTACTATTTTATCAATATGAAATTATTGCTACAGGACTAGTAAACCTGCTGCCTTTATAGACCTCCATATTCATGAGCTCTGTATATCCCTACCCCACCACTGATTCGCAGCGTTCGGCCTATGTACATTGTGCAGAAAAAGCTGCCAATCACTGGTGTGAATGGGTTATAAATAATCCTGAAAACATGACCTGTAGGTGGGTCTTGAGGACTGGAGTTGGGGAACTCTGCCCTAGATAATGCTGATCTCAGGTGGGGGAACAAAGACCTAGTGATAGACTAACACATAGGCTATATTTACATAACACAGATTATAGAGATTTCTGTGACTTTAAAAACTAAAATACCAGTATGTGATTGTTTCTACAAATCTTCTGTGCTTTAATATCTTCTTAACCCCTTTACCCCCAAGGGTGGTTTGCACGTTAATGACCGGGCCAATTTTTACAATTCTGACCACTGTCTCTTTATGAGGTTATAACTCTGGAACGCTTCAACGTATCTTCGCGATTCTGAGAATGTTTTCTCGTGACATATTGTTAGTGGTTAAAGTTCTTAGATGTAACTTGCATTTATTTTTGAAAAAAATGGAAATATGGCAAAAAATTTTCAATTTTTCAATTTTCAAATTTTGAATTTTTATTCCCTTAAAACAGAGAAATATGTCACACAAAATAGTTAATGAATAACACTTTCCACATGTCTACTTTACATCAGCACAATTTTGGAACCAAAATTTTTTTTTTTTTTAGGAAATTATAAGGGTTAAAAGTTGACCAGCGATTTTTCATTTTTACAACAAAATTTACAAAGCCATTTTTTTTAGGGAACATCATTTTTAAAACTGCACCCTCAAGGTACTCAAAACCAGATTCAAGAAGTTTATTAACCCTTCAGGTTCTTCACAGGAGCTGAAGCAACATGGAAGGAAAAAATTAACATTTAACTTTTTAGTCACAAAAATTATCTTTTTATTTTCATAAGTGTAAAAGGAGAAAATGGAGAGATAAAGTTGTTGTACAATTTCTCCTGAGTACGCCAATACCCCATATGTGGGGGAAAACCACTGTTTGGGCGCACGGCAGGGCTCGGAAGGGATGGCGCGCCGATTGACTTTTTCAAACCAAAATTGGCTGGAATTGAGATTGGACGCCATGTCGCATTTGAAGAGCCCCTGATGTGTCTAAACAGTGGAAACCCCCCACAAGTGACACCATTTTGGAAACTAGACCCCCTAAGAAACTTATCTAGATCTGTTGTGAGCACTTTGAACCCCCAAGTGTTTCACAAAAGTTTATAATGCCTGGGTGTGAAAAAAAAAATTTCCACAAAAATTATTTTTTAGTTTCCAATTTTTGATTTTTCCCAAGGAAATTGGACCCGAAAAGTTGTCCAATTTGTCCTGAGTAGGCTGATGCCCCATATGTGGGGGGGAAACTGTTTGGGTGCACAGCAAGGCTTGGAAAGGAAGTAATAACGTTTTGGAATGCAGACGTTGATGGGTGTCAAGTTCTGTTTGCAGAGCCCCAGATGTGCCTAAACAGTGGAAATCCCCACAAGTGACCCCATTTTGGAAACTAGACCCCCTAAACGAACATATCTAGATCTGTGGTGAGCACTTTGAACCCCCAAGTGCTTCTCACAAGTTTATAATGCCCAGGCATGAAAATAAAAAATCCTATTTTTTTCCCACAAAAATAATCTTTTAGTCACCAATTTTTTATTTTCCCAAGGGTAACAGGAGAAATTGGACCACAAAAGTTGTTGTCCAATTTGTCCTGAGTACGCTGATAACCCATATGTGGGGGGAACCACTGTTTGGGTGCACAGCAGAGCTCGGAAGGGAAGGAGCCCCATTTGACTTTTTCCAGCCAAAATTGGCTGGAATTGAGATTGGACTCCATGTGGCATTTGGAGAGCCCTGATGTGCCTAAACAGTGGAAACCCCCACAAATGACACCATTTTGGAAACTAGACCCCCTAAGGAACTTATTTAGATCTGTGGTGAGCAATTTGAACCCCCAAGTGCTTCACACAAGTTTATAACGTAGAGCAGTAAAATTTAAAAAATCACATTTTTTCCACAAAAATGATCTTTTCACCCCAATTTTTATTTTCCCAAGGGTAACAAGACCCCATAAGTTATTGTGCAATTTGTCCTGAGTACGCTGATACCCCATATGTGGGGGTAAACCACTGTTTGGGTGCATGGCAGAGCTCGGAAGGGAAGGAGCGCCGTTTGACTTTTCAATGCAGAATTGGCTGGATGCCATGTCGCGATTGGAGAGCCCCTAATGTGCCTAAACAGTGGAAACCCCCACAAATGACACCATTTTGGAAACTAGACCCCTCATGGAACTTATCTAGATGTGTGGTGAGAACTTTGAACCCCCAGGTGTTTCACTAAAGTTTATAACGCCCGAGCATGAAAATAAAAAAAATCATATTTTTTCCACAAACATTATTTTTAGTTCCCAATTTTTTATTTTCCCAGGAATAACTGGAGAAATTGTACCCCAAAAGTTGTTGTCCAATTTGTCCTGAGTACGCTGATACCCTATATATGGGAGAAAACTACTGTATGGGCACACGTCGGGGCTCGGAAGGGAAGTAGTGACGTTTTGGATTGCAGACTTTGATGGAATGGTCTGCGGGCATCATGTCGCGTTTGGAGAGCCCCTGATGTGCCTAAACAGTGGAAACCCTCCACAAGTGTCCCCATTTTGGAAAATAGATCCCCCAAGGAACTTATCTAGATGTGTGGTGAGCACTATGAACCCTCAAGTGCTTCACAGAAGTTTATAACGTACAGCCGTAAAAACAAAAAAATCATTTTTTTTTACAAAAATGATTTTTTCACCCCCAATATTTTATTTTCACAAGGGTAACAGGAGAAATTGGACCCCAAGAGTAATTGTGCAATTTGTCCTCAGTACGCTGATACTCCATATGTGGGGGGTAAACTACTGTTTGGGCGCATGGCAGAGCTCAGAAGGAAATGAGCACCGTTTGACTTTTTCAACGCAGAATTGGCTGGAATTGAGCTCAGACGCCATGTCACATTTGGAGAGCCCCTGATTTGCCTAAACAATGGAAACCCCCCAATTCTAACTCTAACCTTATCCTCCAACACACCCTTAACCCTAGTCCCAACCCTAACCATAACCCTAACCTCAAACCTAACCCTAACACACCCCTAAACTAATCCCAACACTAAACCTAATTCTAACTTTAGCCCCAACCCTAACCCTAACTTTAGCCCCAACCCTAACCCTAATGGGAAAATGGAAATAAATACATTTTTTTAATTTTATTATTTTTCCCTAACTAAGGTAGTGATAAAGGGGGGTTTGATTTACTATTTATAGCGAGTTTTTATGTTTGGCAGCTGTCACACGCTAAAAGACGCTTTTTATTGCAAAAAATAGTTTTTGCATCACCACAGAGTCATGTGAGGTCTTATTTTTTGCGGGACGAGTTGATGTTTTTATTGGTACCATTTTTGGGCACGTGACATTTTTTGATCGCTTTTTATTACGATTTTTGGGAGGTTAGAATGAACAAAAATAAGCAATTCATGAATTTCTTTTGGGGGGGCGTTTATAACATTCCACGTGGTAAAATTGATAAAGTAGTTTTATTCTTCGGGTCAGTACGATTACAGCGATACCTCATTTATATCATTTTTTTATGTTTTGGCGCTTTTATACAATAAAAACAATTTTATATAAAAAAATAATTATTTTTGCATCGCTTTATTCTGCGAGCTATAACTTTTTTATTTTTTTGCTGATGGCACTGTATGGCAGCTTGTTTTTTGCGGGACATGATGACGTTTTCAGCGGTACCATGTTTATTTATATCCGTCTTTTTGATTGCGTGTTAATCCACTTTTTGTTCGGCGATATGATGATAAAGCATTGTTTTTTTGCCTTGTTTTTTTTTTAAGGGGTTTACTAAAGGGGTTAACTAATGGGACTGTTTTATAGGGCAGGTATTTACATGAATAAATGAATTTACACATATTATTTTTATTTTTTTTACTTTTTTACTTTGTCCCAGGGTGGGACATCACTGTATAGAGTTAGATCTGTGTCAGATCGGCAGTCTCACAGGCATTGCAGGAGGCTTTCTCAGCGCCTGCTCTTAGCAGGCGCTGAGGAAGCCGCCTCCTGCAGGACCCGGGAGGATCGGCGGCCATCTTGGATTCGGGGTCCTGCAGGGAGGAGGCCCTCAGAACAACGCGATCATATCGCGCTGCTCTGAAGGTCTCAGGGAAGCACGCAGGGAGCCCCCTCCCTGCGCGATGCTTCCCTGTGTCCCCGGTACACTGCGATCATGTTTAATCGCAGTGTGCCAGGGGTTAATGTGCCGTGAGCGGTCCGTGACCGCACCTGGCATATAGTGCCGGGTGTCAGCTGTGATGATCAGCTGACACCCGGCCGTGATTGGACGCGGTCCCCGGGAGTGCGTCCGATCGCATGTGACGTACTATCCCATCCATGGTCATATGGGCCCAGGTACCATGGATGGGATAGTACGTCCAATGGCAGAAAGGGGTTAAAGGGAATCTTTCATTAGAATCAACCCTCCTAAGCCGTCTCTATGGGCATGTAAGTCATAGGAAGCTGAATAAAATGATATCTTGATATCTATGATCCGACTTAATTTTCCAGAGAAATCTGTTTTTTTCCTATATATGTAAATGAGCTGTTAAAATTAGTGGGCGAATGTTCTTGGATTATATCTTATCTAAGCATGCTTTGGTGTTATCCGAGTGTCTTGGGCGTACTCGTATATTATATTAGCGTCCCTGTGGCAGCATGTTTTGCGGCTTTTAGAGTCAACACATCCGGGGATTCCCTAAGAAACAGGCAATCCCTGCATGTTTTCAGGCTGTCTAACAGCCACAAATCATGCAGTCAAGGAGACTCAAACATAATATACGAGCACGACCAAGATACTCGGATAACACCCGAGCATGCTCGGATATGACGCTATCCAAGCACGTTCGCTTATCACTAGTTAAGATTTATGAAGCAGACACTGATCTGCATGAGACTCCTCCTCCAGAGATTACTATAAATTAAAGGTGGGGTTACAATGTGATATGTAATGGCTTTTCTCTGCTCTACATTGAGATCAGCAGAGCTGTGCGTGATTATGCCTGACACATCTGCAGGTTTCTCTCAGCTTCAGCTTCCATCTCACAGGCAGACAGGGCTGCAATATTACTGCAATGCAGCATAGCTGTGAGAGCTGCAGCTGATAACATGTTTGTAAACAGACAAAATTCTGTTCTACTATTCCGTGTTAGTTGCATATCTCACTGGTAATGCCTCCTTTTATTTGTAATAATCTCTGGTGGCAGAGTTTCATGCAGATCAGTATCTGGCTGTCAAGCTGTGATGGTCTTCATTAGGGAAGAGAAGCATCTAAAGGGTATGCCACACTAAACAACATCGCTAACGGGATCGCTAAAAAACGTCACTATTTAGCGATCCCGTTAGCGATGTTGTTGTGTGCGGCAGCTGCCAGCGACGAGCTTCCTGCTGTGATCTCGCTCATCGCTGGAATCGTTCCGGACCCTATTTTCGTCGCTGGCGCCCCGCTGGGTAAGTATATATCGCTAAGTGTGGCACCTTTTTTAGCGATTTAGCGGTACTTTTGTACCGCTAAAGTCATTAAGGAGATCGCTAACCGCGATAGCGTCCTAACGACATCGCTAAAATAGGTAGCCACTAGCGATATAGAAACAATCCCGCTAGCGATCTCATTAGTATGCGACGCTAATGAGATCGCTAGCGGGATTGTCTAGTGTGGCAGTACCTTAACTGTCCCTGTATCTGGGACCCTAGCTATCTCCTCCCAGTGGTAATCTTAAAGGTAGAAAGGCCCAAGTCTCCCACTTTACGATAAGTCTGTAAAATCCCTAATCTGCTCCTCCCCCATTCCATGAGGCATGGGAGAAAAATAAACCAGACACAAAGACAAAACAGTGATAACCGAAAACCTATGTCATACAAAAGCACTAACAATAGGGAGGAGGACAGAGACTGGGAGGAATAAACCAAACTGGAAAAGGGAACAGGAGATAAACACACTCATACAACCGCAAACTACAGAACACCACAACTCCAACTTCAAACTTCAACTACTTAGCTTTAGCACACAGCACAGGAAGACAAATCTCCAATAGCAGCAACGAACTCCTATTCAGCACAGCATCTCCTAAGAGCAAGGAGGCAGAGCTTTCACCGGCAGGACAGAGCGGATCTGGCTAGATTTTATAGAAAGAATTAGGACCAGAGCACAAGCAGCTGAAATGGAGCTGCATGTTTCTGACCAGCATAGAAAGGATTGTTAACCTCTTCAGCACCAAAGGAAACCAAATTAATTTAATATAGGATCCAAATACACAGGCTAATGCCGGCGTCAGACCCAACGTATAAAAAATACGGACCGTATTGTATGGACGTAATATGCAGAAATGTTCCCTAAACCGTGATCCGTATGTCTTCTGTTGTCAAGGTGTGGCTCCGTTTTTTGCGCAAGTAATCATCCGTATGTAATCCGTATGGCATCCATATTGCGTTTTTTTCTCGCAACCTTGCAAAATGGACATATAACAGTTTTTAGACCTGAAAATAATTTAAACCATCATTAGCAACCATATTTATTGCCTCTGCATCAGGTGGCAGCCCCAATCTGGCCATTTTGGTGCTGTGCTTGTGTTGGAGTATTCATAGAACCATAGAATTGGTGGTTACCTGCCAAAATGTCAGACATACTTCAGTTCACCCCAACTGACCGTGTTCTACACAACTGGGTTTTTTCCCGCCGCTTTGGCCACCCATACCCAGTGATAGCTGATCCGAGGAGGAGTAGACGAATGTAGGTGCATCCGCATTTGAGGCAACGCCTCAATAACGGCCATTTTCACCGGCTTTATGCATCTCTTCGGACACATCCCGTCAAGTTTTTCCTATATTGTCGTATAAGCATTGCCACCTTTGATGTTTTGTTGGAGACAGTGCGCCCAGGGATCACCTACCAGGACACCAGGATGCGCCAATGTATCTGCAGAGCGCCTTCTCCTTACGTTACGGTATGTATTCCTCAGCTACATACTGTATGTTGATGCGTTTTCCCAAAATTTTCCTTTCTCGCAAATATCACCTCTAAGTAACAATACTATGATGTTTATGTTAAATTGACATAGACATTTGCTTGGTCTATATGTGGTGTTTGCCTTACTTGTTAGTTACACACTATTCGGGTGATCTATATTTAATTAGTCAAACCTTTTGCATGTTGTAATGTTTGATGTATCTACATTTGTTTAATTGTAGGTTCCTCACAACTGGGATTTCATATGCCGCACTCCATCTTGAGTTTTTGATAGGGAGATCTACCATATCTGGCATAGTTCGGGATACATGTTCACAAATCTGGATCAGACTTCATCAAGTGGTCATGCCTGAGCCCAAGATGGAAGACTGGATGAGGATTGCCAGGGGATTTGAGGAGCACTGCCAATTTCCCAATTGTATTGAAGCCCTGGATGGGAAGCACATCCGTTTGCGTAAGCCGCCTAACTCAGGGTCCCAATTCTACACCATGTTCTAAATTATTATGCAAATTGGTTTTAAGTGTCACAGCATTTTGTTTTTCTTTTTGTAGATGAAACCCATTGATGGTATTGTGTCTCAGGGTTCTTTGGATCACTGAAATCAATCTCAGATACCTATGATAATTAGTTTGCCATGTGAGCCCAATAAAAGGAAAACTGGATGTTCCACACTATTAAGCAGGCCAGAGTTTTCAAGTAACATGGGAAAGAAAAAGGATCTCCCTGCTGCTGAAAAGTATGAAATAGTGCATTGCCTTGGTCAAGGTATGAAAACATTAGATATTTCTCAAAAACTTAACCGTGATCATCGTACTGTTAAGAGATTTGTGGCTGATTCTGAGCACAGATGTGTTCGTGCTGATAAAGGCAGAATGAGGAAGATTTCTACCAGGCAAGTTCATCGGATTAAGAGAGCAGCTGCTAAAAAGCCATTACAAACCAGCAAACAGATATTTGAAGCTGCTGGTGCCTCTGGAGTCTCTCGAACCTCAAGGTGTATGATCCTTCAAAGGCTTGCTGTGGTGCATAAACCTACTTTTCGGCCACCCCTAAACAGTGCTCACAAGCAGAAATGGTTGCAGTGGGCCCAGACATACATGAAGATAATTTTCAAACAGTCTTGTTTACTGATGAGTGTCGAGCAACCCTGGATGGTCCAGATGGATGGAGTAGTGGATGGTTGGTGGATGGCCACCATGTCCCAACAAGGCTGCAATGTCAGCAAGGAGGCGGAGGAGTCATATTTTTGGGCTGGAATCATGGGGAGACAGCTGGTAGGGCCCTTTAAGGTTCCTGAAGGTGTGAAATGACCTCTGCAAAGTATATAGAGTTTCTGACTGACAACTTTCTTCCATGGTATAAAAAGCAGAAACGTGCCTTCAGGAGCAAAATCATCTTCATGCATGATAATGCACCATCTCATGCTGCAAAAAATACCTCTGAGTCATTGGCTGCTATGGGCATAAAAGGAGATAAACTCATGGTGTGGCCACCATCTTCCCCTGACCTCAACCCTACAGAGAATCTTTGGAGTATCATCAAGCAAAAGATCTATGAGGGTGGGAGGCAGCTCACATCAAAACAGCATCTCTGGGAGGCTATTTTGACTACATGCAAAAAAATACAAGCAGAAACTCTCCAAAAACTCACAAGTTCAATGGATGCAAGAATTGTGAAGATGATATCAAAGAAGGGTTCCTATGTTAACATGTAACTTGGCCTGTTAGGATGTTTTGGAGTTAATTAGCTTTTTGGTTCAGTGAATGTGACCTCCTAATGCTGCAAATTCCACAAATGAGCATTTTCAGTTCTTTAAAACATATCAAATGTTTAGAAATTCTACTGTGCCTAATAATTTGGAACAGTGCATTTTGAGTTTTTATTCATTTTGGAGATTATACTGTTATCTTTGGGCGGTTTCTTCAATAAAATTCGATGTATACTCTAACGGGTGATGACTTTTATTAGACTGACTGTCATTTGCACTGACCACTTAGGAAAATCAGAGAAAAATATCATTTGCACAGTAATTTGGAACATGGTGTATAATTATAAACAATATTTTTCTGTTCTGTTGGCTCTGGTTGACAGTACCTACAGGTTTATAATTGTAGACATTGGGGCTTATGGACGAACTGGAGACTCTAGAGTCTTCAATTCTTCCATTATGGGTCGGCGGCTGCAAAATAACCAGTTGGACCTACCACCACCACGTCAGCTTCCAGGCTCCAATATTGAACCTGTGCCTTATGTTGTAGTTGGGGATGAGGGCTTTCAATTGACCAGGCATTTAATGAGGCCATATCCGCGAAGAAACCTTGACCACCGGCGCAGGATCTTTATCTTGCACCTATCATGGGCCCGGCGACTGGTGGAGTGCGCCTTTGGCATTCTTTGTGCCAAATGGCGGGTCCTCCAGTCAGCCATTCAGCTGAGTGAAGCCAACGTCAATGAGGTCATCAAAGCTTGTGTTGTCCTACATAACTTCACGAGAATGCATGATTGTTCAGCATCTGATGTTGGTGAAGGTGTGGTGGACAATGGGGATAGGCCTAGGCCAATGTGATCCCTTTACGTCGTCCACTCTCAGGACTCAAAGTCTGTGATGTGTTCACACAGTATTTTGTGTCACCTCAGGGTGCTACTACCTGGCAAGATTAGGCATTATCAATGTTGTAATGTATGTCTATATAAATATCAAGTTGTTTTGTGTCTTCAGTTAATGTTCCTTACAGGTTTTTTTTTGTGTTCTTTAAGGAATTAATGAAAGAAGAGTCAAAACTTGGCATTTAAAAACTTTTTATATTGCCAAAATGTCACTTTCGCTACTGAATACCATATTTGAGTCATATGGTTTTTTTTAGCCCTTCAAATTAGGGCAATTTTTTTTATACAACATGTACAAAAATAAATGTAAAAAAATAACAAACATTTGCTCCAACAAAAAAACAAAACAAAAATAACAAATTACAATTGGTGGTATGTTGGTGGAGGTAAGGGCGGGAGCCCAGCCTCTCTTTGTTGCTGGCTTGGGTGACCACCTTGACCATCACCCTGTTGGGGTGGATTTTCTTGGCTCAGAGGTAAGATGTGGCCAGGGTCAGGTTGTTGAGTGGCCAAATGGCCATAAGGATAAAGGCGATTATACTCCAGGTGATGATGGTAGCCACGTGCATCATACCTCCCAATATGGCCATGTGATCCAAATCCAGGTTGGGACCAGCCTCCAACACTGGATCTGTACAAGTGGCTATATTGGGCAGGTGGGTTATAGGCTGCCATTTGACCCTGTTGTTGGCAAGGTTGGTTTTGGGGGGGAATGGGTTGAGGTGTAGGCGCACGTGCAGGAGGTACCTCAGATCTTAATTGAGCATGCACATCTGGGTGGGGGTAAGGCGGAGAAGGTTACGAGGTGAGAGCTGCCACTCAAGGAAAACAAACACCTCATATGGGGTATTGGGGGTGTGCATGCATCAATTAGGATCTGAATGGATCCTCGCACACGTAGCCTGACCTCACGGGGTAGGGGACATAGGTACCAGGCCAGGCTGCGTGAATAAGCCTCTTCACCCTCATCCAGGGCTGCCCTGAACAGGTAATTGAGGACCCCTGTGTCCACATGCCTCCGGGTATCAGAGGCAGTGTTCTCTCGCCTTCGTCTCCCACGGCAGGATATGGCAGCAGGCTGGGTGGAGCCCTCCAGACAGTAGGGCTGCTGCTGTTGCCTGGTTCATCAAGGCTGCCGGGTGCTGGTGCAGCTGCTGGGTCAGGTCCTGGTACAAAAACTGAAACAGGTCCTGGTGCTGGGGCAGCTGCTGGGTCAGGTCCTGGTGCTGGTGCAGGTGGAGCTTGGGGGTTGCAGCTGGGAGGCTCAGAAGATGGGCCAGCCACCTCTTCATCTCCCCAACCAGGTCTATAATGGCCTCAGAATCTGACCCTGTCTCCTTCTCAGTGAGGTTGGACTGAGTTTTGTTAGGAAATTAAATTTAAAAAAAAGGTTGGAGATCTGATCCTAAACAGCAGATGTGTAATGTGGTGTGGTGTATATACTGACGGTCTGAGATCCAGAATAGGAGCCAAAAAAGCAAGACGGTCAAAATAGATGTATTTTCGCTTTGTCCGTGCTGCAGCCCCACTCCTGGCCCTCTGCTGACGTTCCGGCCGGTACTGGTCGTGGATGCTGCGCCAGCGTCTCATGACATCTTCAACTGCAATGTGACATAGAATTTGATTATTACGTTGCTGACAATTGACCAAACACTTTCTAAACATTTCACATAGTCATGGGGCCTAGTAGGGTGTCAGTTTAATAAAAGTTTAGCGCTTAAAAACAATGATCCCAAAATACCCATAATTAGGGTTGAGCATTCCGATACTGCAAATATCGGGTATCGGCCGATATTAGCTGTATCGGACTTCCGATTCCGAGTACCGATATTTTCGTCATATCGGATACCGGAATCGGAATGTCACTGTCACTGTCAGTGTCCGTCGGTCGGGTCTGTCAGGAGTCAGCGGCACTTACCTGGCAGAAGATCTCCGGCGGTCACGTCCTGGACTGCTTTGATGGCCGCCATCCTCTTCTCCCTGGCGGTCACATGCAGTTTCTCGCGATAACTGCAGTGACTGCTGGGTAATCGCGGCCGTAAAGCAGTCCGATGACGTCACCGCCGGGGAAGCAGGTAATCAGCTGTGCTGCGTCGGGATGTTAGGCTCTGCCTGGCATTCCGATGTAGCAGAGCTGGATCGTCGTGGGACACTCGTTACTATGGACTGCGTCGGACAGGTGGTATACTGTTGGTTTGTTTTTTTTTTTTTTTACAGGAGATCGATGGCATCGCAGGAATGAGAGAGTAATAAAATTAATGAAAACTGTGTTGTCTCTTTTATTTCATTAAAATACTTTTTTCTGGCTGTGTCTTTTTTTTAAACATTTAAAAACTTTGGGATTAATAATGGATCGGTGTCTTATTGACGCCTCTCCATTATTAACCGGGCTTATTGTCACCGTGCAATCAACGGTGACATTAACCCCTTATTACCCCGCTTGCCACCGCTACAGGGCAAGTGGGAAGAGCCGGGTAAAGTGCCACAATTGGCACATCTTTTGATGCGCCAAATGTGGGGCTGCTGTAGCCTGGTATTATCAGGCTGTTGAGGGCCAAAATCCATGGGCCTTGACAGTCTTTTAATACCAGGCCGCAGCAGTCTGCATTTTACTTGGCTGGTTAACAAAAATAGGGGGACCCCTATGCCGTTTTTTTTTTCGAGGGGATCCCCTATTTTTGTTAACCAGCCAAGCTAAACAGACTGCTGTGGCCTGGTATTATCAGGCTGGCAAGGTCCATGGATATTGGATCCTTACCAGCCTGAAAAACCAGGCCTCAGCAGTCTGCTTCATCTGGCTGGTTAACAAAAATAGGGGGGACCCCACGCCAATTTTTTTTCGAGGGGATCCCCTATTTTTGTTAACCAGCCAAGATATGCAGACTGCTGTGGCCTGGTATTATCAGGCTGGCAAGGTCCATGGATCTTGGCTCCTTAACAGCCTGAAAAACCAGGCCTCAGCAGTCTGCTTCATCTGGCTGGTTAACAAAAATAGGGGGGACCCCACGCCAATTTTTTTCGAGGGGATCCCCTATTTTTGTTAACCAGCCAAGATATGCAGACTGCTGTGGCCTGGTATTATCAGGCTGGCAAGGTCCATGGATCTTGGCTCCTTAACAGCCTGAAAAACCAGGCCTCAGCAGTCTGCTTCATCTGGCTGGTTAACAAAAATAGGGGGGACTCCACGCCAATTTTTTTCGACGGGATCCTCTATTTTTGTTAACCAGCAAAGATAAGCAGACTGCTGTGGCCTGGTATTATCAGGCTGGCAAGCAGGGTCGGACTGAGCCACCGGGACACCGGAGAAACCTCCGGTGGGCCCCAGCTCCTGAGTGGCCCTGATTTGAAAGGATAGGTCGCACAGCACGCCGATACAGTTACATTCTGCGGCAGAGCAGGGAGAATCGCTCTCCCTGCTCTGCCGCCGGGAAGCTATGGGGCCTGAACAGGCGGTGGGGGGGCCCGGTGCCAGCAGTGGGCCCCCCACCCATCATCGGAGGGTCAGCTGTATCGGCATCCAGCCGATACAGCTGACCGCATAGAGAGAGAAGGAGCGAGCGCTCCTTCTCTCCCATAATCCCCCTCTCAGCATCTGACAGCAGGCGCGATGACATCACCTGCCGGCGCCCGCTGTCAGACGCTGAGAGGGAGAACAGTGAGCAGCACAGGAGCCGGGAGGTGAGTATTGTTTTTTTTTTTTATTTAATGGGGGTGCATTGTACTACAGAGGCTGTATATGGGGGGTGCATTATACTACAGAGGCTGTATATGGGGCTGCATTATACTACAGAGGCTCCATATTGGGGTGCATCATACTACAGAGACTCCCTATGGGGATGCATTATACTACAGAGGCTGCCTATGGGGGTGCATTATAATATAGCGGCTGCCTATGGTGGTGCATTATATTATAGACTCTGCCTATGGGGGTTTATTATAATATAGAGGCTGCCTATGGGGGTGCATTATACTATATTGAGGACTATCTGGTGTATTATGCTGTATGGATGCTATCTAGGGGCCATCATACAGTGTTGGACCCATTAAATAGTTTGGGGACATTAAGGGGTCAGTATATATCCAGTGAGGGGGCATTATTCTGTGTATAGGGGAGATGTACAGGGGGAGACTTGGGACATTATTAAATGTAAAGTGGACACTTATTGTTATAGGGGAACTCGGGTTACTGTGACTGTCAAAGGGGCGCACAGGGCATTATTACAGTCTAGGGACAAAATGTGAGCACTGTTTTCTAGGGCACTTGCACCCGGCATTACTATATTCTAGAGGCGTGCTTTAAAATTTAGAGGTCACACAGAACCACACAGCAGGTGCAGTAATAGGGACACATACGGCAGCAGCAGCTCAGTATTGGGGTATCAGGTGCAGTAATAGGGACACATACGGCAGCAGCGGCTCAGTATTGGGGTATCAGGTGCAGAAATAGGGACACATATGGCAGCAGCGGCTCAGTATTGGGGTATCAGCAGGATGAGGAGTTTGTGCAGGTTGAGAATAGTCCAATTGGTGACCGTGACAGTGCTAAAAATATGAGAAGTGAAATGTGTCTTTGTTGTAATCTCTGCAGTCGAGTCCTAGCTGGAGAAGTCGTCATGTCGGTCTGGGCCAGATGGAAAAGACATGAAAAGTGAACAATTCCATTAGAAAGAACATCAGCGGTAAGTCATTATCTGTACCTGTGCTGTAATCTATTATATGTTCTGTAGGACTGGTATTATTTACCACAGACCATATGGCGGTAATATCAATATTGGTCTTTTTATATATAGATTATTTTTGGCAACAGCGCGGTCATTTGCTGAGGTTCTCTGATTAGGGGCCCACTCAGAAGTTTCGCCCCCACTAAACCAAAACCCTAGCTACGCCTCTGGCTCTCTCTCTAGTCTTTCTTTCTCTCTCTAGTCTTTCTCGCTCTCTGTTCTTTTTTCTCTCTGTTCTTTCTTTATCTCTCTCTTTTCTTTCTTTCCTCTCTTTCTTTCTCTGTTTGTTCTTTCTCTCTCGCTGCTCTTTCTTTCTTTTCCTCAGTACCAGCCACTGTACCCTCATTACCAGTCAGTGTGATCAGCAGTGCTAAATGGGTACGCTTGGGGTGAGGATATGGGTGTGATTAGCTGTGAAATGGGTGTGGTCGGGGCGTGGCCTAAAATTTGCGCCGCAGCCTTTAACCCTCTTTCCTGTCTTCAAAACTTGGGAGGTATGCTGTATGACCTCCCTACAACTTCTGGGCATGCTCCTGATGAGCGCGACGGATGGTCTCCTGAGGGATCTCCTCCCACACCTGGACTAAAGCATCCACCAACTCCTGGACAGTCTTTGGTGCAACGTGGCATGGCCTAAAATTTGCTGCAGCAGGTACAGCGTGCCACAGCCTTTGTCCCTCTTTCCCTTCTTCAAAGGTTGGGAAGTATGATGGTGGGCCCCAAGAATAATTTTTCTCTGGTGGGCCCAAGGTACTCCAGTCCGACGCTGCTGGCAAGGTCCATGGATATTGGCTCCTTAACAGCCTTAAATACCATGCCTCAGCAGCAGCAGGGGCGTACATAGAAATCATGGGGCCCCATAGCAAAAGTCTGAATGGGCACCCCCCAAAAAAAAAACCCAGAGCCATTGTAAATGTAAAGTGCCAGCACAGTGAGGGGACACATTAAACAAAAAAATGTATTATGCCCCCATAGATTGTGCCCCATAGATGCTCCATAAATCATGCCCCCATAGATTGTGCCCCCATAGATGCTCCATAGTATAGGCCCTTATGCTGCCGCAGCTGCTGCAACCAAAAAAAAAAAAAAGACATACTCACCTCTCGTCGCTGGGGGCCAGGTGCCGGTGTCCTGAGCAGGGGGTGACACCAGGTGCCGATGTCACCGCTCGCTCAGGGCCCCGGCACCTGAGATATTTACCTGTCCTCTCTCCACTGCTGAGTGCCGCTGTCTTCAGGGTCCTCCAGCAGTGAATGATCAGGCAGAGGGCGCGGCGCGCACTAACGACATCATCGCGCCCTCTGACCTGAACATTGCAGCAAGAAGACGCGAGCAACGGTGGAACGGGACAGGTAAATATCCCTTATACTCACCCTTCCGCCAGCGCGGTCTCTGCAGCCCCTGTCTTCTTCCCGCGGTCTCCGCCGCCAGTGTTCAGCGGTCACGCGGGACAGCTCATTAAAGTCATGAATATGTGCATATTCATGACTGTAATGAGCGGTACCACCTGACCGCTGAACACAGGCGTCGGAGACCGTGGGAAAAGAGCAGGGGCTGCAGAGACCGCGCCGGCGGAAGGGTGAGTATATAGAAGA
Source organism: Oophaga sylvatica (assembly GCA_033576555.1). NCBI lineage: Eukaryota > Metazoa > Chordata > Amphibia > Anura > Dendrobatidae > Oophaga > Oophaga sylvatica. The sequence goes on along the minus strand of JARQOD010000003.1, from coordinate 289,974,064 downwards.
GCTGCGCTCCCCCTCCCCCGCTGACCCCCTGGCAGTACTGTGTCAGCACAGCTACCCGACCGTCGCGGGCCCCCTCACCTGTCCGGGCCCCATAGCAGCTGCATGGTCTGCTTCATTCACGGTACGCCACTGCTCAGCAGTCTGCTTCATCAGGCTGGTTAACAAAAATAGGGGGGACCCCACGCCATTTTTTTTTCGCAGGGAACCCCTATTTTTGTTAATCAGTTCCCTCTGACGTCACTGATTGTGTCCCTGGCTGACCTGAAGTGAAAGTGGAAAGCAATCAATTAAGCTTTCCACTTCCTCTCCTGTCAGCCAGGAGAGGAACTCATTCATTTGGGGGTTTACTGTGAGGCTGCAGCATTAGCTGCGGTCCCTGCAGTAAACATTAACCCTTTCTGAAGGATTACACCGTGGGACCTGACTGTGCATGGGATAGGTAAGAATAATTTTGCTTTTTTATTTTATTTTTATTACAGGAAATGGTTTTTGCAGTAAAATAAAAGATGGTCAAAAACATGTGTCTTTATTTCATTAAAATGATTTTTAATTAAAGTGTGTGTGTTTTATTTTTATTTCATGCAATAGGATTAATAATTGATAGTTGTCTAATTGACAGCTCTCAATTATTAACCTGGCTTAAGGTCACCTTTCAATAGCAAGGTGACATTAACCCCTTATTAACCCATTCGCCACCGCTACAGGGCAATGGGAATAGACGGGCAAAGTGCCAGAAAGGGCGAATCTAATTATAGATTTGTCTTTTCTGGGGTGTCTGGGGGCAGATGTTAGTAGCCAGGGGGGGGACAAAAATAATGGTCCCTCTCTGGGCTATTATTATCTGCCCAGACTCGCTGGCTTTGTCTGTCTGGTTGCGAAAATATGGCGGGAGCCCACGCATTTTTTTTTCAACAATTTTACACCTCATATATATATACATGTCATTGAATTTGTGACACATATATATATATTTATATTTATAGTTGATACACTTCTACATAGTATAATAGCCGCTAATTCAATTGCCGGCTTTTGTGAAAATGCAGAACCCGACATGAAATGACACATGGTTTACATAGAGTTAACCATGTCATTTCAAGTTGTTTGATCTATTGTTTTCACTAACAATTACATGAGTGGCTGTGTGCAACATTTCACACCTGTAGGGGTTAATTAAAGGTGTAAATTCGTAGCAAAAAAGTCCGTTTTTTTACAACGAATTTACACCTTTAATTAACCCCTACAGGTGTGAAATTTTGCACACAGCCACTCATGTAATTGTTTGTGCAAATCAGATATCAAACTACATGAAAAGACATGGTTAACTCTATGTAAACCAAGTGTCATTTCATGTCGGGTGCTTCTGTCTTTTCACAAAAGCCGGCTTTACCCGGCAATTGAATCAGAGACTATTTTACTATGTAGAAGTGTATAAACTATTAATATATGTATATATATGTCACAATGACATGTGTATATATATATATATATATATGTATTCTATGTGTGTATATTTAGTGTTTACAAGGAAAGAAAGAGGTTTTTATAGTTACGATATTTCTCTCCCATAGACTTACATTGGATTTCCGGTATCGGTATCGGGTATCGCCGATATTTTTTGGATATCGGCGATACCATTCCGATACCGATACTTTTGGATATCGGAAAGTATCGCTCAACTCTACCCATAATATGATTTTAGGGCATACTGGGAAAAATTCTAAGTTCTGGCCTTTAAGATTCAGGAAACATCTGCCCACAGATGCGCCTCCATGCCGCCTCTTTTCTGGCCCGGTCAGAGTTATGTTCATCCATTTGGTCCCAAATTTCAGGCTTTTCCTGGACCAAAAAAAAGCATCTCTACATTAATGTGTGTTGACATGCTGCAGGACTCCGTGGAGGCGTACTGCCAGGATGTCTGAAGCGCTTTTTGAGCTAATTTGCATGTCTAAGCTTCCTGATTAATGGCTTGCCCCATTTCCTGTAACCTGGAGTAGTCTTGCGCATTTCTAGCAAGTCACACGTAGGGTCCATGTGTAATCCGTATTTTTCTGGCCCCCATAGACTTGCATTGGCGTACTATGGGCATGCTGCGATTGTCTCAGCCTGTAAAATACAGGCGATAAATATACGGGTGATGGGAGCTGCCCCATAGAGAAACATTGGTCCGAGTGTAATGCGTTGTTTTTACGCCTCTCACTCGTCCGTATTCCTCTCTAGAGTGACGCCGGCCTAAATGGAAGATGTACGATTCACAATACGCAGTGATCTTCTACCCCTAGATCTCCCAGGCTGGCGTGACACACTTGTGACTCCGGCCCACAGTCCTGAACTCATATACATATAAGAAAAATGTGGACATCTCAAAAATAAAGCATCAGAACGCAGATATCAAGATATCATTTCAGTTTCATATGACTCACATGCCCATATAGACGACTTAGGAGGATTGATCCTACTGACAGATTCACTTTAAACTTTAACCCCTTTCTGACATATGACATACTATCCCGTCCAGGTGATCCAGGCCCGTATGACCGTGGACGGGATAGTACGTAATATGCGATCAGCTGCACTCACGAGGGGAGTGCAGCTGATCGCGGCCGGGTGTCAGCTGATTATCACAGCTGACACCCGGCACTATGTGCCAGGAGCGGTCGCGGACCGCTCCTGGCACATTAACCCCTGGCACACTGTGATCAAACATGATCACAGTGTTCCAGCGGCATAGGGAAGCATCGCGCAGGGAGGGGGCTCCCTACGTGCTTCCCTAAGACCCACAGAACAGCGTGTTAGGGTTCAAGTTCCCGCTGCTGCACAAGGGGAGTCTCGAACCAGTCCCGCTGTGGTCCCCCATTCATCTCCATCCGCAGTGGATCCTGCTCAGCTTAGACGTCGGTCCCAGTGTCTCGCCCAGTCTAACAGTGTGCAGAGGATTACTGCTGCCTCTCCAGTCTCAGCTATTGTGGCCAGTACTGGTTAGCGGCGAGCAGACATCTTTAGGACAAATTCCTTGTTTTCCCCTTCTGAGCATGCCCAGGGTGAGATCTCTCATTGGAGATCAGGGGTCACATGCTCAGGTACTGCAGCAGCTCCTATTGGTCCGCCAGGAAGGTCCTGTGACTACTGGTGTTCTGGAACAGTTTCATTGGTCCTTGTTTCTGGCAGGTCCTGCAGCTGTTGCTATAAAAGGGTGGCATGGCTTGGCCGCCATGCGCTAGTATCAACCATTATATGCTTTGCGCCAGTGTGGTCATGCGTGTGTGTGGTTAGGGCGGCTGAAATACGCCATTAGAATACCGACCTAATCGGTGAGGAGTTTGGTATGCTAGCTGGTCAGGGTCGGTGTTTTAGATGCCTTAGATTACCGGCATAACCGGTGAGGAGGTTGACTGCCGTATTCAGGGCCTGGCGTTCAGACGCCATAGATTGCGGGTGACTCCTGCGAGGACATTAGCGCATGATCACTTTCCATGTTCGATTAGCACTTAACTGTGTACCTGAGTGCCTAACAGGACACAGAAGTTTGCCTCAGCGGCTCTGTGACGCAACAGGGTTCGCTTTCAACGCTAGACAGCGCCCTATGTTATGATTTGGTAGCTGAGGAGAGTAGGCAAAAAAGGCAATACACCAGAGAGGTTGGAATCTATTGGATTGCAGTACCCTGACTAACCACCACAACAAAAGGCAGCCGTGGAGCGTACCTACGTTGGTCCTAGACGCCTCGTCACAGCCTAAGAAGCTAACTACACCTAAAGATAGAAAGAGGAAAACTATCTGCCCCGGAGCAGATCCCCAAAGAACATAGGAAGCCCCCAAACATGTAATGGCGGTTAGACAAGAGGAAATACAGACACAGACAGAAAATAGTATGAGCAAACGTTGGGGCCCAATCTTCCTATACAGAAAAGGATAGGAAGGTCACTTACTGCAATCCAAAAAACCCTAAAAAAATACCAACACACTAATTGCAAAAACACCTGAGATCACACGACCTCTACCACCTAAATTAGTTCTCTGGTGTAACAAAACTAAGCCGCAGCCACAGAAAAAACTGGAAAAGGCAAATGAACAAACAACTGGCTGAACTAAACTGAGAGGAGCACAAGCCCCCGGAGGGGACCTGGCAGACCCCCACAGAAGTGCAGGACAAAATGCAAAAAGCAAGCACAAAAAACTAAAAGAAGAAAATGTCTTATCTGTTAGCAGAAGATGCAGGCAAGAAACAGCAGGCTTCAAAGTGAACCAGGAACAAAAGTTGAGACCAGAACAATTGATCACCGGCAACCCTGATGGGAGGGAACCTCCCTTATAGAAGACCAGTCAGTAACACCTGATCGCCAATCTTCACAATCTTCATTGAATAGTTCAGTACTGTTTGTAACCACCAGGGGGAGCTTCTGCTCAGAATTCATTTCTAGCACATTCACAACAGTACCCTCCCTTGAGGAGGGTCACCGAACCCTCATTTGGGCAACCAGGTCGGTCAGGATAAGCTCTGTGATATGCACGGATGAGTCTTCTAGCATGGATGTCCGAAGCAAACACCCAAGAATTGTTCTCCTGACCATAACCTCTCCACTTAACCAAATACTGGAGTTTCCGTCTAGAAAAACGAGAATCCAATATTTTCTCAACCACATACTCCAGATTGCCCTCAACCAAAACAGGGTCAGGAGGCACAGCCATAGGAACCACTGGCTCGACAAACCTCTTCAATAAGGACTTGTGGAACACGTTATGGATCTTAAATGTCCCTGGAAGAAGTAAACGAAAGGAAACAGGATTAAGACTCTCCATGATCTTATAAGGTCCAATGAACCTAGGCTTAAACTTAGGAGATGCAACTCTCATAGGGATATTTCTTGAGGACAACCAGACCAAGTCCCCCACTTCAAACCGAGGACCATCAGTCCTATGCCGGTTGGCAAATCGCTGGGCCCTCCCTGAGAGAGGGACAACCTCTCCACTACCTGGTCCCAAATCTGCTGCATACGCTCCACAACAGAGTCAACACCTGGACAGACAGAAGCCTCTGTCTGTCCTGAAGAAAATCGAGGATGAAACCCAAAATTGCAGAAAAATGGAGACATCAAGGTTGCAGAGCTAGCCCTATTATTAAGGGTAAACTCAGCCAAAGGCAAAAAAGAGACCCAGTCATCCTGATCAGCAGACACAAAGCATCTCAGATAAGTCTCCAATGTCTGTTTTTTTCTCTCAGTTTGTCCATTGGTCTGAGGATGAAAAGCTGAGGAGAAAGACAATTGAACACCAAGTTTAGAACAAAAAGTCCTCCAAAATCTGGAAACAAACTGGACTCCTCTGTCAGACACAATGTTCTCAGGAATACCGTGTAACCGAACCACGTGCTGAAGGAACAAAGGCACCAATTCGGAGGAGGAAGGCAACTTAGGCAATGGCACAAGATGTATCATTTTGGAAAACCTATCACAAATCACCCAGATAACGGTCATTCTCTGAGAAACAGGGAGGTCGGAAATGAAATCCATAGAGATATGGGTCCATGGTCTCTTGGGCACAGGCAATGGCATCAACAAACCACTAGGGCGAGAGCAAGGCTTGGAGCGAGAGCAAGTCCCGCAGGACTGCACAAATTCCCTGACGTCACGAGACAAAGTAGGCCACCAAAAGGACTGACTAACCAAGTCTCTGGTACCAAAAATTCCGGGATGACCGGCCAATGCGGAACAATGAATCTCAGACATCACACTCTTTTTCCACCGGTCTGGGACAAACAATTTCCCAATAGGGCAGAGTTCGGGTTTATCCTCCTGACACCCTTCCAGAGCCAGTCTCAAATTGGGCGAGATGACGGAAAGAACTACACCCTCTTTCAAAATAACAGTAGGATCAGATAACTCGGGAGAGTCAGCAAGGAAACTCCTCGAGAGGGCATCCACTTTAACATTCTTAGTGCCAGGAAGAAAGGAAACCACAAAATTAAAACGTGTGAAAAACAAGGCCCACCTGGCTTGTCTAGGATTAAGTCGCTTGGCTGATTCCAGATAAACCAGATTCTTATGGTCCGTGAGGACCACCACCTGATGTTTGGCTCCCTCCAGCCAATGTCTCCACTCTTCAAAAGCCCACTTCATGGCCAATAACTCCCGATTACCCACGTCATAATTACGTTCAGTTGGAGAAAATTTTCGAGAGAAAAAGGCACAAGGGTTACTTTTAGAGGTCTCTGGATCTCTTTGGGACAAAACGGCACCTGCCCCAATTTCAGAGGCATCAACCTCCACCTGAAATGGCAGAGAAACATCAGGCTGCCGTAGAACAGGAGCAGAAGTAAATCTCTGCTTAAGTTCCTGAAACGCAGAAACTGCCTCAGGAGGCCAATTCACCACATCAGAACCCTTCTTGGTCAAATCAGTCAATGGCTTAACAATAACAGAGAAATTACCAATAAATTTACGATAAAAATTGGCAAAACCCAAGAATCTTTGAAGAGCCTTTAATGAAGTAGGTTGGACCCAATCACAGATGGCCTGAACCTTGACCGGGTCCATTTCAATAACAGATGGGACAAAATGAATCCCAGAAATGAGATCCTCTGTACGCCAAAAAGACACTTTGATCCCTTCACATACAGAGCATTCTCTCTCAAAATCTGGAAAACAGTCCGAACATGTTTCACATGAGAGTCCCAATCATTGGAAAAAATCAAGATATCATCCAAATAAACAATCAGAAATTTATCCACAAAATCCCTGAAAATGTAGTTCATGAAGGACTGGAAGACGGAAGGAGCATTAGTGAGCCCAAAGGGCATCACTAGGTACTCAAAATGCCCCTCTGGGGTATTAAATGCCGTCTTCCATTCATCCCCGTGCTTAATGCGAATAAGGTTATACGCCCCCCTGAGGTCAAGCTTGGTAAACCAAGTAGCACTTTTCACCCTGGAAAACAGGTCAGAAATCAAGGGTAACGGATATTGATATTTCACAGTGATATTGTTCAAGAGACGATAATCAATACACGGCCTTAATGAACCATCCTTTTTGGCCACAAAGAAAAAACCGGCACCCAAGGGTGAAGAGGATGGTCTGATATGACCCTTCTCCAATGACTCCTTGATATAAGACCGCATAGCGTCATGTTCAGGTACAGACAAGTTAAAAAGGCAACCTTTAGGGAATTTACTACCAGGCACTAATTCAATAGCGCAGTCATAGCTCCTATGGGGGGCAAAGATGCAGATTTACTTTCGCTAAACACATCAGAAAAATCAGTCAAAAAGTCAGGAACATCCTGAGCCTGGGGGGAGGCAGAAAAAACAGGAGTGTTGGCATTAACACATTGGCAGCCCCAACTGGTTACAGACACAGATTTCCAATCCAAAACAGGATTATGAGACTATAACCAAGGGAAACCCAGTACAATAATGTCATGCAGATTATACAGCACCAAAAATTTGCAACTCTCGTGATGATCAGGTTCAACCTGCATTATCACCTGAGTAGAGAACTGGGGTTTATTCTCAGCTAAAGGGGTAGAATCGATCCCCAGTAGGGGAATAGACTTACGTAGGGGTATCAAGGGAAACCCACATCGTTTAGCAAAATCAAAATCCATCAGGTTAATAGCTGCTCCCGAATCAACAAAAGCCTGAGCAGAAAATGTGGACAGGGAGCAAATCAGGGTAACAGTCAACAAAAATTTAGTCTGAACACTACCCAAGACAACTGAACGTGCAAAACGTCTTCCCCGCTTAGGGCAGACTGAAATAGCATGAGAGGCATCACCACAGTAGAAACATAACCCATTGCGTTTTCGAAACTCATGACGCTGTGCCCCAGAAGCCACTCTATCACACTACATGGGTTCAGAAGCTGGTTCACAAGGCAAGACTATTCCACGCATACCTCTACGCTCACGCAAACGTCTGTCAATTTGAATCGCTAATGACATAGAATCACTGAGACCAGAGGGGACAGGGAATCCCACCATAACATCCTTTACATTCTCTGACAGACCCTTCCGAAAAAGGGCTGCCAAAGCATCGTCATTCCATTTGGTCAGGACTGCCCACCTTCGGAATCTCTGACAGTATAACTCAGCGTCCTCAAGCTCCTGATTTAATGCCAACAAGGCTTTTTCAGCTTGATCAGTGACATTAGGCTCATCGTACAATAACCCCAGAGCCTGAAAAAATGCATCAACATTACTCAAAACAGGGTCCCCAGGTGTCAGGGAAAAAGCCCAATCCTGAGGATCGCCGCGCAGGAGAGTGATGACAATTTGAACCTGCTGTGCTGCGTTCCCTGAGGACTTAGATTTTAAGGCAAAAAACAACTTACAGTTATTTTTGAAATTCAGAAATTTAGCTCGATCCCCTAAAAACAAATCTGGCATGGGAATCCTAGGTTCCACAACAGGCAACCCTGCAAGATAGGTAGCAATACTCCGAACTTCAGTGGCAAGCTGATCCACATGGCCAGACAACTGTGCAAACTCCATTGAGAGAAAAAAAAATCCTCCTCTGCACCCAGAGATACAGAGGGAAAAAAAAAAAATCTCTGACAACTCTGACAATCTTCTTTCTTTCACACTATTTTTCCCTTCTGTGAGTACCATATAATTATCAGTTTTAGGCCGGTGATACTGTTATGATTTGGTAGCTGAGGAGTGCAGGCAAAAACGGCAATACACCAGAGAGGTTGGAATCTACTGGATTGCAGTACCCTGACTAACCACCACAACTAAAGGCAGCTGTGGAGCGTACCTACGTTGGTCCTAGACGCCTCGTCACAGCCTGAGAAGCTAACTACACCTAAAGATAGAAAGAGGAAAACTATCTGCCCCGGAGCAGATCCCCAAAGAACATAGGAAGCCCCCAAACATGTAATGGCGGTTAGACAAGAGGAAATACAGACACAGACAGAAAATAGTATGAGCAAACGTTGGGGCCCAATCTTCCTAGACAGAAAAGGATAGGAAGGTCACTTACTGCAATCCAAAAAACCCTAAAAAAATACCAACACACTAATTGCAAAAACACCTGAGATCACACGACCTCTACCACCTAAATTAGTTCTCTGGTGTAACAAAACTAAGCCGCAGCCACAGAAAAAACTGGAAAAGGCAAATGAACAAACAACTGGCTGAACTAAACTGAGAGGAGCACAAGCCCCCGGAGGGGACCTGGCAGACCCCCACAGAAGTGCAGGACAAAATGCAAAAAGAAAGCACAAAAAACTAAAAGAAGAAAATGTCTTATCTGTTAGCAGAAGATGCAGGCTCGAAACAGCAGGCTTCAAAGTGAACCAGGAACAAAAGTTGAGACCAGAACAATTGATCACCGGCAACCCTGATGGGAGGGAACCTCCCTTACATAAGACCAGTCAGTAACACCTGATCGCCAATCTTCACAATCTTCATTGAATAGTTTAGTACTGTTTGTAACCACCAGAGGGAGCTTCTGCTCAGAATTCATTTCTAGCACATTCACAACAGCCCTAGCGTGTTTACTTTGTGACAGTGGTGTTAACTGAGTTCGCACACATCGTCATATAGTGCTGCTGCACTCCTTCTAGCGGCTCTGTGGAATAACAGAGTTCGCACATATTGCCACAGCGCGTTACGGCGTTTATTTTGGCGACTCTGCGGGATAACAGAGTTCGCTACTTTCGCCATCTTACTAGCAGCGGGCTTCGCCTGCACTGTGGACCCCGGGCTGCGAACGCACCTCTCTACAATATCTATTAGGTGCGTTCCGCAGACCCTAACATAATAGTAGCGCCAGGGTCTGGCTAGTAAAATGGCGGATGACCAGCGTCTATCGCAGTACATCCAGCAGCTGGAGGGTAGGTTGGCGGCTCTCGAGCGCACAACCTCAGCTGTGGATGTGACCGCAGTCGCTGTTCAGGCTGCTACCACAGCGGCAGCCAGTTTGTCCTCCAACACCTCTGCTCCCACCTTGTCCCATCTTCCGCTTCAAGACAAGTTTTCTGGCGACGGCAAACATTGTCGGGGATTCGTGAGTCAGTGCTCTATACAGCTCGAGCTTCTGGCCGCATGTTTTCCCACAGAGCAGTCACAAGTGGATTTCATAGTGTCACTTCTGTCGGGCCGAGCTTTGGAATGGGCAACGCCGCTGTGGGAGCGTGACGATCGCGTGGTGCGGAGTGCTCCTCGGTTTCTGGAGGCTCTTAAAAAGGTCTTTTTAGGCCCTCAGGTCACCCACGATTCAGCGCTCTGACTGCTGGCAATGTCACAGGGTTCGAGCTTGGTCAGTCAGTTTTCAGTCCAATTTCGAACTCTGGCCTCCGAGTTAGAGTGGCCGGATAAGGTCCTTATACCGGTATACTGGAGAGGACGCCTTGGCCAACAGGGGGATTCCTACCTCTCTGGAGAAGCTTATCTCCATATCTACCTGCATCGACCTTCGCTTTCACGAGCGGAGGTTGGAGCGGGCCCAGTGTAGACGGAGGTTTCGGCTAGTTCCTACCTTTGCCAAACCTCTAGAATCTCCCATTCAGGCGCGCGACTCCCCGGAGGTCATGGAGGTTGTTCGAACGGGACCTAAGACTCGGCCCGTGGTTTGTAACAATTGTCAGCAGTTAGGACATTATGCCAATAGATGTCCCCAGCAATAGGGAACACGTTCGCGTCTAGTGACCATGGGAGGAGGTTCACTAGAGTCAGCAGCATTTGCCTCCAAGCTGTCCTTTAAAGGGACAATCTCTTTTGGTCCATCCACTCTAACAGTTGAGCTTTGTGTGGATTCTGGAGCTTTTGCTCTCCGTCACACAATACCTCAGGTGATGCTCGCCAAACCGGTGACTGTTCGAGTGGTGAATGGTTCCATACTGCCCTCACAGATCACACATCAGACAATCCCTCTCACATTAGCTATGTCTCCTTCCCATCAGTAGATTATTTCTTTCCTTGTCCTTCCTGAGGGTATAGATGAGGCTCTGCTGGGAGTACCCTGTCTTCGTCTTCACTCCCCACATATTGAGTGGTCCTCTGGGAAGATACGGGGTTGGAATGAGTCTTGTAGAGGTAGATGTGTGAGGGAGTGTGTTCAGGTTGCTACTACAGGGATACCCGCAGATCTCACTTTCCTGCCCAAGTGCTATTGGTCCTATGTAGACATGTTCTCCAAAAAGGCTGCGGAGACGCTTCCGCTTCACCGCCCCTATGACTGTCCTATTGACCTCTTGCCTGGAGCAGAACCTCCCCGGGGAAGGGTCTATCCTCTCTCTCTCCCAGAGATGGATGCTATGTCCCAATACATTCAGGAAAATCTGGCAAGAGGGTTCATTAGGAAGTCAGTGTCACCTGCTGGGGAAGGGTTCTTCTTTGTGAAAAAGAAGAACGTAGAATTACATCCCTGCATAGATTACAGGGGTCTTAACGCCATTACCGTTAAGAATAAATACCCGCTGCCTTTAATTTCTGAGCTCTTTGATAGGCTCCGGGGAGCAAGAGTATTTACCAAATTAGACCTGCGGGGTGCTTACAACCTGATTCGCATCCGCGAGGGAGACGAGTGGAAGACGACTTTTAATACCAGGGATGGGCACTATGAATATCTGGTGATGCTCTTCGGGCTCTGTAATGCCCCAGCCGTTTTCCAAGACTTTGTTAATGACATCTTCCGGGATATGCTTTCCACCTCGGTCATGGTCTATCTGGATGATATTCTCATCTTCTCTCCAGATATTGACTCCCACCGGAAAGATGTCTGCAGAGTCTTCGACCTCTTGCGGGCAAATTCCCTTTATGCAAAGTTGGAGAAATGCGTGTTTGAGCAGTAGTCTTTACCATTCCTGGGCTATATCATCTCCGCCCAGGGATTGGCTATGGATCCTGCCAAATTACAAGCTGTGATGGACTGGCAAGAACCCCATTCCCTTAAAGCGGTGCAGCGCTTCATGGGGTTCATTAATTATTATCGCCAGTTCATTCCCCATTTCTCAACTTTGGTAGCTCCCTTGGTAGCCCTCACCAAGTAGGGAGCAAATCCCAAATTGTGGTCTGAGGAAGTCTCCAAGGCTTTCATCTCAATTAAGTCTCAGTTTGCTAGCGCTCCCATTCTATGCCGCCCTGATGTTGATAAGCCATTCATATTGGAGGTGGATGCCTAATTCGTTGGTGCTGGAGTAGTCCTCTTTCAAAAGGATGCTCAAGGTCGAAAGCATCCTTGCTTCTTCTTCTCCAAGACCTTCACACCAGTGGAGAGGAATTATTCCATCGGGGACAGGGAGTTGCTAGCAATGAAATTGGCTTTCTCTGAGTGGAGACATCTGTTGGAGGGGGCTCGCTTTCCCTTCCAAGTCTTCACCGACCACAAGAATTTGGTATATCTTCAGACAGCCCAGCGGCTTAATTCTCGCCAAGCCAGATGGTCCTTGTTCTTCTCCCGGTTTCATTTCACACTCCATTTCCTCTCGGGAGAGAAGAACATTCGTGCCGACGCTCTCTCTCGCTCTGTGGTGTCCTCTGAGGAGGAGGTGGAGGAGTCTCGGCTTATTGTCCCCACAGAGAGCCTGAGAACAGTGGCCCCGGTTTCGCTAGAGTCTGTGCCCCCGGGCAAGACTTTCGTGCCTACCAATTTGCGACCGGAGGTACTCTCTTGGGCACATTCGTCCAGGGTGGGTGGACACTTTGGGGCAAAGAGGACATCTGAATTGCTGGTGAGGACATACTGGTGGCCGCATATGGTCCGTGACGTTGGGGACTATGTTCGGGCGTGTGTCTCCTGCGCCAAGAATAAGTCTCCACGACAACGGCCAGCTGTGTTACTTTACCCTTTGCCGGTGGCAGACAGGCCCTGGGAGATGGTTGGGATGGACTTTGTGGTGGGCTTACCCAAGTCTCGGGGTTGCACCATCATTTGGGTAATCACCGACCATTTTTCCAAAATGGTGCATCAGGTGCCACTACCACGGTTACCTTCAGCACGGGCTCTGGCAGCGTTGTTCGTTAGGCACATCTTCCGTCTACACGGCATGCCGGACAAAATTGTCAGTGACCGAGGTCCCCAGTTTGCGTCTCGGTTCTGGAGAGAGCTTTGTCGTCTACTCAGTATTGAGTTATTTCTCTCTACAGCGTACCATCCTGAGACGAATGGGGTGGTAGAGAGGGCCAACCAGACCTTGGTCACCTATCTACGACATTTTGTCTCTGCCAGGCAGGATGACTGGGCATCCTTGCTACCATGGGCTGAGTTTGCACTAAACAATCCTGTGGCTGACTCCACCGGACAGACTCCATTCCTCCTAAACTACGGTCAGCATCCGCGTGTTCCGGTGCCCATGACCATGTCTTCTGCCGACTCCAGGGTGGCAGACTGGGCTGTGGAGGCATGGGACATTTGGGACCATACCCAGGATGCCATTCAGGCATCCAAGGAGAGGATGAGGTCCTCCGCCAACGCACATCGGCGCCCCGCTCCAACATTTGCTCCTGGGGACTTGGTGTGGCTCTCCGCCCGTAACATTAGGCTGCGAGTTGAGTCCACTAAGTTGGCACCCCGCTACCTGGGTCCTTTCAAGGTCCTCGAGCAGGTTAACCCTGTGGTATACCGTTTGGCTCTTCCACCACGCATGGGTATCTCTGACACCTTTCACGTATCCCTCCTGAAACCCATGCTCATGCCCCGGTTTTCCGAGTCATCTGCCGGGACATCGGGTTCGTCTACGGATGATCATGAGGTGTACGCCATCATAGGGTGTAAGGTGGTACGGGGCAAAAAGTTTTATTTGGTGGACTGGAGGGACTATGGGCCTGAGGATAGGTCTTGGGAGCCTGCCGAGCATGTTCACGCTCCGCAGCTCATCGCTGCCTTTGAGCGCAGCGAGGACCAGAGAAGGGGGGGCCCTAGGAGAGGGGGTAATGTTAGGGTTTGAGTTCCCGCTGCTGCACAAGGGGAGTCTCAAACCAATCCTGCTGCGGTCCCCCATTCATCTCCGTCCGCAGTGGATCCTGCTCAGCTTAGACGTCGGTCGCAGCGTCTCGCCCAGTCTAACAGTGTGCAGAGGATTACTGCTGCCTCTCCAGGCTCTGCTATTGTGGCCAGTACTGGTTAGCGGCGAGCAGACGTCTTTAGGACAAAGTCCTTGTTTTCCCCTTCTGAGCATGCCCAGGGTGAGATCTCTCATTGGAGATCAGGGGTCACATGCTCAGGTACTGCAGCAGCTCCTATTGGTCCGCCAGGAAGGTCCTGTGACTACTGGTGTTCTGGAACAGTTTAGTTGGTCCTTGTTTCTAGCAGGTCCTGTAGCTGTTACTATAAAAGGGTGGCATGGCTTGGCCGCCTGCGC
>JARQOD010000003.1:289816928-289959667 GCA_033576555.1 Oophaga sylvatica | reverse complement strand
GGCGAGCTGACCTAGTGAGAACCACCCCCTATACAGGGAGCGTCAGGGACAGACACATGGAAGGAATTGGGAATGCGGAGCGAGGGAGGTAACTTCAATTTGTACGTCACATCATTAATATGCCTGAGGACCTTAAAAGGACCAATGTATCGAGGACCTAGTTTGTAGGATGGTACCTTAAGGCGAATATATTTGGAGGAAAGCCACACTTTGTCACCAGGGAGGTAAGGAGTTACGTCCAGACGCCTTTTATCAGCGTGTTGTTTCATCCTGTCACGAGCTTTCTCAAGAGCGGTTTGGGTCTCCTGCCATACCCTGGAGAACTCCACGGACACTGAGTTGGCCGCAGGCATTCCTGAGACAGGAAGAACCGGTAACGGCACACTGGGATGTTGTCCGAAGACGATGAAGAAGCAGGACTTGGTGGACGATTCACTGGTGTGGTTACTGTAGGCAAATTCCGTCCAAGGAAGTAGACTGACTCAGTCGTTCTGATGTGCATTAGAAAAGTGACGGAGATAGGATGTAAGAATTTGATTTGTTCGTTCCACCTGCCCATTGGTTTGAGGGTGATAGGCGGAAGAAAAGTCCAGTGTCACTTTCATGAGTCCACAAAGGGCTCTCCAGAATGGGAGGTGAATTGAATCCCTCTGTCTGACACGATGTGCAGAGGAAAGCCGTGAAGTCTGAAGATGTGTGAGATGAAAATCTTCGCCAGTTCGGGAGCAGAGGGTAGATCGGGGAGAGAAATTAAATGAGACATCTTCGAGAATCAGTCTACAACCACCAGGATCACCGTACAACCAGAGGAAAGAGGCAAATCGGTAATAAAATCCATGGCTATGTGCTGCCATGGAGCTGAAGGTACTGGAAGCGGAAGCAGAAGGCCAGAGGGTGGTTGCCTGGGTACTTTGTTCTTGGCGCAGGATGGACAGGAAGCCACAAAGTCTTTGAGATCCTGGGAAAGAGATGGCCACCAATAGTAGCGAGAAATCAGGGAAAAAGTCTTCTTGATACCAACATGACCGGCAATCTTGGATGAATGTCCCCAGCTTAACACTCGTTTACTGTTGTTCTCAGCCATAAAGGTTCTTCCCGGAGGTAACATGGTCAACTTGACAGGAGCCACAGTAATTATCTTGGACGGATCGATGATATGAGAAGGTTACTCTTCAGTATCAGTCGACTGGAAAGATCTCGATAACGCATCAGATTTGATGTTTTTACCGCCAGTCCGAAAATGGAGTTCAAAGTCGAAATGGGCGAAGAACAAAGACCATCTGGCTTGCTGAGGATTGAGCCTTTGTGCAGACTGGATGTACGCCTAGTTCTTATGGTCCGTGAAGATCTTGAAAGGATGTATGGCGCCCTCCAAGGCCAACTTAATGGCCAATAGCTCTCTGTAGCCAATGGAGTAATTTCGCTCAGTCAGGGAGAACACTTTAGAAAAGAAGCCACAGATGACTAAGCATCCCGAAGAAGACTTCTGCAAAAGGACTGCACCGACCCCGGTAGAGGATGTGTCCACCTCGAGAGTGAAAGGTTTACTAACCTCAGGACGATGAAGCGCTGGAACAGAGTCGAAGGCCTGCTTCAAGGATTGGAAGGTGTCCTCTGCCTCAAGGGACCAGGATTTGGGTTAGCTCCTTTGCGAATAAGAGATGAAATGGTGTGAATCAACGAGGAGAAATGGGGAACGAACTGCCAATAGTAGTTCGCAAAACCAAGGAAGCATTGGATAGCTTTCACCCATCGTGGTCGTGGCCAATCGAGAACAGCGGACACATTCGCCGGATCCATGCTTAGACCAGAGTCTGAGATAATGTATCCCAAGAATGGCAAGGTCGTCAGTTCGAAGACACATTTCTCGAGCTTGGCGTAAAGGCAGTTCTCCCTCAAGCGCAAGAGGACTTGGCGCACGTTTCTTCTGTGGGCAGATAGATCTGAAGAAAAAACGAGGATTTTGTCCAGGTAGACTACTACGCAAGAGTACAACACTTCCCTAAAGACATCATTTACAAACTCCTGGAATATCACTGGGACGTTGCAGAGGCCGAAGGGCATGACCAAGTACGCGTAGTGATCGTCCCGGGTGTTAAAGGTGGTTATCCATTCATCGCCGGAACGTATACGGATCAAGTTGTAGGCCCCACGAAGATCCAGCTTGGTAAAAATTCGATCTCCTGTAAGCCGGTCAAAGAGCTCCGGGATCAATGGCAGTGGGTACTTGTTCTTGACCGTGATATCGTTCAGCCCTCGATAGTCTATGCAGGGATGGAGGGAGCTGTCCTTCTTCTGGACAAAGAAAAATCCCGCTCCTGCGGGTGGGGAGGACTTACAGATGAAGCCTCTGGCAAGGTTCTCCTTGATATACTCCGACATGGCTTGGGTTTCGGCAGGAGATAGAGGATATATTTCCTAGGTGGAGTAGAGCCACGGACAAGGTCAATCGGACAGTCGTATGGTTGGTGAGGAGGCAGAGTACCGGCCTCCTTTTTGTCAAAGACATCTGCGAAGGAACAGTAAGCCGACGGCAGACCTGTAGGTGCTGAGGACGGAGAGACTGAATTCATCGGATGGACGGACAGCAGGCACTTCTTCTGACAGGTCGGTCCTCAACAGATTACATAGCCAGATTGCTCGATTTCTTCGATGACCTGAATAACGGTCTCCTGCAAGGGTTTACCGTTGATCGAAACTAACCACTGAGGAGTCTCCAGGGATCTGACAGGAATCCGATATTTTTTAACCGCCTCGAGTCTAATAAAGTTCCCTGGCGAGCCAGAATCTATATAAGCCTCTTCAGAGTAACTCTTAGAACCAAAATTAAGCAAAAAGACACGGGTTAGGGGAGGAGAGGAATCATGTATACCTAGAGAGGTCTCTCCTACCAATCCTAGGTGGAGAAGTTTCCCGACTTCTCTGGACAGGAACGGAGGAGATGGGAGGGACTCCCACAGTAAAAACAGAGTCCTAGTGCAAGCCTCTCCTTGCGACGCAGTTCAGCCATCTTGAAATGGTCCACCTACATGGGTTCAGATACGGAGCCCGCAGAAGAAGGCAAGGGACGTGAGTGGAGAGGATTGCGAGTGGTCGAGGAGAGACGATGAGACCTTCTGTCTTTGTCTGTCTCACGGGCACGATCTTGGAACTGCAAATCAATGTGTGTCGCAAGAGAGATTAGATCCTCTAAAGAAGTAGGGGTATCCCGACCCGCCAGTTCATCTTTGATGCGACCGGACAGACCACGCCAAAAGGCCCCTACGAGGGCCTCATTGCTCCAACCAAGCTTGGAGGACAAGGTGCGGAAACGGATGGATGGCATATTGTCCTACTGATAGAGTACCCTCGGACTCGGTGGTGGAAGCCAGACGGCCCGACTCATCGAACAGCTTGCGGAAGGTGTCCAAAAAGGTGGAAAGCTGGGAGGCGAGTGGATCATCACGCTCCCAGAGGGGAGTCACCCCTGCTAACGCCTCCCCATCTAAGTGGGAAACTATAAAGGCTATCTTAGCATGATCAGTGGGGTATTGCTGTGCAAGAGCTCAAAATGTAAATGGCATCGGTTCAAAAAAACCCAACACAGCTTGTAATCATCACTTGTCACGCTGTCTAATGATATGAATACAATGTCAGTAAACTATTTATACAGGAACCACACTCAATACAACATATAGTTTAGCAACATCAGAATGTAAGTATAAAATAGATTTACCTGACACAATATCTGCAGAACTTAGGGTTAATCTTGAATGTCACGCTGTCTAATGATATGAATACAATGTCAGTAAACTATTTATACAGGAACCACACTCAATACAACATATAGTTTAGCAACATCAGAATGTAAGTATAAAATAGATTTACCTGACACAATATCTGCAGAACTTAGGGTTAATCTTGAGGACTAGTTGTGCAGAAACGATATAGTTGAACTCAGGGTTAATCTTGAGGACTTGATGAGCTGTAACAGGAAAGAGGAGGACCGGGTCTAACCTGACCCTACACTGGGGTCCTAACTAATCCCTTTCCTTGGAGGTACTGATAATGGTTCAGAGGTCCAAGTCTCCAGCCTAACCCTGTCTCCTGTCAGACCCTGAACCCTGTAATCAGTCCTAAGAAGGATCCTGATTACCACCAAAGGGATATGGGCTGATCTCAGCTAAATACACAGATTAGACATATAAGACAGACAGGATAGCACTCACTTGCATACACACTCAAACACTGAAGGAACATAAATGGTCTGGGAAATAAACTCTAAACAAGTTGAGCTTAAAACAGCTAAGGAGCTCTCAACTTAAGTCTATACAGATTCATTCCTATCTGTGGTCTGCATGAAGGATTTCACTGGCAACTCCCAAAGCAGACAACCAGGAATTTAAAGGAAACCAATCAACAAATAATCAATTGCAGCCGGGAGAAACTGCACCCAGTCCCAGCACTGAGCACAGACAGAATTAACTCCCTAGCTGCCAAACACAAAGAAACAGCAACTCAGCTGTGAGAAGTCAAAACGTGCAACCGCGATGATCTTCGTGGCAATGCACACATGACAGTACCCCCCCCTTCTACGAGGGGCCTCCGGACCCTCAGGGTCAGGCCTGCCCGGGTGAGTTCTGTGGAAGGTCTGAACCAAACGATCTGCATTAACATCGGACGCAGGGACCCACGTCCTCTCCTCCGGACCATATCCCTTCCAATGCACCAAGTACTGAAGCGATTCAGACGAGAGTCAATGATTTTTGATACTTGAAATTCCAAGTTACCATTGACCAACACTGGAGGAGGAGGTAGAGGTGACGGTATGACTGGTGCCACATACCTTTTAAGTAATGACTTGTGGAACACATTATGAATTTTAAACGTAGAAGGGAGTTCCAGACGAAATGCCACAGGATTAATTATGGAACTGATCCTGTACGGCCCGATGAATCTGGGACCCAGTTTCCAGGATGGCACTTTAAGTTTTATATTCCTGGTAGACAACCATACCAGATCGTTCACATTCAGATCTGGACCAGAAACTCTCCTCCTATCAGCCATATGTTTGTAACGGTTCCCCATCGTACTCAAATTATTCAATACACCTCGCCACACAGAAGCAAGTGACGACGAGAAACGCTCTTCCTCAGGAACCCCAGAAGGACCCCCCCCATTGAAAGTACAAAACTGGGGATGAAAACCATATGCCCCAAAAAACGGGGACTTACCAGTGGACTCGCTTCGCATGTTGTTAAGAGCGAACTCTGCCAAAGGCAAGAAAGAAGACCAGTCCTCCTGGTTCTCCGATACAAAACACCGGAGATATGTCTCTAAACTCTGATTCAGACGCTCTGTCTGACCATTGCTCTGTGGATGAAAAGCCGAGGAAAATGACAATTGCATCCCCCGACGTAAACAAAATGCCCTCCAAAATTTGGACACAAACTGAGACCCCCTATCTGACACCACATCAGAAGGCAACCCATGAAGTCTCACGATCTCCCTAATGAACACCTGCGCCAGAGTTTTAGCATTAGGGAGTGCAGGAAGAGCAACGAAATGTGCCATCTTACTGAACCTGTCAACAACCACCAGTATGACAGTATTCCCAGACGACGGAGGAAGGTCCGTAATGAAGTCCATAGATAAATGGGTCCATGGACGCTCCGGAAGTTTCAAAGGTAAAAGGGTCCCAGACGGACGGGTATGAGGAGTTTTAGAGCGAGCACAAACCCCACAGGACGTGACAAAAGTTATAACATCTTTATTAGCGTTAGGCCACCAAAATCGGCGAGAAAGAAGATCTAAAGAAGCCTTACTCCCTGGATGTCCTGCTAAAGCAGAATTATGATGTGCCTCAATAACCTTTTGTCTCAACTGATTCGGGACAAACAGTCTCCCTGGAGGTCCTGCAGGGGCGTCCCCCTGAGCCTCTAACACCTCCTCCTCAAGCTCAGAACATACAGCCGACACTACCACCCCCTCCTGAAGGATAGGAATCGGGTCGTCCGTTTTCCCGGCCCCTGGGAAACTGCGAGACAAGGCATCAGCCTTTACATTCTTAGACCCCGGACGATAAGTGACGACAAAATTAAACCTGGTAAAAAATAATGACCATCGAGCTTGTCTGGAATTCAGACGCTTAGCGGATTCTAAATACAGCAGGTTCTTGTGATCAGTAATAACGGTGACCGGGTGGACTGCCCCCTCCAAAAAGTGACGCCATTCTTCAAAAGCCAATCTAATGGCCAAAAGTTCCCTATTGCCGATATCATAATTCCTTTCGGCGGACGACAATTTCTTAGAAAAGAAAGCGCACGGATGCCATTTACCAGGGGACGGACCCTGGGACAATATAGCACCCACCCCTACGTCAGACGCGTCCACCTCTACAATGAACGGCTGAGATACATCTGGTTGGATGAGAACGGGTGCCATAGCAAAACATCTTTTTAAAGAGGAAAAGGCTTGGCAAGCTTTGTCCGACCACCTAGAAAAATCCGTCCCTTTTCTCGTCATGTCAGTGAGAGGTTTGACGACAGACGAGAAATTACAAATAAATTTCCGGTAGTAATTAGCAAACCCCAAAAAACGCTGCAGAGCCTTAAGATCCCCTGGCTGATCCCATTCAAGCACTGCTCTCACCTTTTCAGGGTCCATCCGGAAACCGGAGGCTGACACCAAAAAACCCAAAAACTGAAGTTCCTGTATGGCAAACACACACTTCTCCAGTTTGGCGTATAGTTTATTGTCTCGCAAGATCTGCAACACCTGTCTCACATGCTCCTGGTGAGACACAAGATCTGGCGAGTAAATTAAGATGTCATCCAAATATACGACCACAAACACCCCCACAAGGTGACGAAAAATGTCATTAACAAAATGTTGGAATACTGCTGGAGCAGTAGTCAGACCAAAAGGCATGACCAGGTTTTCATAATGTCCCTCTGGCGTGTTAAACGCCGTTTTCCACTCATCCCCCTCTTTTATCCTAATCAGATTATACGCCCCCCTGAGATCTAATTTAGAGAACCATTTGGCGCCAACAATTTGATTGAAGAGATCAGGAATAAGAGGGAGTGGATACGGATCTCGAACAGTAATCCGATTAAGTTCGCGGAAATCCAAGCAAGGGCGTAGGCCTCCATCTTTTTTCTTCACAAAGAAGAACCCCGCGGCCACAGGGAAGATGAAGGTCTAATATGCCCTTTGGCCAGACTTTCAGAAATATAATCTTTCATAGCCTGTCTTTCAGGACCAGAAAGATTATACAACCTAGCTTTAGGCAACTTAGCATCAGGAAGTAGATTAATAGAGCAGTCATACACGCGATGAGGAGGCAACTCCCGACACCCCTCCTCAGAAAAAACATCCCCAAAATCCTCCAAAAAAGGAGGCAATGTACTAGGTACGACCGCACTGATGACTGTGTTCATGCAGTTGCTTTTGCAAAACTCACCCCATTGGCTTATCTCTCTGGACTGCCAATTAATCACAGGGTTATGTTTAACCAGCCAAGGAAGTCCCAACACAATGGGAGTAGGTAGACCCTCCAACACATAACAAGATAATTGTTCCCTATGTATTGCCCCTACCCGAAGGTCAATGTTCTGAACCTCATGAACAAAGCTACCTTGGCCGAGAGGCCTGGCGTCAATGGAGAAAATAGGGATTGGTTTGACCAATACATTCAGATGCATACCTTGAGCCTGAGCAAACTGAGCGTCAACCAGATTAGCCCCGGAACCACTATCCAGAAGAACAGACAATTTCTTCACTCTAGTACCAACCACCACCTCCACTGGTACAAGGAACTGAGAAGAACCGGCGGATGAAATACATACTCCCAGGTTGTCGTCCACCACACAACCTGGGATTAGCAGTTTTCCGGCGACTTTTTACTTAACAAGACACGGGATGGACATTCTCCAACAAAATGTCCCTCTTTCCCGCAGAAAAAACACCTTCCTAATCCTGCGGCGTGCCGCCAATCCCCTACTACGAAAAGATGTCCCTCCCAACTGCATAGGCTCATCCGAACAGACAAGGGGAACCTCAACATAAGGGACTTTAGTAGTAGGTGGAGTAACAACAGGGAGTGGAGTTACCTCACCCCTCTCCCGAAGCCGTCTATCAGTACGGATAGCTAGGGCCATAGTAGCCTCCAGAGAAGGAGGAGACTCATACTGAGCCAAAACGTCTTTTAATTTGTCAGAAAGCCCATGACAAAACTGGCTCCTAAGAGCTGGGTCATTCCACTGAGTATCCGTGGCCCATCTACGAAACTCAGAAGCAAATTCCTCCGCCGGACGATCTCCCTGCTGTATTTTACGTAATTTGGTCTCAGCAAGGAAGACCCGATCTGGGTCATCATATACCAATCCCAGAGCAGTAAAAAATTGATCTACAGACTGTAGAGCCGGGGATCCCGGAGGAAGGGAAAATGCCCAGGATTGAGGGTCCCCTTGAAGAAGAGAGATAACAATTCCCACTCTCTGCTCATCACTCCCTGATGATCGCGGCCGAAGCCGAAAATACAATTTACATGCCTCCCGGAAGGTAAAAAATTTGTCTCGCCCACCAGTGAACCTATCTGGAAGAGCTACTTTAGGTTCAACTCTGGTTTGCTCCAGGGGAGACAAAACTTTGGAATTAATGTCCGTCAGCTCCATGGATAATCCCTGCAACTGCAGAGCCAGCTGGGCTACTGGATCCATGGTAACTAGAGATGATTTTTTATGGGCCAGTGAAAATGTCACGCTGTCTAATGATATGAATACAATGTCAGTAAACTATTTATACAGGAACCACACTCAATACAACATATAGTTTAGCAACATCAGAATGTAAGTATAAAATAGATTTACCTGACACAATATCTGCAGAACTTAGGGTTAATCTTGAGGACTAGATGTGCAGAAACGATATAGTTGAACTCAGGGTTAATCTTGAGGACTTGATGAGCTGTAACAGGAAAGAGGAGGACCGGGGTCTAACCTGACCCTACACTGGGGTCCTAACTAATCCCTTTCCTTGGAGGTACTGATAATGGTTCAGAGGTCCAAGTCTCCAGCCTAACCCTGTCTCCTGTCAGACCCTGAACCCTGTAATCAGTCCTAAGAAGGATCCTGATTACCACCAAAGGGATATGGGCTGATCTCCGCTAAATACACAGATTAGACATATAAGACAGACAGGATAGCACTCACTTGCATACACACTCAAACACTGAAGGAACATAAATGGTCTGGGAAATAAACTCTAAACAAGTTGAGCTTAAAACAGCTAAGGAGCTCTCAACTTAAGTCTATACAGATTCATTCCTATCTGTGGTCTGCATGAAGGATTTCACTGGCAACTCCCAAAGCAGACAACCAGGAATTTAAAGGAAACCAATCAACAAATAATCAATTGCAGCCGGGAGAAACTGCACCCAGTCCCAGCACCGAGCACAGACAGAATTAACTCCCTAGCTGCCAAACACAAAGAAACAGCAACTCAGCTGTGAGAAGTCAAAACGTGCAACCGCGACGATCTTCGTGGCAATGCACACATGACACCACTATATCGGGGTGGGTTGCATAAGCGCGGCAGCGGGTGTGAGCTTTTTGTGTGAGCTCTTGATGGAGGCTGGTCAACTGGGAAGCATTCCCAGGGTCGGAGGACTGCAAGACGGACAGCCGGGTATCAATAGATTTCATCAAGGACATAATCTGTATCTGGTTTTCCCGCAAAAAGAGCAACTCCATCTGAATTGTGGCCGAGGTACCAGCGGGGTCCATGGCCTGATTATACTGTGACGACTCCTGGAGTGGACCCTCTGGGTCATGATCCCAACCCACCCTTGGCGAGCTGACCTACTGAGAACCACCCCCTATACAGGGAGCGTCAGTGGCAGACCCAGGGTAGTACAGTGCCACGACTGCTGGAACCAGGTGGCCGGCTCACAGAAGACGGGAGTATGCACAGGGTCGGCTCCAGGTTTTCGTGGGCCCCAGGCGAAAAAAGTCTCAGTGGGCCCCTTTAACACATACCACAATTCATGATGCACAGATACGGCAGAGAAATATAGGAAATGTACAATGCCAAAGATTTCACTTACTTCATACATTACATGAGTGATATCTATTGTAAATTCTACAATAGCTCAAAAGACAAACAGTATAGTCATCCATACAGTATTATGGGCACCACATAGTGCTCCATATAGAATAATGAGCTCCATATATTGTTCCATACAGTATTATGGGCACCCCATAGTGCTCCATGCAGAATAAAAGGCCCCATATTATGCTCCATATATAATGGACCCTATAAGATGCTCCATATATAGTAGGCCCCAAATGATGCTCCATATATAATGGGCCCCATATGATGTTCCATATATAATGGGCCCCATATGATGCTCCAGTATATGATGTGCCCCATATATGATGCTTCAGTGCATGATGGGCCCCATATAATGCTTCATATATAATGGACCTATGTAACGCTGGTATTGTCTGTACTTTGTTTTCCAGCGTTACTTTTCATGTCTTTGCTTTAACCCTTTTGCTCCTTTCCCCCTAACCAGCTGGGATACTGTTGTCTGTTACCTGTATGGATGCTGCTCAGTTCCCAGCTCTGTTGCGTAGCCGTACTTGTGTGAGTGTCTCTGCTGCGTTGCATGACCACCCGCATGTGCGGTCCCTGGCTTGCTGTAGAAGCTACTCATAGGTTGCAAGGTCCTCTGCAGGTGTGCATGACTTACTACGTGTGTTTAGGCTGCAGCCATTGTCAGGTGTCCTTTCTGTGCTGAGTTGTGTCTGGCTCTGCATAGGGGGCGCGGCCCACACCTGTCCTGCTTTTATAAGGATTGGGTGTGCACTAGAATTGCTGCTCCAGCCTATCGCTGTGAGGCAGCTCCTATATAAAGTTCCCCTGCCCTGTGGGCGTTGCTAGAGCTTTGCATTGAGTTCCTGAACCTAGCCATGTGTGTTTGTGTGTTCAACTCCTGCTCTGAGTGCGATCAGTTCTGGAGAGCTGATTCCCTTTGTCCTGTCTTGTGTTTCTGCCTGTTCTGGGGGCTGAGTACCCAGATCGCCATTCCTGGAGGCTGCATATCCAGGCCTGTTCCTGTTGTGTCGTGTTCCTGAATCCCTGATCCTGGATCTGTTCCGGTACCTGAATGTCTGAACTGTGTCTTGTGTTTCCGCCAGCTCTGGGGGCAGAATACCCAGATCGCCCTTCCTGGAGGCTGCATATCCTGGCCTGTTCCTGTTGTGTTTTGTTTCCTGATTCCCTGATCCTGGATTGGATCCTGTACCTGACTGTCTGAACTGTGTGCTCTGTGTTATGTTCCTGAAGTCCTTATGTGTCCTGAACCCTGTGCCAGTGACTATGATTCTTTGCTATATTACCTGACTTCATCTTGGAAGGTGGAGTCCGGTGTGTGTGCTGAGTTTTTGTTACTCTGTGCTCAGCTTCGGTGCAATCCCGGTCGGCTCCCGTTGAGCCTGGCGGGGCTTGCACCAGACAGCTGGGGTTCCTTTTTAGATCGCTGCCAGATGTACGGTGTCCGAGGATTGTGACCTCTTGTCCAGAGCCTGATGACCACGGCCTGATGTCCGATGTCCGATGACCACTTCCAGATGTCCGGATCCTGTCCTTTCCTGCCTGATGTCCGGAGCCTGCCGATTGTTGCCAGATGTCCGGAGCCTGCCGATCGTTGCCAGATGTCCGGAGTCCGATGTCCGTGTTCCTGAGTCCGTGTTTCTGAGTCCGTGTTCCTGAGTCTGTGTTCCTGAGGCCCTGAGATCCAGTCCGTGTTCCTGATGTCCCGATGTCTTGCTGTTTCCCCGTGGTCTACCCTGTGATGACGTCTGTCCTGGGTCAGTGTCTGATGTTCTCCTGCTGAGCCTGTGTTACGCCTAAGGCCTGAGAGAGAGGCCGCCCTAGTATGCCCGTGCCAGACAACCCTGGACTGCATCAACCCGTGATGACCCCGCCATTATCTGAAGTCTGTCTGAGGTCGGTGTCTGATGTTCTCCTGCTGAGCCTGTGCTACGCCTGAGGCCTGAGAGAGAGGCCACCCTAGTATACCCATGCCAGATAACCCTGGACTGCATCTACCCGAGATGTCCTCCTGCACTCCTCTGTAATCCTGAGACGTGTACCCTTCTCTGATGTGCGGAATCGGGAGCCCGGAATTATGTTCTTTTTATGTACTGTGTTTATCTTTAAGTAAACTTTATGTTTCTTCATACCTGAAGTTGTGCGGTGTTGTCTAGTCCTGCAGGTCGCCATCTTGCCCACATGCTCAGCTGCCACGGATCCCGGTCGCTGCCCTCCCCTAGTCCGGGCAGGCCCGCGTCTCCCTCTGTGGTCCAGTGGGTCCACATTCTCTTACCATCTGGGACGCATGCCTCACGCCATCGTGGACTGGCGGCGTGGGAGCATTGGCTAGTTAGGCAAGCTATGCCATGTCCCGACGCCCCGCATCCGTGGGAAGCGTTACAACCTATATATTATGCTCCAGTATATTATGGGCCACATATAATGCTCCATATATAATGGGCCCCATATATGGTGCTCCAATGTATGATGGGCTCCATGTAATACTCCATATATGATGCTCCAGTGTATGATGGGCCCCATATATGATACTCCAGTGTATGATGGGCCCCATAGGATGATCTCCATATATTGCGCCAAACATAAAAAAAATAAAAAAATAAATATTCACCTTTCCTCGCTGGCTGCTGCTCTGCTCGAGGCATTGGCCCCTGGTACTGTCACAGGCACTGGGCCCCCATAGCATGCCGGTGTCCCGGACTGTGAGTGGGCCCCCCCACCTGCTCAGGACCCCGGCACTTGCCCAGGTGTGCCGGGTGCTGACGCTGGCCCTGAGTACGCAGGAAAAGAAAGTGTCCAAAGTGTGGACACGGGAATACACAGAGAACGAAACAGTGCAAGGCGTGCGCTGGGAAGCACGCTTGGGTATAAGGCAAAGCAGAGAATGCACAGGGAAGCACGTTAAGAGCACAACACAGGGAAAGAAGTGTGCTAAGACGCAAGACAGGAGACAAGGCAGGAACTGAGTGTGTGCTACGGAGCATGACAGAGCAAAGAGCAGAGCGAGTGCTAAGAAGCACGACAGAGCACAGAGCAGCGCGTGTGCTAAGAAGCACGACAGAGCACAGAGCAAGGCACAGTACAGGGAACCTGAGTACAGAGGCGACCGAGCAGGTACTAAGCAGGCCTAGCAGGGAAGCACAACAATAATCAGGCACCTCCCACAGGAAGAGGCAGCCTGATATAGGGCATGAGCACTGGAACTTCCGGGTCAGGTCCTCATGGACCATAGAGACAACGTAGCTGCAGTCAGAACAGAGAAAAGTGCGCATGCTGGCCAGACACAGCAATGCAGCCATGGAATCAAGTGTGAGAGGTGCGCGTGTGCACCCGGCGGGACCCCCGGAGCGGCCGCAGCACCTTAAGTGATGACGTCAGGCGCGGATTCTCCGCCCCAGATGAGCGTGGCGTGACAGTATCCTGAACCTATTAATATGTCTTTTACATTTCATTGGTTCCGATATGTTTTCATCATTTAAATAGTCACCTGATGCATCAGCTGACTGTCAGAGATAGAGCAATCTATGTTGACCAAGCCTGGAGTAAGGAGCTCTCAGGTTGCAGTGGTGTATCTGGTGTATCCTGGTTACTTTCTTCTGCTGTGTGGTGCTTTGCAGCAGAGAAAGTTGTTAAGCTAAGTTTTGTGTTTTTTACCTTGTCTGTCTCATGCTTGTCACTGACCCCTGTGTTGTACCATCTGCAGTGGTGAGGCTAGCACCCTTGCCGGCCAGTGCTCTAGCCAGGGCAGTGTGAGGTGACAGTGAGTGACGGGGTTCGCGACGGCGGCCAGGGGAAGGACCCACTTAGGACGTTAGGGGAGTGCAGGGACAGGCACAGGTTATATCTCAGAAGGTGTTCATCCCTCATTCCCTATTGGTAAGGCCTTCCTCTCCCCATTTCCATCCTGTTGAGTGTGTGTTGTGCCGTCCGCTGACCGACCCCCTGTTGGGTCGTTACATTTCATGACAAGTGCGGTATTAAGAAGGCAGCATTTTGGAAGCAAAAATACGCTGTGTTCAAAACACCATTATTTCTGATTGTGGGCACATAGCCTCACCAGCAATAATTTATTGGGCTATTGTGTGTGGCCCAGCTGCGCTTGGTACACATGTCTCCAGGAGAGTGCACAGATAAGGTAATTGTGAAGCCTGATATTCATTCACATCACACACTTCCAACACTGCCACCAGAGGGCAACTTAGACTATTTAAGTTAGTGTGACGTAGCAGTAGCCAGATTAGTTTCCTGTCTCAGGACAGTTCGGTTCAGTCAGTAGGAAGATTGAGACCAGTTTCCTGTCTCAGGACAGATGAGTTCAGTCTAGGAGGGAGAGGAGAGAAGACTGATTCCTGACAGAGCTCAGGTAGTTCATTTTGTACTGAAGTGGAGGCTAGTACGAGTGGGAAGGAATCACTCTAGCCTAGTCAGAGCTACATTTGAATCTGAAGCTGTTACTCAGAACAAGCTGCCTGTGTTCCCTATGAACGTGGAAAGTAACTCTCAGAGCGAGCATGAAATCAGTTTGACAGAAGCTCCTGATAGCCACTCTGGACAGAGTCTTTGAAGGAAAGAAGGAAAGGGATTACAGCAGTTATAACAACGAGTCAACTGAGAACAGGTCAGTGAGCTTGGAAGAACAACTGACAACTACACCTACTGTTACCCGTGCTTATGTTAAGGGCAAGAGCAGGGCGACAGGCGAGTGGAGAAAGACGGATAAGTGACCAAGGTGACAGATCATCTTCACTTAATTAACCGGACACCGGGGTCCGAAGCATTGCTAGTACTTCACGTCTAGTAATAAGACACACCGGAATCCTTGCTGGACTTCAAGTCACAGAAGGTAGCCCTAAGCGTTGATACGTAACTGGAGTCAGGGAGAACAAGGACTTTTAGCTAGGCCAAGCTTAGAGGACTTCGTTCTTGCCAACCTCTGAGCATCAGAGACAGAAAAGACTCTACCACAATGTCAGCCGGGCGAAGCTGCTATAGAAAGAGTTAAACTTGACTTCATGCAAGTTAGGACTCACATACACTTCAAGGAGAAAGGAGGCCTTAAACCTGCTCAGCAATCCCCTGAATGTGCATTCTCCAACCTGACCAGCTTCCCGGGACATACCTGCCAACAACATCAGTAAAGGTATGGAAAGAGACTGAATTGTGTGTGACTGACTTATTCTGCAACACCATTGACTTTGAGGGAACAGTCCCACCTGTGGGGGACTTAACATCAAGCTGCCTAATAACATCCCCTCAGAAGATTAACACTGCAGTGCTGGTCTATCTGATCAGAAACCACAGGTGGCGTCACAAACTAATCTTTATAATCCCCTGTAAATATCCCCCATTGCATGACCGCCCAGGGCCACGGACCGAGCTCTGCTGCCAGTGACAACCCCCATAGACTTCCATGGGCTCGGTGCCGAGTACCCCATAACCCTGGTACCCACATGTGGTGCGCGTCATCTTTTGGCGTCACGAACAGGATCCGAAGCTTACAAATTGTGAGTCCTGTGTGCCTAATTGGACTGTTTTGTGCAAAAAGACTGTGAGCAGCTTTTGTGATTTTTGGCGCCATTTTCCGCCATTTTGCCGCCATATTCGCGCCCTGAGGCGCTGGTGAAGAAGGTGGGCGTGCATTTGTGGGCGTGTACCCCCCTGTGGCGCGAAAGTGATGGGCGCCCTCTCAAAATGCTACTATAATGTGAGAGCCTGCCCCACTGCCAAGGAGATCCGCCTCCTCTTCATTTTCTATGCCAAAAAGAGGAAGCGCAAATCCCGCCTCCACGGAAGAGACCAGATTGTTCTAGATGGAAAGCACAGTCTGGCCTGGAGAGAGATGGCGGAAGGACAGGAGACGCTGTGTGGAGGAGCGGCCGCGCGCAGGCCCCGTTCCCCAGAAAAGCTACTGCCTGTGCCGGAGCCGTCCCCAGTTCGGGACACTAACCAAACTATGACAGAAGTGATGGAGGTGGAAGCGGTGTTAAGGGACCTGGCCCGACACCGAGAAGATATGGAGGAGCTGGAGAAAAGATGGCGTGCCCGGAAACAGCGGCTGCTGTGGGACGCAATGCTCTCTCCCCCAGGAACGCAGCCAGTACCTGTGCTCCCTGTGCCACTGCCATCAGAAGCTGATGAGAAACCGGAGGCCGGCCCCGAAAGAGCTGATCCCGACTCCACCGATGATCCGGTCGGAGGGACGGAGGCTGAGGAGGCCCTGCCCAGACCGGAGTGCCAGCCAGGCCAGGAGGCCGCGGCAGAATGCAGTCCCCCGGTAGGGACACTGGAGGGAAGCCAGCCGTCCATAATGGAGGTCGACTGGGACGTGATGGAATATCTGGACGATGTGACCTATGATATCCAGACCGATAACGAGTGGCAACGTCAGGAACAGGAGCAGCAACGCCAGCAGGAGCAGAGAGAGGCGCAGCAACAGCGTCAGCGGTACCATGAGAAGTTCCTCGCCGATAAGGAGAATGTCAGGAGGAATAAAGGTACGCTCCGGGAACCGCGGCGTCAGGGGTGCGTGAGCGATTTCAAACTCCACAAGGGCTGGGGCTTCATCCATGAGCCAGGCCTGTATCAGGAGATCTTTGTTAGTCGGAGGGATGTAGAGTCTCACTTACCCATCGGGCACCCGGGGAGAGATCTTGAGAACGGGGACATCGTCACCTATACGCGGCACTGGGGACTTAAAGGGTGGTACGCCTTAAACGTCACCCGTGTCAGCGACCCCGTCCCCGAAGCCGGTGAAGTGAATCGTGCTGCAGTGTCGCAAGCCCCAGCAGCGTCATCTTTGGCGTCAGCACCAGGCCGTGCACCCGCATCGCAAACCGCGACCGCTTCTGCACCGCAATCTGCAGCGTATCCCGTCTCATACCCTGCGACCCAACCTGCATCGCAACCGGATGGTGCGACCACAGCTGGATCACAGCCCAAGCCTGCGTCCTCAATGGAAGATTTATACCTGCATGAGGCACCTGTTGAGCCCCTAGTGGATTGCACAAGGACTGTGTATACGCAAACCTTGATTGCAGGCCATGACTTGTTTGTTATGCGTTCAAAAGAACACCGCGTCGTTCCAGCCCCAGGAGTGGAAGACGTCATTGAAATCTGCAAAAGAGAAGAAGACCAGTAGGACCCAGACAGGGTTTACTGCCACTGTAAAAAGTTGAAGAAGTTGAAAAATTTGCACTTTATTGATATGTATGAAAATGTTTACATAATTTGCTAAATGTGATGATGTTTGCATAGAATACCCAGTTGGGTAAAGTGAGTCAATTGAAATGTGATTTCTTGAAAAGGTTTTATCAAAGGACTGCGTGGCTGTGGACTGTGCCAGCCCAAAAACTTTTATTGTAAATAGTTCGCACTTCGGTGCCCCATCTTGGTTTTACACAAAGCCTTATCTACCTCTGAAGAAAAACCCGTATGGTGTGGCCTAGAGTGAGGTCTGCAGCTCAGAAGTCCTGCAGCCCACCCAGGACCCACGTGGGAGGTTTTTGGTGCGGGTCCTCCACAAGAATCTTGTCTTATATTGTATTTATGTGGAAAATGTTTTGATATTTTTCTACTTGCTCATGTATACATTGCAACGTTAAAGAGTCCTTACCTCCCGCAAGGGATGAGTTATATGTTAAATGTTGATGTTATATGCAAAACAAAAATATTTTTCTTTTCTATTTCAGCCCGGGAGTGCTGAGTTTAACTAGGGGGGGATGTGTGGCCCAGCTGCGCTTGGTACACATGTCTCCAGGAGAGTGCACAGATAAGGTAATTGTGAAGCCTGATATTCATTCACATCACACACTTCCAACACTGCCACCAGAGGGCAACTTAGACTATTTAAGTTAGTGTGACGTAGCAGTAGCCAGATTAGTTTCCTGTCTCAGGACAGTTCGGTTCAGTCAGTAGGAAGATTGAGACCAGTTTCCTGTCTCAGGACAGATGAGTTCAGTCTAGGAGGGAGAGAAGAGAAGACTGATTCCTGACAGAGCTCAGGTAGTTCATTTTGTACTGAAGTGGAGGCTAGTACGAGTGGGAAGGAATCACTCTAGCCTAGTCAGAGCTACATTTGAATCTGAAGCTGTTACTCAGAACAAGCTGCCTGTGTTCCCTATGAACGTGGAAGGTAACTCTCAGAGCGAGCATGAAATCAGTTTGACAGAAGCTCCTGATAGCCACTCTGGACAGAGTCTTTGAAGGAAAGAAGGAAAGGGATTACAGCAGTTATAACAACGAGTCAACTGAGAACAGGTCAGTGAGCTTGGAAGAACAACTGACAACTACACCTACTGTTACCCGTGCTTATGTTAAGGGCAAGAGCAGGGCGACAGGCGAGTGGAGAAAGACGGATAAGTGACCAAGGTGACAGATCATCTTCACTTAATTAACCGGACACCAGGGTCCGAAGCATTGCTAGTACTTCACGTCTAGTAATAAGACACACCGGAATCCTTGCTGGACTTCAAGTCACAGAAGGTAGCCCTAAGCTTTGATATGTAACTGGAGTCAGGGAGAACAAGGACTTTTAGCTAGGCCAAGCTTAGAGGACTTCGTTCTTGCCAGCCTCTGAGCATCAGAGACAGAAAAGACTCTACCACAATGTCAGCCGGCCGAAGCTGCTATAGAAAGAGTTAAACTTGTCTTCATGCAAGTTAGGACTCACATACACTTCAAGGAGAAAGGAGGCCTTAAACCTGCTCAGCAATCCCCTGAATGTGCATTCTCCAACCTGACCAGCTTCCCGGGACATACCTGCCAACAACATCAGTAAAGGTATGGAAAGAGACTGAATTGTGTGTGACTGACTTATTCTGCAACACCATTGACTTTGAGGGAACAGTCCCACCTGTGGGGGACTTAACATCAAGCTGCCTAATAACATCCCCTCAGAAGATTAACACTGCAGCGCTGGTCTATCTGATCAGAAACCACAGGTGGCGTCACGAACAACTATTACTACAATCCCTGTAAATATATCCCCCATTGTATGAGCGCCCAGGGCCACGGACCGAGCTCTGCTGCCAGTGACATTCCCCATAGACTTCCATGGGCTCGGTGCCGAGTATCCCATAGCCCTGGTACCATGTGCGACTCAATTGCAACAGAGAATATACAAAAAAATAGCTGCTCCCTTAAATAGTTTTAAGTACGAGTGTCAAGATACAAGACTTCAAAGGATAACCACTTTTCATTTACAAAATGGGTATATCCGTCAAAGAATTTGTTTCTTGGGAAGCACGCATAATTTTGCTTTAGCCAGGTGGGCATGTATTATAGGAGTAAATCGATTTGTGATTGTTGTGATTGTTTACCAGTGATGCCTTGATTTCTTGCCACCCACCACATGGAAAATCTGTCAAAAACGGTTTACTTGGGTCTGTGCTTACGATACTGCAAGAGATTCTTAATTTAGCATTTTCAGACATAAGGTAAATAAACAAAAAAGGCAGCCTTACCGTGTCCTATTAGTATAACTCAGTCCGTTTTGCAATGCTGTGGGTCTCCAACCAATAGCCGTGACTTGAGGCTTCACATAAGAAAATTAGTTACGGTGAGTCCCATGAATAATTAAATAATCCTCAATTTATTGAAAAAAGATTAAAAGATCATACAGGTTGGGGATACATCTCAACGCGTTTCTGGCAAAAGCCCTTATTCACTGAGATACCGATTCCTTATGATACATGGTATAAAAACATGTGTTTATTGATCAACGGTTGGTCACTATTTGTTTTTATACCATGTATCATAAGGAATCTGTATCTCAGTGAATAAGGGCTTTTGCCAGAAACGCGTTGAGATGTATCCCCAACCTGTATGATCTTTTAATCTTTTTTCAATAGATTGAGGA
Source organism: Oophaga sylvatica (assembly GCA_033576555.1). Lineage (NCBI taxonomy): Eukaryota > Metazoa > Chordata > Amphibia > Anura > Dendrobatidae > Oophaga > Oophaga sylvatica. The sequence continues at coordinate 289,939,713 of JARQOD010000003.1, read as the reverse complement.
TTTTAATTATTCTTGGGACTCACCATAACTAATTTTCTTAGCATTTTCAGACATATCTCCATATACTGCTTATCTTATTGTACATAATCAGCATGTTCCCTCCATTATATAAGGGTTTTATTGTAATTGTACATCTTTTTCCAAAGAAAAGAGGTAATTTAATTTCTCCTTAGTTAAATTAGTGTGTGCCCTTATTTTATCTTCTGCTTATACTCATTGTTTTGGGACCAGGCTTAGGAAAATGTTGATGTGAAGTTTTTACCTGTAAAGATTGGTTCACAAGAGCATTGTAAGTTCCATTTTCCTATTCTGGTATAAGAATACAAAATGTAGCTGAACAGAATGTCAATCTAAGGTCTCAGAGAAATCAGTTATCATAGAAAAAGACCTAAAAAGGAATATTTTATTAAATATGTATTAAAAAGGATATACAATCCTGGAGAACAGCACATACAAACATCAAGTGAAAATAAATGTAAATACAAGAATAGAAAATTGCTACCACAGCCCTACAAAGGAACCTGTTCTGTTGCCTGCCTGTAAGTGGAAGATGGCACCCTATAATGTACGACAGTGGCACCCCCGCTCAATGCCCCCTGCCCTGTTTAATGCATATTTAATAAATAGTTCGTTTTTAGGTATTTTATCTAGGATAACCTAAAGAATAGAAAAAAAAGAACTGCCAGACTTAGATTAATCCCATGACAGACAGAAACAAAGGAAGATTCACCACATTAAGTATAATGGGTATCAATGAGCGAGCACTAAAATGCTTGGATGCTCGTTGCTCTAACCAAACAATTCCTAATACTCGCATGCTTGTTTCGAGTAATGAGTATAATGCGAGTCAGAGGGAAAGCCAAGCTTTTTTAAGGCAGACCCTACAAACATGTCTGGGGCAGTGAAAATGTTCAAATGCATTGGAAAAGTGCTGAATAGAAAGATAACAGCATGGGGAAGACCACAGGAAGCATCTCTGTCTCCCAGATCACTGCTGAGAACAATGGTGTCACACTTCTACTCCACCATAAGGAGTGATAATAAAACATTCCAAACCGACGAGAAACTGCATTTTACAGGAAAAACAAAGTTAAGAAACATTTTTTCCTGTATAATGACATATTTAGGGCAAACTTTAAAAAGGATTTAAAAATAATTATAATGAAAGAAAACTTAAATTGATTTTGTTATAAAAAAATAGGAAATTTCAGTTTAATATATGATGGAAGCAAGAACTGCCAAAAAAGGGACTCAGATACACCCTGTATTAGACATAAAGGAGGGTCTCATGCACATTCTGTTAAAATTGTCATGTATTGGTCCAAGACTCATAAAGGCTCTGCACTTTTGAGGGTTATATACCAAGGAAATGTACTCCAGATCATGGAATAGTGTATGGGTGAGCAATATAATACCGGCTATTATATTGGGTATATGCACACGGTGAGTAAAATTTCTGCACCATTTTTGCATCTCTTGGCAGGAAAACCACAACTGCAAAATAGCGCATTTCTGATGCTTTTTTGCCACGTTTTTTGTGCCTTTCTTGACCTGCATTTCTGGTTGATTTGAGTGAAATCAATAGTGAAAATGCTCAGAGAATTGAGATGCTGAAGATTACTTTTCACCAAACCTGCAAGTAAAATATACTTAATGTGTGCATGAGACTTTAAGTTTCTCATTCACTTTGCTGTCATTAGGTTTTTGTTTCAGGTTTTGTCAAAAATTTGCACCGAAAAAATGCGACAAAAATGTACCAAATCTGCAATGTGTGCACACAGCCTACAATTTTGAACAAGTTTTTGGAGGTATCACGAACACCGCACTGCACTTGCTCACTGAGCCAGTGCGCGTGTCCTGAATAAGACAGAATGCACTCAAAGATACCTGTGGAGCGGGGCAGTAGCAGTGAAGATGCGTGCTTCAGACTAACAGGACCCAAGCATGTGACTGCCAAGGGGCGGCGCCGGCCACAGGTCTCTCAGAGGGAGCAGTAACAGATAGAGAATGCTTCAGGCCGAGGACCTGAAGCACGTGACTGCGGGTGGGAGTGGCCTAAGCTCCAGAGAGCTATGAGCAGAAGGAAAACTCCTAGAAGGGTAACTACGGGACAGAGTTACCAAGGGGCATAGACAAAACGGATAGTCAGGATAGCCAGGTCATAAACAGAGGGAGCAACGCAGTACAAGAGGAGCAGTCAGAGAATAACCAGAATGTAGCCAAGGGATCAGAAAACCAGAACAGGCAAATACACAGTACCAAGACAGTAGACAAACTCACAACGAAGAGATGGACCGGGTCAAAACCAAACAAGCAACAAGATCAGGCACAAGACACAGGCACACAGGAGGTCAACTAACTCAGCCGAGGGCAGGAGTATAACTGACACCAGACCTAGGTCAATTGGCAACTAAATAGCCGCCCTCTGCCAGAGAGAGGCTGAAACCATTAACCCCAGTCTGACCAGGACGGGACAAAGACAAAACCCTGTCCTGGGTCATGACAGGAGGCTTAGATAGCAACGAAATATACCCAAGAAGATATAATACACTATGGATGAGCAATATAATACCAATAAATTTTAAACAAGTTTTTTGAGGTTTATATGCCATCGAAATGTACTTCAGACCACAGAATAGTCTATGGGTGAGCAATATTATAGCAATAAATTTTTGAACAAGGTTTTGAGGCTTTTATAGCAATAAAATGTTCCCAAGAAGATGTAATACACTATGGATGAGCAATATAATACCGATAAATTGTGAACACATTTTTTGAGGGGTATATACCAAGTAAATGTACTCCAGACCACGGAATAGTCTATGGGTGATCAATATAATAATTATAAAATTTTGAACAGGTTGTTTGAATGTTATATACCAACGAAATGTACCCAAGAAAATATAATGTGGTATGGCTGTTACCCAGCAAAATTTTTAAACTTTTTTTTTAGTGTAATATATCACAAAAATATACTCCAGAACCCAGAATAGTGTAGGTTAAGAAATTTGGACTAACAAGCAAAATTTTCAAACACTGTTTTGTACTGTTATTTACCACTAAAATGTGCCAGAAAGCATGTAATACTCTATGGATGAGTAATCTAACCCTGAAATATTTTTCTATGCTTTTTGTAAGTTTTACATACCACTGTAATGCAACAAAAACCATGTTAAACTGTATGAACGAGTCATTGGATCCATAAAGATTTTTAAAAGAAAATATTTAAAAAATGTAGTTGATACAGTCAAAGGCTTTGCAGAAAGTGCCAAACCAGACAAAAAATTATGAGAAGGGCCATCCATAGACCCTGAAAGGCAACAACTGGCAGGCCTTATTCTAAAATATAGAATATTACAAGCACTTTATGTGCTGCTTTCATCTGGTGGTGTAGAAAAGTGCGGGCTTAATCCAGACTTTATTCACTTTTATGAAAATGAGCCTGTCCGCATTCTCTGTTGACAAGCGAAAGCGCCTGTCTGTTATTACCCCCCGGCGACACTAAAAACCCACTCAGACAAGAACCTAGCAGCAGGGCAGCACAAAACCTCCAAGGCATAGAGGGATAGCTCATGCCAGGTGTCCAGCTTTGAGACTCAATAGTTGAAAGTCGTAGAGGAATCATGGAGTGTGTTGATTGGTCGGCCAGATATTGCTTGTTCATCTTTAAAAACTTTTCCCTCCTTGTCAAAAATATCTGGTCATCGGGCCCTGAGCGCAGGACTGGTGTCATGAAATTGGCCTACACCTTTGACAGTGTGCACCTGCCTCTCTTGTGTATGTCTCCTTGGCCTCTCCTCCTTGGTTGGGCAAGGAAGCTTGTCCCCTGCCACTAGCATTGTCTGATGGTAATTTTTTCAACATATTCTACACAATGGCCTTCTGGTATAGCACCATTTTAGAATACCTCTCTGTGTCAGGAAGAAGATATGCAAAGTTCTTCTATCGTGAGTCTAGCAGGGTAAACAACCAGTACTCTTTTTTGGCCAAGATGAATGTAACACGAGGGTCATGAGATAGGCAGCGGTACGCAAAATTGGCCACATGTGCCAAGCTCCATAAAGCCAACACGTCCCTGTCTCCATCATGATAACGACTCTCCATCTTCTCCTCCTTTTCCTTCTCATTCTCCTCATAGGAGAGATGGGATAAAGGTTGTGTGGCTACTAGCTTCTGTTACGCTAGCCAGTAGCTCCTGTTGCTTCTCTTCCTCCTCCTCAGCATTCACCTCCTCATTGATATCCAGTCCGAGCTGAGCAGATGAAATAAGACTGGACTGGCTAGAATTTCTTTGTCTTATGTCTTTCTCCTTCCCAGCTGCTCCACATACAAAGCTTCATGTTTAATTGTGAACAGTTAAGTAGGCACAGAAGCGGGATAGGTGCACTGACTATGGCATCATCACTGCTCACCGTCTTTGTGGAGTCCTCAAAGTCTTGGAGAGCCCCACAAATGTCAGACATCCATGCCCACTCTTCAGTTGTTATATGTAGAGGCTGACCAGAATGCTGACTGACATGTTGGAGTTGATACTCAACCACTGGCCTCTTCTGCTCGCAACGCCTTGCCAGCATGTGCAGTGTGGAGTTCCACAATGTGGTGATGTTGCATACCGATCGGTGAGTTGGCATTTGCATGCACAGCTGCAGCACTGCCAGTGCGATGGCAGCTGTAGCAGACTTGCGTAAATGGGCTCTAGCAAATCTTAGTACCGTATTTTTCGGACTATAAGACGCACCGGACCATAAGACACACCCCAAATTTTCAGAAGGAAAATTGGGAAAAAAAATAATGTGTCAAATGGGGGTCCGTCTTTCAGTCCAAATTTAGCTTACCACTGTGTGGGGTGGTTGGGCACTGTGGAGTGGTTTGGCACTGTGGGGTGGCTGTGTTATGTGGGGTGGCTGTGTTATGTGGGGTGGCTGTGTTCTGTGGGGTGGCCAGGGTGGCTATATACTCACAAATCCGGTGGCGGCGGTGCTCCCAATGCAGCTTTGCTGCGGTGGTGGTGTACGGGCAGCAGCGGGCCTCTGGGCTGCGTGGGGGGCTCCGCCGGCATCTCGTCCCAGCCGGAAAGCCCCCCGCAGCTGCGACGAGGTGCCGGGCTGAAGGCCGCCATGGGCCTCCGATGGCGGTTCCGATGCAGAGTGTGGTGCTGTGGTGGTGTTCGGGCAGCAAGCGGGCCTCTGGGCTGCGTGGGGGGCTCCGTCGGCATCTCGTCCCAGCCGGAAAGCCCCCCGCAGCTGCGACGCCACTGGAATTTCCGGTATGTTGCGACCATAAGACGCACCCCCATTTTCCGACAAAATTTTTGGGGAAAAAAGTGCGTCTTATGGTCCAAAAAATACGGTATGTTTTCAGAAACCACTGAACTACCAAGTTAAGCACTGTGCCGAGCATGTTACGGGTGTGAGCTTGCTGAGATTCATAGCCTCCACTAGTTTGTGCCCATTATCACACACAACCATTTCCTGGTTGGAGGTTCAGCAGCAAAAACCACAGATCTATCTGGTTTGTTATTCCTTTAAGTAACTGTGCTGTGTTGTGCGGTTTGTCTCCTAGACAAATTAGCTTCAGCAGAGCCTGTTGCAGCTTTACTGAGGCAGTGCTGCAGAGCTTCCAGCTTCCGGCTGATGTGGACCACGTGCTCTGAGATAGCACATCAGAGATGGAGGATGAGGAGGAGAAGGAAGGGGGTGCAGGAACTGCTGCAGGAGGTGGAAGGAACCCTGATAGAAGTAGGGCCAGCCTCCACAATGTCCACACAGCATGCCATCAGGGAAATGTAGCATCCCTGGCCACAAGGTCTTGTCCATGTGTCAGTCGTTAAGTGGACAATGCCAGAAACTGTGTTGGCAAGGGCACTGGTGATTTTTCTGTATTTCTGCTGGTACAAGGTGGGGACCCATCACAGGGAGAAAAAGTGGCAGCTGGGGACAAAGTACTAAGATATGACTCTCGCCATAAGTTGCCTAATATTTTCAGTGTCTTCCAGCCTAAATGGCAACATGTCCACAGCAAGCAGCCTGGAAATGTGCCTGTTTAGCATATGTGCCTGTGGATGGGTGGCTGGAAACTTTATTTTTTGTTCCAAGGCCTGGGGTAGGGACAGCTGTACTCTGTGCTGGGACAAGGATTTGGAATTTCCTGATGATGGGAAGTCAGCATGTGCAAGGATAAGTGCAGGATAGGAGGCATCTGTGACAGTGTTTTGGACAAGGGATAAGAAAGCAGATAGCACAGGGGAAGAGGCATTAGTGTCACATCATGGCACCAATTGTGGACCCAGGCGTTCGGCCCACTGAGTCTGGTGCTTACAAGACGAGAGCCTGATTATGCCCGTGATGGTTAGGTTCTTATTGGTAATGGACAACAATCAAATTCAATCTAGAAAATGTTTCAATGATTTTTTTACAGTTTTATAGATCACAGAAATGTTCACAGACCACGTAACACTGTGTTGCTGACAAATAGAAGCCTATACAATTTTTAAAAGTTTTTTTTCAGTTTTAGAGATCACAAAAAAGTGCTACACACTAAAGAATAATGCATGGCTGAGAAATATAGCCCAGGAAAACGTTTCACCGATTTTTGGGTGTGTTATGTAACACAAAAAAGGACCTCAAAGCACGTAATACTTGATGGATAAAAATATATTAAATATTTTCAGCCCCCACAAAAAAGCTGCAGCTATATATTTGCCAACAGACTGAACATGTTTAAACCCTGTTGACAGACTGGATTCTGTCACTTTCCCTGCTCATGTGACTCTCTCTCCCTCCCTAGGCTAAAAGCAGATTGCATGTGATACAAACAGCAAAGCAAACAATTAGCTTCTTAGAAGGACTGTTAGTATGATGGCTCAGCTTCAGCACCAGTATTAACACTACAGGCCTCTGATTTGTTATGCTGTGCACACACAGGCCTAGACATGCACTCTCCTTCCAATCTGAAGTGTCACAGAGTTGTGCAGTGGTGTCAGAGTGTCAAGCCGGGTGTCACATGTCCTTTTATAATCCCTCATAATGTCAGACGGCCAGTCAATCACAGTAAAGGCACAACGACGATGGCTACTGCATTACGATGACTCACAGGCAATCCCGCATGATTATTGGCTGCATAACAGGTGCCAAATATGCGGGACTGAGATTTGAGTTTTACATCGAGCATCGCCCATAACTCACCGAGTAACGAGCACATCACGAATCACTTTAGCTCAACCCAAATAATGGGGTCTCTTTGGTTTCTATATGTGTGTAACAAAAAAAGCACCTAATGGTTTTCTTCCAGGAAAAAGGATAGCACTTGTGATGTAGGTTCTGACAAAAGTGTGAACCTAGCTGCAGTGGTATCTGTAAAATCTTTCTTCTAAGGTGAGTAAAAAAGCTCCAACCATACCATCATTGATTTTTTGGGTGGGATGGGATGGGGAATTACGCCATTTTAACTTTATAGTAGAGATTTTTGTCCCTTACCCAATTGAAGGTATTGAAAGTCATTGTCAGTACACCCAATCAACCATACTTAGTGCCAAGACCTAATTGTCAGGGTCTCGTGGTGGTGCCAGTTGGATGTGTGAAATGTGGTTCTTGCTGGTAAAAGTTTCTCCCTATCCCTAATAGTCTCTATAATATTCTCTATTCAACTTCTTCCTAATGTTCGACTAGTGAGGACTTTTGTTTGAATGCAGCTCAGGTGATAAAATGTATGTTATGTTGATGCTTTTCATGGGCTGATTCAGATATGTATTTTAGATTTCAAGGAATATGCAAGTCTATCCTAAACTGCTAGATAGCTGCAATAAACTGATTGTGTTGGCTTTCTTTGATTTAAAATTGGAACTTCACTATTATTCATGGGTATTCTTTTATTAGAGACTTTAGGTATTTTGTGTTTTAGTACTCTTTTTTTTAATAACAACAGTTTTTGACTTCTTATTCTTGTTCAGATCTCTCCTCCTCTAACATGATCTCTCCTTCATCTCTAAAATCTGTGATTAGCTTATTACATTGATTGGCTTCTAGGAGCTGGGCTGGTATCAGTATAATATGAAGTTCCTGTGGGATAATATTGTATTTCAATTGTTTTTCCACATTGTATAACGATATAATCTTTGTATAGCCCTTTTAATGTAAGCATATCCAGAGTAGAGAAGAGCGAATTTGTTCGGATTATGGCTCCGAATCTGATTTTGACATATTCGAGCCATATTCAAACAATATTCGAGCCGAAAGTACGTCTTATGATTGGTTCCGAACATATTCGGTAATTTCTACTCCCATTGACTCTAATGACGTTCGGCTGTGTTCGACAAATATTGCAAAAACAATATTCGATTCCGATCGTATTCGGAACCGAATCCGAACAAATTTGCTCATCTCTAATCCAGAGTGACCTCGTAACAATGTCATCAGAAGAATATTCCCATATAACAGACCTGCTACTTAGATGTTTCCCATTGCCTTTGTTATGTTGTGTTCTACCACAGTGCATCTAGACCCGTGATGCTACATTGAAGATAGAAACAAGGCACTGTTTATGGAACTGAAATGTTCTTTTCAGTGGTTTATCTTTTAGGTTTTTGATTAATGTTTACAATTTACAAATTATATTTTGTTTTAGTATTCCATTGTCCCATTTACATAGATTGTATGTGTGAAGCTATAAATCACCGTACTTTAATTAACATTGTCCAACAAAGCATCTAGATTTCTTTTTCTGTGACTGAAGGTGAAAATTGTTACTAACCCACTTAGTTGAAGGCCAATCTAATGTGGCATAGCCCTCTTCATTTCTCGTAGATACCAGTTCTCCTGTTCAAATTATGTGTGACACTGTTCACAAGTGATTGTGTCTTCTCTGTAAGGATACATCACATGGTCTCTTGACCTGTAAACTTACTGTTGTGCTGAGCCATGATTTCATTATTAGAATTTATATGATGTTATTTATTTCGATCTTCATTATGAATTACAGTATTGTACTCAAGACATTATCTTTTCCTGCAAATCGTAAGTCTTGTTCTGTGCCTAAGACGTTGCCATTCCAGGGTCTTTCTTGTGATCTCAATTGTCTGTCTAATAGGTAAGCGAAGTGATTTAATATCACAGGACATCATTGTTAAATGAAATGCTGAATGTAAATGACTATTGATGAACAAAACATGAGGATGATATAGGCCAACAAAATGTGCACAGGTCTTCTCAGCTAATCTAAAGAGCCTACTGTTTGGTCTATATAGATTTCTGAGTTACATGTGGAGCACCCCACAGGACCGTGCGGGGAAGTCACGGCAGCAGTGACCCGGTCCGTGGCCCTGGGCATCCAATAAAAAGGGGACTGATAAATAAAGATGATGAAAAGACTAAAAAGGAAATAGTTTGTGACGCCACCTGTGGTACTCGGCAATAAAGTTGTTAGCCGATGCTAATGTGAATAATGACGGAACTAAACAGCGAGTGTTCACCTTAATACGGCTGCGTTAACTCCACGCAGTATGAACTGAACGCACAGTACTCTGCTCTGTTAGCTTCACAGAGAGGTAAAGCTAAAGGGTTGAGCTCGCTCTGAAACTGACCCGTGCCAATCGCACACGTAGCCGAAACAGATGCTGAGTCAAGAGAAAAAACTAAAAACTGATGCTAGCCACAAAACCCTGTTGATTTCACAGATGAGCACAGCACTTTGGTTGCATCTTGCTCTGTAACTCCACTGTGCTAACCGCACACATGTAGGAAACAGATGCTAAGCCAAGCGGGAAGAAAAAACCCTAACTGGCTGAAGCTCAGGAGGTAACTAACCACACACACGTGCATACAGAGTGTTAGCGTATCTACTCACTCACTCATTCACTCACACACACCAACCACAAATGATACTAGCGCACCCACGTGCACCGCTGAGAGCCTTTTAAACCCAAAGCTCCACCCCAAACACTCACGCTGACATCGCCCGCGGGCAAATCCGGAGCTGCCTCATCACCAGAGCAGCTGACGTCCAACCACCAATAGGAAGACACCACATCACGGACATGCTCAGTATGGTGATCTCTGGACTTAGACTCCAGGACATGAGGCTGCACCTGTATAACACTGGTTACCATAGACTTGGCTGGAGTGCCAGCAGTAACCAAAGGTACACCATGAGCCTGGGACTGACATCTATGCTGAGCAGGACCAGATTGGGGGATCGCAGGGCCAGACAGCGCCTGGCATCTATCCCAAGCAGTGGAAGAATCCCAGCACCTAAAACACACTGTCATTTAATACAAACACACTTTTAGATACCTGAATGATTACACATTTGTCTACCTGAACGGTTTCTGATCACCATATAGCTTACAGTCATGGCCAAAAGTTTTGAGAATGACACAAATATTATATTTTCACATGATCTGCTGCCCTCTGGTTTTTATGTGTGTTTGACAGATGTTTTTATCACAGACAGAAATATAATAATTGCAAACATATGAGTAACAAAAGCTTATATTGACAGTTAGAATGAGTTAATGCAGCAAGTCAATATTTTCAGTGTTGACCCTTCTTCTTCAGGACCTCTGCAATTCTCCCTGGCATGCTCTCAATCAACTTCTGGACCAAATCCTGACTGATAGCAGTCCATTCTTGCACAATCAATGCTTTCATTTTGTCAGAATTTTTAGGTTTTTGTTTGTCCACCCGTCTCTTGATGATTGACCACAAGTTCTCAATGGGATTAAGATCTGGGGAGTTTCCAGGCCATGGACTCTATGTTTTGTTCCCTGAGCCATTTAGTTATCACCTTTGCTTTATGGCAAGGTGCTCCATCATGCTGGAAAAGGCATTGTTGTTCGCCAAACTGCTCTTGGAGGGTTGGGAGAAGTTGCTCTTGGAGGACATTCTGGTACCATTCTTTATTCATGGCTGTGTTTTTAGGCAAGACTGTGAGAGAGCTGATTCCCTTGGCTGAGAAGCAACCCCACACATGAATGGTTTCAGGATGCTTAACAGTTGGCATGAGACAAGACTGGTGGTAGCGCTCACCTTGTCTTCTCTGAATCAGGTGTTTTCCTGATGTCCCAAACAATCGAAAAGGGGATTCATCAGAGAAAATAACTTTACCCCAGTCCTCAGCAGACCACTGCCTGTACCTTTTGCAGAATATCAGTCAGTCCATGATGTTTTTTCTGGAGAGAAGTGGCTTCTTTGCTGCCCTCCTTGAGACCAGGCCTTGCTCCAAGAGTCTCCGCCTCACAGTGCGTGCAGATGCACTCACACCTGCCTGCTGCCATTCCTGAGCAAGCTCTGCACTGCTGGTAGCCCGATTCCGCAGTTGAAACACTTTTAAGAGACGGTCCTGGCGCTTGCTGGTCTTTCTTGGGTGCCCTGAAGCCTTTTTGGCATCAATGGAACCTCTCTCCTTGAAGTTCTTGATGATGCGATAGATTGTTGACTGAGGTGCAATCTTTCTAGCTGCGATACTCTTCCCTGTTAGGCCATTTTTGTGCATTGCAATGATGACTGCACGTGTTTCTTTAGAGATAACCATGGTTAACTGAAGAGAAACAATGATGCCAAGCACCAGCCTCCTTTTAAAGTGTCCAGTGGTGTCATTCTTACTTAATCATGACAGATTGATCTCCAGCCATGTCCTCATCAACACCCACACCTGTGTTAATGGAGCAATCACTGAAAAGAGGTTAGCTGGTCCTTTTAAGGCAGGGCTGCAATGATGTTGAAATGTGTTTTTGGGGATAAAGTTCATTTTCTAGCCAAATATTGACTTTGCAAGTAATTGCTGTTAAGCTGATCACTCTTTATAACATTCTGGAGTATATGCAAATTGCCATTAGAAAAAGTGAAGCAGTAGACTTTGTAAAAATTAATATTTGTGTCATTCTCAAAACTTTTGGCCATGACTGTTTTTGCATTAATGGTAGTAGTTGTTAGTGGAATTGGTGGTGTCCTGGCTGACAATTACAGAGGGAGGTGCAAGCATCAAAAGAGGCCCAGGAATGGTTTAGCATTGACATAGGTTTTTGCACTGTAGTGCTGGAATATAAGCATTGTGGTGCAGTGAAAAGCACAGAGGAGAACTAATAAAAGGAAGTAGTCTGGTGCCAAGAAAGTACTTACGGTTTTGTCCTGAAGGAGAGGTCCTGCATGACCTCGAAACACATTGACTTTTAACCTGTTTGAAAATAAAGCTTTGAAGATTATCATCCGCCATTCATCTTCATCAGCAGCACAGATTTGGACACATACACCAGGTTTCACCAAGAGAGTGAACCAGGTATGATGCATGGGTTTGTCCATCAGTGACGCATCAGTAAGATGAGAAGCCAGGGTGACTTGTTCACTTGGTCAAGTGTCAGTGAGCTGTAGGCTAGAGCATCTTGTTCATTGCAAGAGATGGGTGATGCGCTGGAGAACAAGTGAGTTTCAAAGAACCTGTTAAAATGCTGCAGAGTGGGCCATGGCATACTTCTTTGAGACACAGCAACCTAAAGGACATAAAATCAAAAAACAAACCAGAAAAAAACAGCCTTACCAACACCAAGTCAGATCACACATGCACAAGCAAGATGCAGTTGATCCCATTATAATGGTGGGGGCAGCACAGGTGCAAAATTCTGATGTAAGCAGCCACTCACAAACCTACCAATTTATGGAGAGGGTGGCTTCCTAGTAAAAATGCACACAAATGAGGCTTGAATAGAACACCAGTCACACAGGTATGTGTGATGCACAGTGTCTGGCTTATAGCCTATTGTGATGACACCACCAACATTCCATGGACTTGGACCTCATGGAAGCCCCTGACACATGAGTGACTTCTTGCTGCACTATATTCAACATGATGTCTATATTCTTAGGAAGCAGAAGCAGTGCTGACTACTGGGTTGCCACTCTGTTAGATCCACGGTACAAGAGTAAATTTAGCCAGATGCTTGCCCCCCGGGAAAGGGATGCGCGCATGCTGGAGTATCAAAACGCGCTTGTAGACAATTTTAAGAGTGGCTTTCCCCAAGACAGCAATGAGGCAAAGACATAAGCAACATCAGCAGTGTAAGCGGCATAAGCAATTTATGTGAGTCATTTCACACATTTTTTAGACCAGTCCGTACACCAGGAGCACAGAGTACAAGTCTGACATGTTGTGAATGACTAGGAAGGATGGTGCAGCTGTATCTGGAGCTTAATATCAATGACATTAGGCGGGGTTGGACCCTTTTTCATTTTGGTCTTCAAAAATGGAAGAGTGACCTGAGCTCGCCTGTAACGCCTTGGAGGTTTTGTCATGCAATGCAGTCAGCGTTCTCTCAGAACATGTCTTCAACGCTGGCTGCACCCCAATATTAGACCTAACTATTTTTAAGAAGAAATCTGGCCTTCTAATTTCTCACTGAAACACAGTGTTTTCACTAACAATTTGAATTAGAAAATTGATCCTCCCAGCTGCACACCAATATTAGGCCTAATGATGTTTAAGTGGAAATCTTGCCTTCTGATTTATTACTGAAACACAGTTTTATCACAAACGATTTGGATTAGCAAATAGGGCCTCCTGAGATTGCAACACAGTTAGATGCTGGAAGATCGATTTCATTCCGGACAGGATCCTATCTAGCTAACTGACAAGTTCACTTGCAGCACTAGCAGGAGTGACTTCTCTGCACTGTGACACTGAGAAAATGGCACCAGCAAATCAAGATGTCTGCTTTTTATATGGCCAGGGACATGTGACTTTTGGCAGCCAATCACAGAATACATTGCATCATGACGTTGTGGATGATGTCTGCACCCTGATTGGTTGCCGGAATGTACACACATTAAGTTATTAAAAAAAAAAAATTTCACTCAGCAGCTCCTCTGACCTAGACACACCACCACCCCTCATGAATGACCCTTTAACGAGCCTTGTCACATGATCTAGGATAATAGCCAAATTATCCTACGCCATGTGACAAGGCTCGTTAAAGGGTCAACATTGACTTGTAGGATTGCTACCATCCAATAGGTGGCACTAGAGTTCTAGCTCTCTTCCTCTCTGAAGAGACAATTTGCATAATTAGCATATTTCCCAAAGGAGCGTTGCGGCTTTAAGTCTCCTCATCTCAGCATGCTTAGCATATCGATCTCCGCAAGGAGAAAAGATACTTCTTAGATAATCCCTTCGTTTTACAGTTTATGAAGTCTTTTATCTGGAATCGTTCATTGGTGGTATCATTGCTAAATTCTTTAACAGTTTGAATAGATTCACATGTCACATACAGTATGTATATCACATCTGAAGCAACCCCTTGGTTTCTCAAGTAGCCAGGTTCTTGGTTATGCATGGTTGCATAAAATTACTATGTACTATCTGGTAACTCAGGGATTAGCTTTTTCTATATGTGATTTGTGGGGAGACCCCAATGACGTCAGCAATGTCTCTGTCCATCTGAAGTACATTCCAATGTTTTTTCAGAATGTTTCTTATTGTTTGAGCCCCATTGTTAAAAGTAGATATAAGGTGAATGTGTGAGCAGGTTGCGGGATGCAGTGACGGACAGGAGACAGACCAAGGGTTAACAATTTTAATTAACACTGGGATACTCCACGCAGGGAGATAAACAGTTAAGCGGGGAAAAAAGCAGTTCAAATGTAAATAATATGCAGGGTTAAAGACCAGTAGGTAAAGTAATGGCAGTTCTTGTTGGGTCAACTTATCCTGTCAGGTGTTTCTCAGGCCGTGGAGGTTACGGAGCAGGCGACGACACCGACAATGGCTGGCACGGTGCTTGTCTGATGAGGTCCTGAAGATAACGATGATCCATCTTCTGTCAGCAGCGGTGGGTTTCCGCCTTGATGAAGATCTCTTGATCGAAACGCGTTGCTGTACATGGCATTCTTTCATGGAGCATTTGCCACTGATGAATATTTCATTTTAATGGATCAATACATTTTTTTGAATTTTAAGGAGCTGGAACTTTTTTTTCTTTGCTGTTTACCATTGGACGTTTCAACAGACGCTGTTCCGTGCATCTGTGGCTGCTGTTGGTGAGCTGGTTTGCTTTTCTACTTGGTGGGTTTCCGGTTCCTGCTGCTGAGCCCCTAGTCCATATACTGATGTGGCCAAAAGAGTGTAGGCCACCGCAGTGTCTGAACCCGATGTGGCCAGGCAAATATACACTGGGGAGTCAGGGTGAAGATGGCGGTCCCACACCCAGTCTTTCTTAGGCGGCACATGCACAGTACTCACGAGCCTGGAGCGTTTAGCACATCGTTTCGTGGTGACCAATGGGCACACTGCACGTCTCTCCTCACAGTCTCTGCCAGAGGTGGCGGGGATGCTCGGGCACGGGTCTGCACTGTACTGGTGCTCGAGGGACTAAGCACTCACTTCACCCTGCTGCACGCTGTCTGTTCCTGTGAAATCTGTCTGTTTCCTTGCGTGCTGTGACTGCAAGCGTTTAGCCACACCCCTGCTTCCAGATACAAAGATTGGTTTGGTCTCTTAAGTTTTTCCCCGGACAACAGAGGAGACAGCCCAGACAGTTCCGGACCTGTCACAGAACAGGTACCCACGGCACGGTCCTTCTTCTTGCAAATGCATTAGTCATCTTATTGCGGGACACTTAAAGACTTTCTCTTTCTTGCTTTTATGCATGATGGAAGGCCTTCCTCAGCACTTGATCTGGGTAACCGCTCATTATAAATCTCGTTCTCAAGTCATCTGACTTGATTCTGAAGTCTTTTATCTCTAAATAATTATGCCTTAGTCTTATGTATTGGCTCTTGGTGTTAACTTGTTTCTGTGAGTAGGGGCTGGTTTCCGATATATGGCTGTACTTAGTGTATCTCCCATCCCCGACTTTGTAATTACAATATCAAGGGATAGTAAGATATTTGAGGTTGATTGATTCAACAAAGGATCTAAAGGTATCTTTCTTTCCCCTCCACAGAATAAAGACATAATCAATGAATCTAACCCATAGATCAATGAGTTTGGTGCAATTTCTCATGGTCTCTGAGAATACAATAGTATCCTCACACAAGCCCAGGAACAGGCTGGCATAGCTGGTTGCACATGGATTGCCCATGACTGTGCCCCTGAGCTGATAGTAGGTTTCTCCATCAAAGGTAAAGGAATTGTTTCCTAATACAAATTCAAGAAGGGTCAGCACCAATTTGTTTTGTTGTTCATATTGATAACCCCTGGTTCCTAAAAAATATTTTACTCCCTGGATACCTGAGTCATGCAGTATGGATAAATACAGTGCTTTTACATCAATGCTGGCCAGCATGATCTCTGGGTCAATAGGGATCCCGAGTTTTTGGAGGAGATCCATCATGTCTCTGATATAAGAGAGAAGCGTGCTCACGAAGGGCTTTAATATGTGGTCCTGATAGGCATCCACATTGTGGCCCAAACTCCCAATCCCAAACATGATGTGTTCCCCCTAAGGGGGGTGCATACCTTGTGTAATTTTTGTAAAGCATAAAAGGTAGCCATGACCAGGTGTCGAGGGAGAAGAAATGTGAATTCTTGACTAATCAGGCTATCCCTATTTGCTCTAAGAAGGATCTTTTTTAGATTGTCATTTTAACGGCGGTAGTTAAGGGTACATATTCCTCAGCGCTGTTTTTTAACGGCGCTGAAAAATAAGGCCCCCTATTGTCTGAAAATCTCCAGATTCTCGACTACTGGGTGTAGCTGAGACCCTGGACAACATGATCAGGGCCGTTTTTTACGATCCCCTATCACGTGATCAACGTTATTCACATAATAACGGCGATCCCCAAAAAAAGTCTGATTTTCAATTCATTTCTCTCTCCTCTGATATAATCTAGCATGTCAGAGAAGAGAGAAATAGGGTCCCCTGAGCCCCCCCAGTACCACCCACCATGCCTGAGCCATCCTTCTCCATCTCCCGGCCCTCCACATCATCTTCCTGGAAGAAAATGTCGGGCGCACTGCGGTGCTCCCTCCCTTTTGAGTCCTGCCATGCACCCAAAGAGTGGATTTCCCCCACATATGAGATATCAGTGTACTCAGGAGAAATTGTGCAACAAATTTTGTTGTCAATTTTCTCCTGTTACCCTTGTGAAAATAAAAGAGTTTGGGTCTAAATTAAATTTTTTGTGAAAAAGTTAAATGTTAATTTTTTCTTTCCACATTACTTTAGTTCTCGTGAAGCACCTTAAGGGTTAATAAACTTCTTGAATGTGGTTTAGAGCACTTTGAAGGACGACGTTTTTAGAATGGTGTCACTTTTGGGTCCTTTCTGTCATATAGACTCCTCAAAGTCACTTCAAATGTGATGTGGTCCCTAAAAAAATTGGTTTTGTAAATTTTGTTGGAAAAATGAGAAATCGGTCATGTTTCCAAAATTGTGCTGATGTAAAGTACACATGTCAAAAATGTTATCTAAGAACTGTTTTGTGCGACATAACTCTCTGATTTAAGGGCACCTAAATTAAAACTGAAAATTTCAAAATTTTCACAATTTTTGCTAAATTTCTGTTTTTTTTTTATAAATAAACGCAAGTCATATCGAAAGAAATTTTACCACTAACATGAAGTACACGAAAAAACACTCTCAGAATCAGTGGGATTTGTAGAACTGTTCCAGAGCTAAAACCTCATAAAGTGACACTGGTCCTAATGATAAAAATTGGATTGGTCATTAAGGTCAAAATTGGCTGTCACCAAGGGGTTAAACATTTTGCTAGGCTACATTTCTCAGCCATACTTATGCATTCTTGTGTACACTTCATTTACATTTCAAAATGTTATCCTTATTATAATGATCACCCATAGAGTATTACGTGTTCTTGGGTACATTTCGTTTGCATTTAACCCTCAAAAACCTTGTTGAAAATTTTATTGCTATTGTATTGATCACCCATAGAGTATTACGTGTTCTTGGGAACATTTCGTTGGTATATAAGCCTCAAAAATCTTGTTCAAAATATATCAGTATTATATTGCTCATCTGTAGGGTATTACATCTTCTTGATTACATTTATTTACTACATAAGCCTCAAAAAATTTGTTAAAAATTTATTGCTATTATATTGCTCATCCATAGGGTATTCATGTTCTTGGGTACATTTTGTTTCTTTAAAACCCTCAAAAAAATTGTTAAAAAATGTATTGGTATTAAATTGCTCATTCATAGACTATTTTGTGATCTGGAGTACATTTCGTTGGTACATAACCCTTAAGAAACTTGTTCAAAATTTATTGGTATTATAGTCCTCATCAATAGGGTATTACATCTTCTTGGGTACAGTTCGTTGTTAACTAAGCCTAAAAAATCTTGTTAAAAAATGTATCAGTATTATATTGTTTGTCCATAGATTTTTACATATTCTTGGGTAGATTTTGTTGCTATATAAGCCTGAAAAAACATGTTCAAAATTTTAGGCTGTGTGCACATTTTGCAGATTTGGTGCGTTTTTTCAGCACCGATTTGTCACAAAACCTGATTCCAGCAAAGCAAATGAGAAACCTAAAGTGTCATGCAGTTATTAAGCATTTTTGAATTGCAGATTTGATGCAAAAAATAAGCTGCAGCATGTCATTTCTCTGTGAGTTTGTGCTCTGCGTTTTTCACCATTGACTTCACTCAAATCATTCAAAAACGCGTAAAAAATGCGAGTTTCGCAGCTGTGTTTTTTCTGCCAAGAGATGCAGAAATGGCTAGAAATTTTACTCATCGTGTGCACATACTCATATTCTGTGGTCTGAAGTACATTCCATGGCTATATAAGCCTCAAAAAACTTGTTCAAAAAATTATTGATATTACATTGATCATCCATATATCTTCTTGGATAGATTTTGTTGCTGCATAAGCCTGAAAAAATGTGTTAAAAAATGTAGGCTGTGTGCACATGTTGCAGATTTGCTGCGTTTTATCGCGTTTTTGCGTTGCGGATTCGTGACAAAACAAGAAGCAAAACTTGATGCCAGCAAAGTGAATGAGAAGCCTAAAGTGTCATGCATATGTTAAGTATTTTTGACTTGCAGATTTGGTACAGAAAATAATTTACAGCATGTCAATTCTCTGTGTTTTTTTTCACCATTGATTTCACTCAAATTAACCAAAAACGCAGAGCAATAGCGCAAGGAAAATTGCACCAAAAATGCACGTTTTTGCAGCTGCATTTTTCCTGCCAAGAGATGCAGAAATGGTGTTGAAATTTTACTCAACGTGTGAACGGACCCTTATCGGTATTATATTGCATACCCTAGACTATTCTATGATCTGGAGTACATTTCCTTGTTATATAACCCTAAAAAGTGCAGAGCCTTTATGAGTCTAGCAATACCACTACATGACAATTTGAACATATACTGTAGTGTATGAGGCCCTCCTTTATCTCTACTACATTGTATCTGAGTCCCTTATTTTACGCCGTTCTTGCTTTCTTCATTAATAAAACTGAAATTTTCTATTTATTAATTAAAAAAATAAATTTTGGTTTACTTAAATTATATATAAATTTTTATTTAAATGCTTTTAAAATTTTACCTTATATACAAGTCATATTTCTTAATATTTTTTTTTCCTATAAAATGAAATTTCTCGTGGATTTGGAATGTTTTATTGTCAGTCTTTAAAGTGGAGTAAAAGTGTGACACCATTGTTCTCAGCAGTGATCTGGGAGTCAGAGATGCTTCCAGGGGTCTTCCCCATGCTGTTCTTCTTCCATTCAGCACTTTTCCCACCCATTCCAACAGTTTCACTCCCCCCCAGCCTTCTTTGTAGGGTCTACCGGAAAAAATACTTGACTTTCCCATTGACTCCCATTATATCTGTTACTTGAAACGAGCACGTGAGTATTAGGAATTCTTCGGTTTGTTCACCTGAGAATTTTACTGCTTGCTCATCTCTAATAAGGAATTTTTAATTAAAGTATCTAAAAAAAAATTCAGATTATGTCAATAAATAGATAGGGATTTAGAATTAAAATTAATTTGGATTATGAATCATCCCTTTAACGTCTGCTGCAATGATTGTCTGTTTATTTCCAGTGGCAGCTGTCTTTGTACATGTAGCTCCCACTGCAGTTGTTACAATGGTGAGAAAGGAAATAAATACAAGTCTAGAGGAGTAGAGGAGGTTAGAAATGCAGAGCTACTTTGCTAGGACACACGAACAGGCGATTTCATATAACAAGAGTGTAATGTATGTAGTACAGTTCATATAGCGTCTTGTGCTTGGGTGCGATGAAAACACAGGAGTCACAGGTTTGATATAGAAAAGTCCTGTATTACTTCATACAAGTTGGCAGAAATAGTCACACAGTTTGCAGACACAGAAACAGGAGACACAGCAGGCCAGTGTAATCCAAGCTCAGCAATCACTCTCCAATACAGATTCAGGATCTTCTTCTCTGTTACCGTAAGTCCATGCAAACGTGGGTCTTTCAAAGAGCAGGGTTCAGAGTCCACAAGTGCTTCAGAGTTCCTCAGTAGGAATAGCTGGAGTACAAGGTCCAAGGCTTACAGGAGTCAAGTCACAGGTTCACTGCAGGCTAGATTCTGAAGCACTGATTGCTCAGGTGTGGCTGCTTAAGAAGCAAAGGAGAGAATCAGGGCGGGAACATGCAAGCTGGAAACTCCATTTTGACTGAGGGCAAGATAGCTGCAGCAAGACAGAAAGTAAAATGGCTGACGAACAAACTGAGTTTCAGGAATATATACATAGAACCTTACATTACTCCCCCTTAAGGACAACCTCCGGATGACCTCAGACCAGGCTTGTGTTGGTACCTCTGATGAAACTGACGGAGCAAGCGAGGAGCATTAACGTTATTGACCGGTTCCCATGAGTTGTCCTCCACTGGGTAGCCCTGCCATTTAATCAGATATTGTAACTGATTTCTATACAACCTGGAATCTAAAATCCTTTCCACCACAAATTCTTCCTGACCATCGACTAGCACTGGGTCAGGGCAAGGAGAGGAACGTCCAGGAAACGTATTGGGTGTCGCAGCCTTTAGTAGGGATACATGAAAGACAGGGTGGATTCTCATAGTTCTGGGCAGTTGAAGACGACAAGCAACGGCACTTATAATTTTACTGATTTTATAGGGTCCAATGTACTTATGTCCCAACTTAGACGATGGAATCCTTAACTTAAGATTTCTGGTTGACAGCCAGACCAAGTCTCCTACCTTGAAAGCTGGTGCAGGTTTACGAAATTTATCTGCTGCTTTCTTGTACCTTTCTTGAGCCGATTCCAGATTTTCCTTTAGAAGATCCATATTCTTCTGTAAAGACGTGATTCTTTCAGCCACTGCTGGTAAAGGCGTTTCTATGGGAAATCGTGGTAGAATGTTAGGATGATAACCTAGATTAGAGTAAAAAGGAGACTGTTTAGTGGAGGCACTCTGAGAGTTGTTATACGAGAACTCAGCTAATGGAAGTAGATCCACCCAATCATCCTGTAGGTGGCAGATAAAGCAGCGGAGATACTGCTCCAGGGTTTGATTGGTTCGTTCGGTCTGTCCATTAGTCTGGGGATGAAAAGCAGAAGAAAGGTTTACTTTAATGTCCAATGCTGCACAGAAATTTTGCCAAAACCTAGAAGTGAATTGCACCCCTCGATCCGAAATAACCTCATCCGGTACTCCATGTAAGCGAAACACATCTTTAATCATCAAATCTGATGTCTGTTTTGCAGTGGGTAAGCCGACACAAGGGATAAAATGTGCTGCCTTTGTTAGACGGTCAACCACCACTAGAATGGTGTTCTTCCCTGAGAGGTTGGTAACTCCACAATGAAGTCCATAGAAATGGATCCCCACGGGCGGGACGGGGTGGGAAGAGGCTGTAACAGACCAGTTGGTGAGGAGCGAGGTGTTTTGCATCTTGCACAGACCTCACAAGAAGTGACATAATTCAAAACATCCTTCCTGCAAGTGGGCCACCAAAAGAAACGAGAAAGAAATTCCTGTGTCTTTAGAATTCCTCTATGCCCAGCTATCTTGGAATCGTGAATGAGTTGCAATACTCTTAATCTGACTGTTTCAGGAATATACAGACGTTGTCCCTGAATCCACACACCATTCTTAAAGACAAGACTTACGTCCCTTGGGGGTTGTGCCAAAAAGGAATCCGCATGGTATGCTTCCTTGATGTCCTTAAGTAGGTCTTGATTATGAATTACTCCTAGGAATCTAGAGTCAGGAAGAATAGTCTTAGGAGGAGTAATTGGACGTGTCTCTGCTGAGTAAATCCTAGAGAGTGCATCAGCCTTTCCATTGCGCGATCCTGGTCTATAAGAGATGATAAAATTAAATTGGTTTAAGAAAAGATTCCAGCGAGCCTGGCGAGGAGTCAGGCACTTAGCCGACCTGATAAACTCAAGGTTACGATGGTCTGTCAGGACGACTATTTGCTGTGCAGCTCCCTGAAGAAGGTGTCTCCATTCTTTGAAGGCGGCAATAATGGCCAACAACTCTCTATTGCCCACATCGTAGTTCCTCTCAGCCGAAGACAACTGCTGGGAAAAGAAGGCACAGGGATGCAAGACATTCTTCTCACCTGTTCTCTGAGAGAGTATAGCTCCAACGGCACAGTCTGAAGCATCCACCTCTATTATGAAGGCAAGCTCGGGTTGGGATGTACTAGGATAGGTGCAGTGGTAAATTTATCTTTTAGACGGGAAAATGCTTCCTGGGCTTGGGGAGTCCAGGAAAACCTAGACTCTTTCCGGGTAAGTTGAGTGATAGGTGACACTACCTCAGAAGAGAAATTTCTAATGAAACGTCTATAGAAGTTGGCAAACCCGATGAAGCGCTGTACCTCCTTCACATTTCTAGGACTTGGCCAATCCTTGATGGCTTGGGTTTTGCTTCCATCCATACTAATTTCTTGTGTAGACAGTACATACCCCAGAAATTGAATTTCGGTCCTATGGAATTCACACTTTTCAAGTTTGATGTAAAGATGATTTTGTCTTAGACGTTCCAAGACCATTCTCACATGTCCATGATGTTCCTCTGTGGAGTTAGAAAAAATTAGAATATCATCCAAATAAATTACCACGAATGTATCTAGGAGATCCCTGAATATGTCATTCACCAAGTGTTGGAAAGTGGCTGGGGCGGTACTCAGACCAAAAGGCATAACTAGATATTCAAAGTGTCCATAGCGTGACCTGAATGCAGTCTTCCATTCATCCCCAGGTCTAATACGGACTAAGTTATAGGCCCCACGAAGATCTAGTTTAGAAAAAATTTTGGCATTCGCACTCTCTCCAATAACTCAGGGATTAAAGGCAATGGATAACGGTTTCTAATAGTAACCTTATTGAGTTCCCTATAGTCTACGCATGGTCTCAGAGATCCATCTTTCTTCTTTACAAAGAAGATGGGTGCACCTGCAGGAGATGAAGAGGGGCGTATGAAGCCCTTGGCTAGATTTTCATCTATGTAATCCTTTAAAGCCTTTAGCTCGGGCCCCGCCAGGGGGTAGATCTTACCAAAAGGTATCTCTGCTCCAGGCAATAATTCAATTGGACAATCATATGGACGGTGAGGAGGAAGCTGGTCAGCGTTCTTCTTGTCACATAAATCCACATAGTCCTGGTATACAGCTGGTAGTTCAGGGACTGACATGATTCCTTTAGGAACAGAGCAAGCTGAAACTTTTGGACTCATCTGTTTCTCTGGAAAGTGTAATTCCTTGGTCTCCCAGTTAATGGTAGGATTCTGAGCCTGCAGCCATGGTAGCCCTAGAATAATGGGAAAGTGGGGAGAAGAGATAAGCATAAAGGACAGTTTCTCTTGATGATCTTTACCCATAAGAACCCTCAAAGGCTCTGTTTCCTGATCCACTGGTCCAGAGGTCAGCAGGGAGCCATCCACAGTTTCCATCTGTACTGGAGTAGCCTTCTTCACTGAACGTTTCCCTGTTTCAGAGCAAAGGAGACATCCATAAAATTTCCACTTGCCCCTGAGTCGATCATAGCAGAGCTAGACACCCAAGCTGAGTCAACCCAGAGTTTGATGGAAAGAAAGCAATGAGAATTGTTTTTCTTACAACTCAGCTGGGACACCGCTGAGGAAACTTGAAAAATGGCAGCGTTTACACAGTCAACGTCCTCAGAGGTAACGGAGTTTAAGTCCGAGAAATCAAGATCTGTTGCTGCAGATCTCTCTGGAGCCTGAGGCTCGGACCTGACAGATCCCCTCTCGCAACACTCACAATGAATGAGTGCTGCAGTAGTCTTACGAGAACGGCTGGGGCAGTTTATAATGAAGTGCCCTGACTTACCACAATAGAAACATAGATTCTCCTTAAAACGATGTTCCTTGCGTGCATCACTAACCCGTCGTTGTAAAGAGTCTACCTGCATGGGTTCAGGTTCAGGTTCCCGTGTAATCCTACTCAAAGGTTCCTTAGCTGGAGAGGAAGGAGGGAAAAGGTTAGTACGATTGCTTTCGAACCATCTCTCTTGCCTGCGTTCAGTCAGACGAGTATCAATACGGATGCAGTAGTTAATAAAGTCACCTAACGCAGTGGGAGGGTCGGCACGAGCAAGTTCATCCTTAATCAGTGGAGATAACCCCTTTCGAAAAATAGATTTTTTGGCGGAACTGTCCCAGGTGGTATCAAGGGCCCATCTCCTGAAATCCAAGGCATATTCAGCTACCGAGTGCTTACCTTGGCGCAAAGCTAACATGGCTGCTTCAGCTGTTGCACCTCGATTGGGGTCATCAAACACCTGCCCCATGGCTGAAATAAAATCATCAAGGTGATTCAAACAATCATCCTCAGTCTCAATCAGAGGGTTTGCCCACATTAAAGCCTTGTTGGTAAGCAACATAATTATAGTAAGCACCTTAGATCGTTCAGTGGGAAATTGTGAAGCATGTGCAGAAAAAAAAAGATTGCATTGATTAATAAATCCCCTGAATTTCTCACGTTCACCGCCAAAACGAAAAGGGGGCAACTTGGGAATCCCAGCACTCGGGGCTACGGCAGGAGCCTGGACTCGCCCCTCTAGAACCTCAATCCTGGCTCGCAAATCCTGGGTAGTCTGTCCAACCACTTGCAAATTGTGATTATTGAGGTCCTGTAGATTTGTAAAACGGGTCTTTATATTCTGCAAATCTGCAAGGATATTATCAGTCACTCCGCAAAGTTCCTTTATGCGGGCCTCCATTTTCCAGATCTTTTAAGACAGGATTACTGGAAGAAGAGGAGAGAAAAAAAAACCAATAGTGTTCACCTGTGGCAACACTGCAGAGAGAAAAAAAAATTAAGGGAACTGCTCACCTGGAATGGTTGTGAGGAGTCACAACCACTACCATCACAGAAAGTTTCAACCAGACATCTGATATCCAGAGTTACAGCAGACAAAAAAGAGAAAAGAAAGGAAAAAAAAACAAAAAAAAAACAATAGTGTTTACCTGTGGTAACACTGCAAAAAGAAAAAACTTAAGGGAATTGCTCACCTGGAATGGTTGTGAGAAGTCACAACCACTGTCATCACAGAAAGTACAACCGGACGTCTGATATCCACAGTACAGCAGACACAGCCTTCCAGACCCAGCAGACACTAACGTTTTGGCTTCAGAATCTTGTAATGTATGTAGTACAGTTCATATAGCGTCTTGTGCTTGGGTGCGATGAAAACACAGGAGTCACAGGTTTGATATAGAAAAGTCCTGTATTACTTCATACAAGTTGGCAGAAATAGTCACACAGTTTGCAGACACAGAAACAGGAGACACAGCAGGCCAGTGTAATCCAAGCTCAGCAATCACTCTCCAATACAGATTCAGGATCTTCTTCTCTGTTACCGTAAGTCCATGCAAACGTGGGTCTTTCAAAGAGCAGGGTTCAGAGTCCACAAGTGCTTCAGAGTTCCTCAGTAGGAATAGCTGGAGTACAAGGTCCAAGGCTTACAGGAGTCAAGTCACAGGTTCACTGCAGGCTAGATTCTGAAGCACTGATTGCTCAGCTGTGGCTGCTTAAGAAGCAAAGGAGAGAATCAGGGCGGGAACATGCAAGCTGGAAACTCCATTTTGACTGAGGGCAAGATAGCTGCAGCAAGACAGAAAGTAAAATGGCTGACGAACAAACTGAGTTTCAGGAATATATACATAGAACCTTACAAAGAGATTGATTGGTAAAAACAGTCATTCAAAGGTCTTGGCATGATAAAGGTCTGCAGCTCTCCCACTGTGTGCTGTGGAGAGCCCATACAGACGCACTGTAAGGGTACGTGTACACAATCAGTAAACGCTGCGGTTTGGTCGCTGCGTACTTGTGCAGCATCCAATCCACAGCGTCCAGATGTTACCCCATAGTGGATGGGATTTCAAGAAATCCCATGCCCACTATGCGTCCAGAGATGCCCACGGCTCACCCGCAGAAACAGGAAAGTAATTACATTTTTGGTATTATCTATATTGACAATCTAATAAGGATACATTTTTTGAAACAACAGTGACCAGTGAAATACTCACATGGAATAAGTAGGAAAAAGGAACCACTAGTTACTAGGATAGATGCTAGAAGTTGATTAGATTCCAAAAAAGTTATCGTAATTTAATTCCAAAAAGGAGCAACCCACTCAAGACAATGTGCCAAAAGAACTGAAATAAGCAAAATCTTAATATCCACTAGTGTTAGATACAAGAGTGGATAAATATATAAATAGGTTAATGAATAAATATGTAAATAAATGGGCAAATAAATATATAAATTAATATATGATATTATATAATAAACCCATCTTGAGTGAGAATATGCAGTTAGACTTGTATCTAACACTAGTGGATATTAAGATTTTTAAACAGGTGTGCTTTTTATTTTTCACTTCTATTTTCTTTCTTTCCCCTTTTGGTTACGCAATTTTAGCATCATTTGGTTTTTAACATATTTATTAATAAAGCCTTGTTTTTTAAATATCTTTCTGCCTTGTACACTAACATTTTTTGGAAAACATTGCTTTTTATTTAAACGAAATGGAAAGGTGGGCTTAGCAGGTGCACAATGATTGCTAGCACTGGGAATGCGGGGGTTAATAGGCCGGACACCAAAGGTATATATCGGCACTTAACCTGGAGCATAATCACCCTGATGAAGGAGGCAGCTTTGCCTTCGAAACGCGTTGGTTTACTTGTGGTCCTTGTGCCGCCCCGTAGTAGCAGTGACGTCACACTCTCAGGGCTCTGTCGACCTCTGTTTCCTAGCGGGTATCCAGGGACGATGCCGGCCGGCGCGCTCCCTGGCTCTACCCAGCTTTCTATCTCCCCCATTCCCATGCTGCCTGCGTGCTTTCCTCAGCAGAGGTACGCAGAACCCCCTCAAGCCCCGCCAAGCAGCCACGCTCCTCCCTCCGCATGGTACTCGGCGAACATACGTCTCTCCCTTCCTTCAGGCACTGCAGTTGCTCTGCACTGGTTCTAAACTCTGGTGAGTGCCATTTATTACCGAACCTGGCAATTATACATATGTCTGTTTCTATTTCTCCACACTAAAGGAGTGTCACTCTGTATGTACATTGATGGTTTTATGTGGCGCCCAGCTGCACTTAGTGCCACAGATCCTAGAAGGGTGCAGTAAAGGATTTCTCCACATGAGGTCCTCAGAGCATACATACACCTCCACCCTACCTCAGACCACCAGAGGGAGCCCTGATAGGGATATAAAAGGAGGGTGGAGGCAGGAAGTCTAAGAGGAGTCAAGCAGAAGTCTAGCAGTGCAGTGCAGTCTAGCTAGAGAGTCTGTCTGCAGAGAAGTCTAGAGAGCACAGCTAATAGCTCAGCAGTGGAAAATAGTCTCCTGCAAGCTAGACACAAGCAGCTCAGACCAGCGAGCTAGGAGCATGCCGACGCGCTAGAGAGCGGCAGAAGAGGCAGCCAACTAACTGCCAGTGTGTATAGCCTAGTGAGGGCCCGAGTAGGCCGAGGGCTAGAGGAGAGAGTAGCATTGGGGGCAGAGGAGCTTTACCAGATCACCCCAGAAAGCATATACCGGACACCGGGTCCGAGCTTACAGGGATCTCTATGACCCAGTAAGACAAAACCGGAATTCCTGGAGAACTACAGGTCCCAGGATCACCCAAGAGCTGATACTTAACAGAGCAAGGGGACACGGAGGCCCTACAAGCAGGGAGTGTGTGCAGGACAGAGACAAAGTTAGGCCTAGCTACAGGCAGGTCAGAGACTTACTACAGAGAGGCAAGAAACAGGAGGCCTTACACCTGCTCACTGGGGAGAATCCGGAAGTGCACCCTTCACCCTACAGTGCTCCGGGACGTTCCTGCACTAATTCCAGTAAAGGTACAGAAGTGACTGGTGTGTGTGCTCCCATTCTTTTCCTTACCCGGCTGGGTTCCCTCCGTTCTGCATCCCTACATCTACGCTGCCCTGAGAGCCTGCTCCACCTGTGGGGAGCGATACCATCTTAGCTGCCACAACATCGACCTCAGGGGACTGCTGCAGCGCTGGCGATCCTCACCAGACACCACAGGTGGCGTCACGAATTACTAACATTATCCCCTGTAAATAATCCCCTTTTTGGTGAGTGCCCAGGGCCACGGACCGAGTCGTGGCTACCGTGACATCCCCCATAGAAGTTAACAGCCTTGATTCCGAGTGCCCCACAGCCCTGGCGGGCGACTCATTTTCACTTGCTTTGAGATCCTCCTATTATTTATAGCACCACCCTTGCCTTTGTAATATTGGGCTTTGGTTGCTTATTTCAGTTCTTTTGGCACATTCCCTTGAGTGGGGCCCTCCTTTTTGGAATTAAATTAACTTTTTTGGAACCTAATCAACTTCTAGCATCTATCCTAGTAACATCAACAAAAGAAAAACGGAGTAAAAAACACAATTTATTTTTTGAAAAAAATTGTATTTATTAAATAAAAAAGATACATATCCATAAAATCACTCAGTGGACTCTCCTTTGATAAAGCAAACGCGAAATGCGCGTCAGGAGTAGCGCGTGGGTCCAGGGCACTGCAGCATTGCACTTTAGCGGTAAGCAAGGCAATTATTATTGACAACTTTGAGCGGTCTAGTGATATGTTATCAGGGGGACTCATATTGTCATTGGTATTGATGTAAATTGCACGCTATCTAAGTATACTTACCTGCTGTGCTTATATATCAAATGTGAGGTGTATACCCTATGTGGGATACGTTATATAATATACCCTGTAGGGGATTATATTTGTAACTGCTGCAACACATTATTTGCTCTGGTCCCATGTGCAATTTTTTATACTAGGGTCTTTTCACCACTGAGTGATTTTATGGATATGTATCTTTTTTATTTAATAAATAAAATTTTTTTCAAAAAATAAATTGTGTTTTTTACTCCGTTTTTCTTTTGTTGATGGTATATTTGGAGTACACAATATAAGTCCTTTACTTACATAATTTGGGGATTGACTGTTGTGGTTATTGCCCACACGGTGTTGATTTTCTTTTCCTCATTTTCTTGGTGTACTGGTTTTATTTGATATCCTAGTAACTAGTGGTTCCTTTGAGCGCAGGTCATATATCTTTTAAACCTACGGTTGTTTTTCCTTTGGGGAGGCACCTTCCCCCATTTGACTCTAGCAGCCAAGGATTTAACCATTGTTTGCTGTTAATTAAGTAAGCACTTGTGTGTATTTTTGTTTTTGTTTTTAGAAAAAAATAAGACTCTTCTTTTCCATACAGTAAATAGGCTGTCTGGGCAAAATAAAAGTTTCACATGGGTTTGGATCGTTAAAAAATAGCAAATCAATAGTTGCCCCGTCACCTACCTGAATCCAGTGTAGACTGCCTATAAGTCTGCGTTGACACAAAGAAGAGGTTACTGTTTCACCTAATTGTTGCAGTCTGTGACTGGCTGCAGCATTTAAGAGACTTGAGTAGCACATTATTGTTTTTTTTCTGATGATGTCATATCACATGACCGCTACTGGCAATCATGGGCTGCAGGGGTCCTGCTGCTGCTGAAAAGGTGACATCATGTTTTGTATCAGTGCAGACTACAGTGTGTCCTGCACTGGATTATTATTTTTTGCTTAGTTATTATGCAAGTTATATTATAATATACTCTCCTGGAGAGGATCCAAATTAATGATGCTCTTTCTTTTTTGTCGTCCTGAATGATTTTTTAATGACATTTTCTGTATGAGAAAATATGCAGGAGGGATATCTGTTTCTGAGTTTACAGGTTGTATCTTTAGTAAAGACTTTGCCAAGTAAGCAACTTTGCCCACAGCACCTTTGACCATGACACCTGTTTGGGCACCTTTGACCATGACACTTGTTTGGGCACCTTTGGCCATGACACCTGTTCACCTGTTCGAAAGGTGTTGCTGCTACATGGCCGAACAATACAAGTGAATGGGGTCCCATTGCAACCATATAGGTACTATTGATTACTTGTGACTTGATTGTCACAGTCAAAGTGGCAGAAGTTGCCTTGTAGACCCAGCCTAAAGTTTTCTGCTGCTCAGGAATGAATGTGAGGTCATATAGACAAACACAATTTACAAATGTAAACAATAACTTTAATGGAAATTAAAGTGCATACATATAACCCTTAAAAACTAGCATTTTAATGATAATTCTTAAAAAACATCTACAAAAACCCTATAGTGCGCAACAACAAAAACATACCAGTCTTGGATATGAGACCAAAACTGGAAGTAAGAAATATTCACACCATGCCAGTCAATGGATCCAACAGGCACACTTATTCTGTCTCCCCTTCCTTATGCATGATTAACAATATATCAAATAAATAACATACATTTATTGAGAGAAACAGGTGTATTAGATTTGGTAGTGGAGTAGTATATGGTTCCAGTTGATACCACCTGTGGCCTACGAATCCCTGAGATATCCGTATTCCTACCCTGCCTGGCAGCAGAAGTTGGCACCCTAGATAATAGGGTTTTGAGTCAAAGCCCTCATTTACATATCATGCACAGACTTTATAAATACTTTTAATACAGATCTGTTTGTGTTTAATGTAATATGGGGACTTTTAGGCAGGCTGTTTATATATGCAGACACTACTGCTGATGGTTCAGGGGGCATGGGGGACCTGAAAGGTTGCCTTTAAGACAGTTAGAGGGGTAAACTTTGTAATAAATATTTCAAAAGCTGTCATTTAGGTCCATAAAAGTTTGTATATTCAGTGATGTATGAATCTTTTAGGTAGGTTTGGAAAAAATACTGTAAAGTAAGAATTTTTTAAAAAATTGAAGTGTTCATGGCTTATTTTTATCAATTTACAAAATACAAAGTGAATGAACAAAAGAGAAATGTAAATCAAATCAATATTTTGTGTGACCGCACTTTCTTGCAGAAGTGACCACAGATGTTCTGTAGATGTCGCTTGTGCAAATCCTTCTGTCTCTTGAAGTAATCCCTGACAGACTTGATGATGGTGAGATCCAGGCTCTGTGGGGCCGTATTATCACTTCTAGTCTCCTTGTTCTTCTTTACACTGAAGCTTTTAATGACATTGGATGCATGTTTTCCGTCATTGTCCTGCGGCAGAAGCTCCACTCAAGTAACCCCAGACTCTTCAAGGAACTCATCTACAGGTTTCGGGAGCATCTTAAATCCATAGGTGCCTCACAGAATTTTAATTATGCCATAAAAACGAAAAATTAATATTTTTCCATTCAAATGTTATTTCAGCCTCAACTTTTTAAGTTACAAAACTGAGGTGCCAGAAAAGCAGGGCTTTAAAGGGAAGGAACAATATTTGAATTTTATCACTCAGTTTTGGCTGGAATACACTGTGGATCAATGTCGTATTTGAAAAGCCCCTGGGGTGCTAAAACATCACAACTTACCTCACTTTGAAGATTACGCTCCTGAACTGATGTTTTGGTGCACTTACCATTTTGTCCCACGGGTGTTTTTCAGAAAAAAAAAGCGTTGAGTGAATGTTGCAGAATGAAAATTGCTAATATGCCAGCTTAGTGCCAAATACATTGGGAACAGTTTGTGCTTCTAAAGACACACGCCCTGTAAGTTGTTAAGTCGGTTCTTCTTGCTACAACAATGCCATACATGTGAATGTGCTAACTGCAGTTTTTGGCGCACTCTGGAGATCACCATGAATGGGGTTATTTGAGTTTGGGAGAACAGATTTCATTTTATTTTGAAAGGGGAATCATGTTGCTTTTCCAGAGCCTTTGAAACCTTCCATATTTCCATTCACAGATGACGGACTTCAGAGGAGTCTTAATATTGCTGGATGAGTTGAAGTTTTTATCAGTATGATTTTGAGGTACATAACAATGTTTTATCACTTTTTAGGCTAGTGTCACATTTATCCTGTACTTTACGCTGTGTTTACATCGGGAGTATTGTCTAGATCAGAAGTCTCAAACTCAACTGGATACATTGGCTGCTCATAGAAAAAATTTGGATATGTAGGTCTGCGTTCTTTGCCGGAGAAGATTACATTTTCAGTGATACCATTATTTTTCTATATGACTTTTTGATCATCATTTTTTTTTGCATGCTTTTTATTCTTTTTGATGGTGTTTATAATATGGGTTATACAACAGGTCTTATCTTTTACTTAAATTTTTACATAAAACAGCATTTTAGTGGCCAAATATTAATACATTGTTGTATCATTTTTTATTTTACTTTTTTTTTAAATATTTTCCTTTTTTTACCCTCAGTTGGCCCCATAGAGTAATATAGCTTTACAATTAGCCCCATATAGTAATTCTGGCACTCATCCTGTAATAATGTCTCCAATCCTGTTACAATGTCCCCAATCCTGTAATAATGTCTCCTGTTCTGCAATAATGTCCCCAATCCAGTAATAATGTCCTCCGTCTGTAATAATGTACCTCATCCTGTAATAATATCCACAATCCTGTAATAATGTCCCTCAGCCTGATAATGTCCCTAATCCTGTAATAATGTCCCTCAGCCTGATAATTTCCCCAATCCTGTAATAATGCCCCCAAGTCTGTAATAATGTTCCTTATTCTGTAATAATGTCCCTCAGCCTGTAATAATGTCACCAATCTTGCAATAATTTCCCCAAGTCTGTAATAATGTCCCGTGCTCTGTAATAATATTCCTTAGCCTTTAATAAAGTCCCCGTCCTGTAATAGTGTCCTTTGTCCTGTATTAATATCCCCAAGCCTGTAAAAAATGTCCACTGTCCTGTAATAATGGTTACATATCCTGTAATAATGCCCCATGTCCTGTAATAATGTCCCAATTCTGAAATAATATCCCCAATCCTGTAATAATGTCCTAATGTGCCCTGTCCTGTAATAATGTCCTTCAGCCCTTAATAATGTCCTTTAGTAATGTCTCAATTCTGTTCCCATCTTATACTAATGTCCCCATTCTATTCCCATCTTATAGTACTGCCCCATTCCTGATCCCATCTTATAGCAATGTCTCCATACTGGTCCCGTCTTATAGTAATGTCCCCATTCTGGTTTCATGTTATAGTAATGTTCTATTCCTGGTCTCCATCTTATAGTAATGTCCCATTCCTGGTCCTATCTTGTAGTAATGTCCCCATCCTGGTCCCATCCTATAGTAATGTCCCCATCCAGGTCCCATCTTATAGTAATGTCCCCATCCTGGTCTCATCTTATAGTAATGTCTCTATTCAGGTTCCATCTTATAGTAATGTCCCCATTCTGGTTCCAGCTTATACTTTTGTCTCATTCCTGCTCCCCATCTTATAGTAATGTCCCCATACCGATCCCCATCTTATAATACTATCCCCATCCTGGTCCCATCTTATAGTAATGTCCCCATCCTGGTGCAATATTATAGTAATGTCCCCATTCTGGTTCCATTCTATAGTAATATCTAGTGATGAGCAAACACTAAAATGTTCGGGTGCTCGCTATTCGGGTCGAGCAAATTGGAATACTGGGTTACTCGACACGAGCAACGAGCCCAATATAAGTCTATGGAAAAACTGAGCATTTTTGCCGCGATCCCCCCGGGGGTCCTTTTAAAGTCTAAAAACGTCTGTACATGATGTAAACACTGCTCAAGTGACACGGAAACATCAAGGGGAATGCCCCTGGAAGCATTTCTGACTCCCAGGTCACAGCTGTGAGCAATGTTGTCAGAGTCTTACGCCATTTTTACAGGCGCACCAAAAAACATACAAAAACGAAACCAAAATGGATTTTCCTGGGAAATATGTCAAGGAATATCCTTTCCAGGGTAATGATTTGTATGTAAGGCAAAATAATGAACCCAAAGTAAAAATGTTCCTCCACCAATTTGTCTATGTTCACACGTAGCGTTTTTGATGCGTTTTTCAACGTTACTATTGCTTTCAACAATACAAATGCATTTACTGTGAAATGTCATTGTAGCATTTAACATCCTAAAGGCACTGCCACACTTAAAGATCGCACCTGCGATCACGACAACGACTTAACCTGGCGAGATCGCTAGTGCGATCGCTATGTGATCGCTAGTTAGATTCCAAACACAACTCATCAGCGATCTGTATAACGACCTCTGCGGTCGTTGGGAAAACCTAGTCCCACTTGCGACGCTGGTGAAGTCATTCATAAAGGGTGTCACACTCAGCGATTCAGGCTCACCAGCGGGACACCAACGACCAAAAAACGTCTCAGAACGTTCATAAGCGATCAACGACATCGCAGCAGGGGCCACATCGCTGCTACATGTCACACACAGCTAAGTCGCTAATGAGATCGCTACTGCGTCATAAATGGTGACGCAGTAGCGATCTCGATAGCGATCTCGCTTAGTGTGGCATACCCTTTAGCTGGCCATGTGGTGTGTGACACATCATCAGACACATCTTGTTTCATTTATGAAGGAGGGACTCTTAAAGTCACAAAGCCAATTTTTACAGGGGCATCAGTCGACATTACTATTCTTAAAGGGCCAATATTAAACAGTGGGTCTCCTATACTGTTACTGCTTATGCATTGAGTGGCTGGGCTGCCAAAAAATAGAACGCACCCCAATACCCCTTTGATGAGATGTACAGGAGGGCCTTATGAAAAAGTGTTCTAATAATAAGAAAATAGGTCTCCCATAGTGTTAGCCTATGCATTAAATGCAAGGCCTGCCCTGCAGCAAAGTAACATATACACCAATAAGCCTCTGAACCCATGTACTGGATGGCCACAGGAAAACCAAGTTTACATTACTCTTTTGCCACTGCCATACTGTTAGTTTATGCATTGAATGCAAGGCCCGGCCTGCATCAAATTCAAACGCACCCAAAAAAGGCTTAGAACCGACGTAGTGGATATACTCAGGAAAAACAAGTTCACATTACTCTTTTGCCACTGCCATAGTTTAAGGAAATAACAAACAGACACAGAACGACCATATGTCCAATAAGGTAATATATTTTATTGAATACACAGGATTTGGAGTTAAAAATATGCTAAAATATACATCATATATAGAAATAGCAGCAAAAGGGCAACATCATAAGGGAAAAGAGTATGCAATAATACAGTGTTACAGATAATGTCACATTGGAACCATAATACAAAAAATATATATATATAAAAAATATAAATAACGAAATGCGTGTATAAGGAATGAGCGACCACAGTGTTAAAAAAAGATCACAACAATGCATAATACAATACGTGCATTAAATATGGTATCTAATAATAAAGTGCAGAAAAGTGCTAATATATAACAAGACACCACTAGGTGTCAGTATGGTACAAGAAAACCACAAGTACCAGTGTAAGTACAATTCACATCAGAACAACATGTGCTAACATGTAACCTGGCACCTCCAGGTGTGAGTGTGATCAAATTGAACACAGGTAACCAATGTACATATGTGGATATTGCATACAACAGCCCAGGATATGCGAAACAACCGCTCAGAATAAAAAAAGTAATCACTAAATAGTAACAATCACTTACGGCTAATACTGCTCCTGGGAACCCAAATGAAGCGCCCACCCGACGCGCGTTTCGGCACGTTGCCTTCATCAGGCAACTGTTATTTTATGCATTGACTGCAAGGCCCGCCCTGCATCAAATTCAAACGCACCCCAAAAAGGCTTTGAACTGACGTAGTGGATGTACACAGGAACTGACGTAGTGGATGTACACAGGAAAACCAAGTTCACATTACTCTTTTGCCACTGCCATACTGTTAGTTTATGCATTGTTTGCAAGGCCTGCCTTGCATCAAATTCAAACGCACCCCAAAAATGCTTTGAACCGACATAGTGGATGTACACAAGAAAACCAAGTTAACATTATTAATTTTGTTCTGCCATACTGTTAACTTCTGCATTGACTGCAAGGCCCGCACTGCATCAAATTCAAACTCACTCCAAAAAGGCTTTGAACTGACGTAGTGGATGTACATAGGATAACCAAGTTCACATTATTCATTTTGTTCTGCCATACTGTTAGCCTATGCATTGACTGCAAGGCCCGGCCTGCATCAAATTCGAACGCACCCAAAAAGGCTTTGAACACACATAGTGGATGTACACAGGAAAACCAAGTTAACATTATTCATTTTGTTCTGCCATA
The DNA here is from genome assembly GCA_033576555.1 of Oophaga sylvatica. Lineage (NCBI taxonomy): Eukaryota > Metazoa > Chordata > Amphibia > Anura > Dendrobatidae > Oophaga > Oophaga sylvatica. The sequence continues at coordinate 289,903,200 of JARQOD010000003.1, read as the reverse complement.
CTGTTAGCCTATGCATTGACTGCAAGGCCTGGCCTGCATCAAATTCAAACGCACCCCAAAAAGGCTTTGAACCGATCTAGTGGAGGTACACAGGAAAACCAAGTTCACATTACTCTTTTGCCACTGCCATGCTGTTAGTTTATGCATTGAATGCAAGGCCCACACTGCATCAAATTCAAACGCACCCCAAAAAAGCTTTGAACCGACGTAGTGGATGTACACAGGAAAACTAAGTTCACATTACTCTTTTGCCACTGTCATACTGTTAGTTTATCCATTGAATGCAAGACCTGGCCTGCATCAAATTCAAACGCACCCCAAAAAGGCTTTGAACCGACGTAGTGGATGTACACAGGAAAACCAAGTTCACATTATTGTTTTGCCACTGCCATACTGTTAGTTTATGCATTGAATGCAAGGCCCGCCCTGCACCAAAGTAACACACACCCCAATAAGCCTTTGATCCCATGTACTTGATGACCACCTGAAAGCATTCTTCCTATTAATTTGTTCCTCCCATATTGTTTGGCTACGCACTGAATAGTTGAGCCTGGAGACCCGGCAGTGGACAATTGCAGTTTTGATGCTAAAGACCCAGCGGTGGACAATTGCAGTGTTAGTGGATCGCTCTCCAGGGCAGTGGGTTACTCGGAACCGGGCTGCTTCTTAAAGGGATGTGTCACAGAAGCAGTGACCTGGTCCGTGGCCCTGGGCATCCAATAAAAGGGAAATATTTACAGGGAATGATAGAGTTTGTAGTAAAGTGTTCTTGACGCCACCTATGGTTTCTGGTCAGAGGTGACTAGCTCTGCAGGGCAGATCCTCTGGGACAGATCGTGTGATGCAGCAGAGTTGAAATAGCTTCCCACAGGTGAAGCTTATTGTCCCAGGGCAGAGAGATGTTGTAGAGAGTAATGGTGCTGGGAGATGTAGCAGAGTGGAGTGCGTGCCGCAGGAAGAATTTGAGGAGACAGTCAGATGCAGTTTCTAAGGCTTTACTCACAGTTCTGGCTGCAGCACAGATGCCCGCTTAGTACAGTGTCCTCCAGGTGAGAGGCTCAGCAAACTCCCAGGTAGATCGGGATACACCTTTCCAGGACTCCTTTCATTATGTTCCTTTCTCTGTCATCTCACTGTGTTGACTTTCCCACCTTTCCTTCCTGTCCAACAAATCGCAATCAGTGTCCCAAGCCAGTAGCCGTGGACCTTGTCGGATAACGTTCACTCTGCATTTCCTTGCTCCTTTATGGCTACCTTTTCGGCGAAGATAATTGCGGTTCAGTAGCTGTGACACTTAGAGATGCCAATGCCTCCGGCTTGCTAGCTGAGTTTTAACCCCTTAACCCCCAAGGGTGGGTTGCACGTTAATGACCGGGCCAATTTTTACAAATCTGACCACTGTCTCTTTATGAGGTTATAACTCTGGAACGCTTCAACGGATCTTCGCGATTCTGAGATTGTTTTCTCGTGACATATTGTACTTCATGATAGTGGTAAAATTTCTTTGATATACCTTGCGTTTATTTTTGAAAAAAACGCAAATATGGCGAAAATTTTGAAAATTTTGCAATTTTCAAACTTTGAATTTTTTTCCCTTAAAACAGAGAAATATGTCACACAAAATAGTTAAGAAATAACATTTCCCACATGTCTACTTTACATCAACACAATTTTGGAACCAAAATTTTTTTTTGTTAGGAAATTATAAGGGTTAAAAGTTGACCAGTGATTTCTCATTTTTACAACAAAATTTACAATGCCATTTTTTTAGGGACCACCTCACATTTGAAGTCACTTTGACGGGTCTATATAGCAGAAAATACCCAAAAGTGACACTATTCTAAAAACTGCACCCCTCAAGGTACTCAAAACCACATTCAAGAAGTTTAATAACCCTTCAGGTGCTTCACAGGAGCTGAAGCAACGTGGAAGGAAAAAATTAATATTTAACTTTTTAGCCACAAAAATGATCTTTTACAAACTTTTTTTTTATTTTCACAAGGGTAAAAGGAGAAAATGGGCAGATAAAGTTGTTGTGCAATTTCTCCTGAGTACGCCAATACCCTATATGTGGGGGAAAACCACTGTTTGGGCACACGGCAGAGCTCGTAAGGGAAGGAGCGCCGTTTGACTTTTTCAAACTAAAATTGGCTGGAGTTGAGATTGGATGCCATGTCGTGTTTGGAGAGCCCCTGATGCGCCTAAACAGTGGAAACCCCCCACAAGTGACACCATTTTGGAAACTAGACCCCCTAAGGAACTTATCTAGATCTGTTGTGAGCACTTTGAACCCCAAAGTGTTTCACAAAAGTTTATAATGCCTGGGTGTGGAAAAAAAAAAACAATTTTCCACAAAAATGATTTTTTAGTCCCAAATTTTTGATTTTTCCCAAGGAAATTGGACCCCAAAAGTTGTTGTCCAATTTGTCCTGAGTACGCTGATACCCCATATGTGGGGGGGGAAACTGTTTGGGCGTACGGCAGGGCTTGGAAAGGAAGCAGTAAAGTTTTGGAATGCAAACATTGATGGGGGTCATGTTCCGTTTGTAGTGCCCCAGATAAGCCTAAACAGTGGAAACCCCCCACAAGTGACCCCATTTTGGAAGCTAGACCCCCTAAGGAACTTATCTAGATCTTTGGTGAGCACTTTGAACCCCCAAGTGCTTCACACAAGTTTATAATGGCCGGGCATGAAAATAAAAAATCCTATTTTTTTCCCACAAAATTATCTCTTAGTCACTAATTTTTTTTTTCCCATAGGTAACAGGAGAAATTGGACCTCAAAAGTTGTTGTCCAATTTGTCCTGAGTACGCTGATATCCCATATGTGGGGGGAACCACTGTTTGGGCGCATGGCAGAGCTCGGAATGGAAGGAGCACCATTTGACTTTTTCCAACCAAAATTGGCTGGAATTGAGATTGGACGCCATGTTGCATTTGGAGAGTCCCTGATGTGCCTAAACAGTGGAAACCCCCCACAAGTGACCCCATTTGGGAAACTAGACCCCCTAAGGAACTTATCTAGATCTTTGGTGAGCAATTTGAACCCCCAAGTGCTTCACACAAGTTTATAACGTAGAGCCGTAAAATTAAAAAATCATATTTTTTCCACAAAATTGATCTTTTCACCACAATTTTTATTTTCCCAAGGGTAACAAGACTCCAAAAGTTATTGTGCAATTTGTCCTGAGTACGCTGATACCCCATATGTGGGGGTAAACCACTGTTTGGGTGCATGGCAGAGTTTGGAAGGGAAGGAGCGCCGTTTGACTTTTTCAACGCAGAATTGGCTGGATGCCATGTCGTGTTTGGAGAGCTCCTGATCTGTCTAAACAGTGGAAACCCCCATAAATGACACCATTTTGGAAACTAGACCCCTCAAGGAACTTATCTAGATGTGTGGTGAGCACTTTGAACCCCAAAGTGCTTCACAGAAGTTTATAACGTACAGCCGTAAAATAAAAGATCTTTTTTTTTTTTTTTTTACAAAAATGATTTTTTCGCCCCCAATATTTTATTTTCACAAGGTTAACAGGAGAAATTGGACCACAAAATTTGTTGTCCAATTTGTCCTGAGTATGCTGATACCCAATATGTGGGAGAAAACTACTGTATGGGTGCACGTCTGGGCTCGGAAGGGAAGTAGTGACGTTTTGGATTGCAGACTTTGATGGAATGGTCTGGGGGCGTCATGTCGCATTTGAAGAGCCCCTGATGCACCTAAACAGTGGAAACCCCCCACAAGTGACCCCATTTTGGAAAATAGACCATAACCCTAATGGGAAAATGGAAATAAATACATTTTTTTAATTTTATTTTTTTTTTCCCTAACTAAGGGGGTGATAAAGGGGGGTTTGATTTACTATTTATAGTGGGTTTTTGTGATTGGCAGCTGTCACGCTAAAAGACGCTTTTTATTGCAAAAAGTAGTTTTTTGCATCACCACATCTTGAGAGCTATAATTTTTGCATATTTTGGCCCACAGAGTCATGTGAGGTCTTATTTTTTGCGGTACGAGGTGACGTTTTTATTGGTACCATTTATGACCACGTGACATTTTTTGATCGCTTTTTATTTCGATTTTTGGGAGGTTAGAATGAACAAAAATCAGCAATTCATGAATTTCTTTTGGGGGAGGCGTTTATACCGTTCCGCGTGTGGTAAAATTGATAAAGCAGTTTTATTCTTCGGGTCAGTACGATTATGGCGATACCTCATTTATATAATTTTTTTTATGTTTTGGTGCTTTTATAGAATAAAAACTATTTTATATAAAAAATCATTATTTTTGCATCGCTTTATTCTGCGAGCTATAACTTTTTTATTTTTTCGCTGATGATGCTGTATGATGGCTCGTTTTTTGCGGGACAAGATCACATTTTCAGCGGTACCATGTTTATTTATATCGGTCTTTTTTGATCGCGTGTTATTCCACTTTTTGTTTGGCGGTATGATGATAAAGCATTGATTTTTTGCTTAGTTTTTTTTTTTTAAGGGGTTCACTAAAGGGGTTAACTAGTGGGACAGTTTTATAGAGGGGGTCGTTATGGACGCGGCAATACCAAATATGTGTACTTTTATTGTTTTGTTTTTTTTATTTACAGGAAGAAATGAATTTATTGGGGAATATTTTTTTTTTTTTTTATGATTTTTTTTTACCACTTTTTATTTTTTTTACTTTTTTACTTTGTCCCAGGGTGGGACATCACAGTACCACTTTTTATTTTTTTTACTTTTTTACTTTGTCCCAGGGTGGGACATCACAGTATTTTAGCAGATCGCTGGTGTGACAGTGTGCACAGCACACTGTCACACCAGCGATCGCTCTGGCAGTGCTTCAGGCTTCTCAGTGCCTGCTCTCAGCAGGCACTGAGGAAGCCGCCTCCCTGCAGGACCCCGGCGCCATCTTGGATCCGGGGACCTGGAGGGAGGACGGACCCTCGGAACAGCGCGACACATCGCGCTGCTTTGAGGGTCTCAGGGGAGCGCGCAGGGAGCCCCCACCCTGCGCGATCCTCCCCTGTGCCCCGGGTGTGCCAGGGGTTAATGTGCCGGGAGCGGTCCGTGACCGCTCCTGACACATAGTGCCGGGTGTCAGCTGTGATAATCAGCTGACACCTGGCGGCGATCAGCTGCGCTCCCCTCGGGAGCGCAGCTGATCGCCCTGGACGTAATATTCCGTCCATGGGAATTAAGTACCAGGTCACATGGACGGAATATTACGTCCAATGGGATTAAGGGGTTAAAGTTCCCCACTAGGCTAAGGGGCCAGTGTCCCTTCTGCGACTTGGTCCCTCCACAATTGGATCGGGCCCACAGATGGATCACTCACTATCCGTGCCCCAAGGACCCCTTCTGTCCTTCCAGAAGCTTCCCTCTGTTCTTCTCTATCTAACGTTCTCTGTCTGGGGCCGAGATGCTACCAGCTCCAGGTCCCCTCCTAGACTGACTTCCTAGACTCTCTTTCCCACTCTCTAAAGCTTCATTTCCCCTCCTTCTTACTTTCTCCACCCACCGCCCATACACTCGTTCCTACCCAGCCTGGGATGAGACCATCCTCCCTTAGGGTACGTCGAGGGTGCCCGGCTGCTATAGTATGTGTGGGGTGCAGGTGTTAGAGTCTTGGGTGGTGCTCCCTCCTTACCTAAGAGTGGGGTATCACACCTCTGGATGAGGTGCAATACCTCTGTGGCGACTGAACCCTCAGGGTCGCCAGATTGGCGCTAAAGACCCTGCAGTTTAAAATTGTATTGTTGACGCAAAAGAACGGCAGTGGACAATTGCAGTGTTAATGCTAATGACCCAGCGGTGGAAAATTGCAATGTTGATGCTAAAGACCCAGCGGTGGACCATTGCAGTGTTGACGCTAAAGACCCTGCAGTTTAAAATTGCATTGTTGATGCTGAAGAATCAGCAGTTGTCAATTGCAGTATTTATGCTAAAGACCCAGTGATAGACAATTGCAGTGTTGACACTGAAGACCCAGCAGTGGACAATTGCAGTGTTAACGCTAAAGACACTGCAGTGGAGCATTTCAGTGTTGAGACTGAGGACCATCAGTGGATAATTGCACTGTTGAGGCTTAAGAACCTGCATTGTTCAATTGCTGTGGTGAGTCAGAAGATCCTGTTTTAGAATTGCAGTTTTGAGGCTGAAGAACTGGCAATGAAGAATTGCATTGTTAAAGAAGATTAACAACCAACAAAGTTTACATTATTATGAAGTTAGTCTCCCATACTATTTGCCTATGCATTGAATGGAAGGTCTGCCCCAAATTTGGACAAACCAAAATACCACTTGGAAAGAGACGTGTATGAAGTCCTCCTAAAAATCAGTTTCCATTACAAAGGAGCGGGTCTCCTATACTTGGAATGCCCATACACTAAGTGTATGGGCTGAGAAACATTTTTCCCTGGGGGGTAAACATCAACCTACTGTGTAAATAATTGTTGTTACGGACATTATAAACACCCTGGCAAAACAATATAGTGGCTGTTTTGATCACGGAACATGGTCACCCTTGCGATCTAGGGGTGGTGTAGGAAGAGATGTGGAATATGGCCTGTGAAAAAGGTCTCCCAGTTTAAAGGAGCGGGTCTCCTATACTTGGAATGCCCATACACTAAGTGTATGGGCTGAGAAACATTTCTCCCTGGGGAGGGGGGACACATCAGCCTAAAGTGCAAATAATAGTTGTTACGGACATCCTAAACACCCTAGCAAAATAATCTAGTGGCTGTTTCATCACGGAACACGGACACCCTCGTGTTCTAGTGGTGTTGGATGATGAGGATGAGGAGGAGGAGGATAATAGGACACCAAATAGCCAAAGTCAGGAAGCGTATACCCCTGTGTGGGTGTGAAGAGGTGCATGGTAATACACCTCCCAAAAAATACACTATACTTGAGGTTATGTTTCGCTGTTTTCATTCGGTGGTGTACAGAAGTCTGCCCCAATCCAGGCCTTGTTCATTTTTATAAGAGTCAGCCTGTCAGCATTTTCTGTTAACAGGCGGATGTGCTAATCAGTTATTATTCCACCAGCGGCACTAAAAACCCACTCTGACAAAACGCTAGTGGCCAGGAAGGCCAAGACCTTCAAGACGTAGAGAGCCAGTTCATGCCAATAATTAAAAGGCATAGAGGAATCACGGAGGGCATTGATATGATCAGCAAGGTAGTCCTTTAACATCTTCCCAAACTTTCCAGGCCTTGTGAGACTACACCGCGACTATGGGCCAGGGCGATGGGAGGGTCTGAGAAAAGTGTCCCAGTACTTTACCAGTGTTCCCCTGCTGGATTGTAGTTGGGTCTCTCTCGCCTCTACTCCATGGTTGGCCAATGAACTGTGACCTCTGCCGCCAGTGTTTTCAGATGGGAATTTTTCAGTAATTCCGCAACAATGGCTCTCTGGTACTGCATCATTTTAATACACCTGGAACAAGAGATTGAAAGTTCTCCTTGTAGCATGGGTCTAGAAGTGTCACCAACCAGTACTGAATGTCCACAAAAATTTTGATAAGGCGAGGGACACGGGAAAGCCAGCGCAACATAAAGTCTGCCATGCGTGCCACACTGATAACTGGCAAGCCTTCCGTGTCCTCACCAACAGGATGACTGACCATGCTGTCCTCCTCCTCCCTGTCCTCATGCCATCCACGCTGAACAGATGGTATGACAATTGTACTTGTAGTACCGTCCATAGCGTAGCTCCTGTCCTCCTCCCCTTCCTCATTGTCAGACAATCCATGTTGGGATGACATGAGGCTGGGCTGAGTGTAATCACCCTGTATGATTCCTTGCTCCATCTCGTCATGCTCCACCTGCAATGCATTCTCTTTGATTGTGAGAAGAGAGCTTTTCAGAATACAGAGAAGCGGGATGGTGACGCTAATTATGGCATCATCGCCGCTCACCATCTTGGTGGACTCCTCAAAGTTTTGTAGGATGGTACATATGTCTGACATCCATGTCCACTCCTGAGGTCTTATGTGTGGATTCTGAACTGAATACCGACGCCCTTGTTGATGCTGGTACTCAACAACTGCCCACTTCTGCTCACAAATCCTTTCCAGCATATGCAGTGTAGAGTTACAATGTCTGGAGACATCACACACCAGTCGGTGAGCTGGAAGCTGCAAATGTTGCTGTAGCACGGCAAGGGTGGCTGAAGCTGTAGCTGATTTTCTAAAATGGGCTCACAGGCGGCGTACTTTCACAAGCAGATCCGTCAGCTCTGGGTAGGTTTTGAGAAACCACTGAACCACGAGGTTAAGCACATAGGCCAGGCATGGTACGTGTGTGAGCTCGCCTTGCCTCAGAGCCGCCACCAGGTTCCGGCCATTGTCACACACCACCATGCCTGGCTATAGGTTCAGTGGTGTCAGCCACATATCTGCCTGCTCTTTCAGAGCTGTTCACAACTCTTCAGCATTGTGAGGTTTGTCACCTAAGTATATTAGCTTTAGCACAGCATGTTGCTGCTTGGCTGAGGCAGTGCTGCAGTGCTTCCATCTTGTGACTGATGTCATCATTTCAAAGATGCAGGCTGAAGAGGAGGAGGAGGAGGATGTGCCTGAGCTGTAGACTGTGGGGCAACCCTGATTGACCAAGGGCCATCAATCCTAGGCATTGGTAGGATGTGTTCCATCCCAAGGTCAGACTGGGTCCCGGTTTCCACTTTGGTAACCCAGTGTGCCGTCACCGAGATGTACTGTCCCTGTCCAGAAGCACTTGTCCACGTTTCCGTGGTTAAGTGTACTTTCCCTGTAACTGCATTGTTGAGGGCAAGTGTAATGTTGTGGGACATGTGCTTGTGTAATGCTGGGACGGCGCTGCCGCCATCAGGTTGAGGAAAGCTTCGGTCTCCACGAGCCCAAAAGGCAACATTTCGAGCGCAAGAAGACGAAAAATGTGTGAATTTAGTACTGTGGCCTGTGGGGCATTGGCTGCGTACTTCTGCTTCTCTCCAATGCCTGGGGTATGGACAACTGAAGGTTGCGCAGGGACATGAACATGGACGTGCTTGCTGATGGTGGTAGTTGAGTGTGTGCAACGACAGGTGCAGGGCAGGAGGCATCTTCGCAGGCACCATGGACATGACATTGACTGCCACGCACAACAGCGGAAGAAGCTGTGGTGTCACCCGTAGACACTGTTCCTGGATTCTTGGGTTCAGCCCACAAAGTCGGATGCTTCGCTGCCATGTGACTGATCATGCTGGTGGTGGTCAGGCTGGTAATTTTGCTACCTCTGCTGATTCGGGCATAGCAGGTGGTGCAAATGGCCTATTTGTGGTTATCGGCAGAGTCTTTAAAAAACAACCAGACTCGGGAATACCGAACAGTTATAATGGCAACTTCCGTCATTTTGGTGTTACGAGGAACGGTTACCTGCCTTCTGTCTGCGGCCATCACACTGCTTCTTCCTGCCTGTTGTGGTGCTATGCCTTCCTCCCCCTGTGTGTTGCTGTCCTCGCTCTGCATGTCCTCCTGCCAGGTTGGGTCAGTTACTATATCATCCACCACCTCCTCTTCCACTTCCACACTCTGGTCCTCCTCCTGACTTTCTGACAATTGTGTCTCATCATCGTCCACCTCTTTTGACACATCCCCACCGTCGCCTTTAAGTGAAAGTGGCTGCTCAAATATTTGGGCAATCTCAGTTTGCCCCCTTCAAGTGTACCGGGCAAGAGTCCAAAATCTATAAAATCTATAAATGGACAACTGAACAGCTCTTCGGTGTGTCCAAGTGTGGGATCAGTTGTCTGCGGGCACTCGGCATGGGAGGTGGAAGGAGGATTAGGGTGAGGAATATGCGGTCCAGACTCACCTCTACTCATACTTGACCATGTGGAAGACAGGGTGCTGGTGGTGGTGGCAAAGAGACTGCTGTCCCTTATGAATTAGAAATCTGTTGCGAGAAGATGTGGGTTTGTTGTGGCACAATTGCAGCTTAACATCAGCCTCTGCCTCTGCATGCACCATCACCAGTTCCCCATCCCTTGCCACGTGCCTTTCCCATTTTAAATGTAGTACAATATTTTCAACGTTCAATAAAAAAGTCAGAATTTCGAGCAAAATTAGATGTGATCCGTGTACGGGAAAAACGCACTTTCAAATATCTTGAATGTAATTTATTTGTTTAACAAACTGGTGTCACTGTCAATAACTGTGGTAAGATGAAGAAAAAACTGTCTAATGTAGCCCTGAAATGCCACAATTTTAGCACACAGATAGTAGTCTAAGGCTGTGTTTCCATGGTCCGGAAACACAGCGCTTTGGACGGAGCGGAAAGTCCGCTCCGCCCAAAGCCCCGCCCCTTTTGAACAAGCGCTCATTCCGGATGTGTTCATGGAACACATCCGGAACACATGCGGAATGACCGCAGGGCTACATAGCCCTGTGTTATTTCCCTTGCGTCGCCGCAGTGTCGCCGCAAGGGAATAGGACATGCTGCGGTCTAAAAAGACGCGCCGCATGTCCGTAAACGCAGGTCTTCAGCCTGCGTGTTTTGAAGCATAGTGGAGACGGGATTTCTTTAAATCCCCTCCACTATGCTGTAACATCTGGATGCTGTGTGTTTGACGCTGCGCCAACGCACAGCGTCAAACACGCAGCTAATCCGGACTGTTTCCTGACCGTGGAAACATACCCTAACATAGATAACACACAGATCAATATGTGGCCTGGATAATTTTGTTTTAACCCAAAATACTGTATAGACATAGGGTAGCAGACAGCCAAAAAAAGTGCAAGGTAGGCCTGAAAAGCAACTATTTGTAGAGCACAGATACACCAGGTGACTGACGAAGATAACAGACTGTTCAATATGTGTCCTGGAGGTTTTTTAATTTTTTTTTACCCAAAAAGACTGTATAGAAATAGGGTAAAGGTACTGCCACACTAAACGCTCCCGCTAACGATCACAATAACGACGCATACTAATGCGATCGTTTTTGTGATCGTTTTAATGTCGCTAGTAGCTGCCACATTTAGCGATCTCGTTAACGACGCATAAGCGGTTAGCGATCTCCTTAACGACTTTGCGATGTAAAAAACAGCGCAAATCGTTCACAAAACGTGCCAGACACAGCGATATAGGCTCACCAGCGGGACGCCAACGATCAAAATACGGTCCAGAACTCTAGTGAACGATCAGCGAGATCACAGCAGGGGCCACGTCGTTGCTACATGCCACACACAACAGCATCACTAACGAGATCGCTAAATAGTGACGTTTTTTAGCGATCCCGTTAGCGATCTTGTTTAGTGTGGCATACCCTTAAGACACAGCAAAAAAAAAGGGTAATGTTGCCCTAATATGCCACAATTTTTGGCAAACAGAGAGATAGGCGTCTGACAAAGATACCACATAGGTCAATATGTGGCCTGGATTTTTTATTATTCACACCAAAATAGTGTACAGAACTATGGTAACAGACAGCAAATACAGTGGAATGTAGGCCTGAATTGCCGCAATTTGTAGGCCACAAATAGCTCAGCTGTCTGACAGCGATACCAAACTGTTACAAAATGTGGTCTATATTTTTAAAATTTTTACCCCAAAATAGTGTTTAGAGCTACGGTAACACACAGAAAAGAAAGATGAAGGGAAGCCTCAAAAGCACACTTTGCAGCCCACAGATAGATGAGGCGTGTCATAGAGATACCAGACTGTTCAATATGTGGCCGGTATTTTTTTAGTTTTTACCCCAAAATAGTGTATACTAGACCTAGGGTAGCAGACAGCCGAAGAAAGTGTAGGGTATGCCTGAAAAACATCTATTTATAGAGCACAGATACACCAGACGTCTGACAGACATAACAGACTGTTCAATATGTGACCTGGAGTTTTTTTTTGTTTTTTTACCTCAAAATACTGTATATACCTAGGGTAGCAGACAGCCAAAAAAAAGTGTAGGGTAGGCCTGAAAAGCAGCTATTTGTAGAGCACAGATACACCAGGCCTCTGACGGAGATAACAGACTGTTCAATATGTGGCCTGGAGTTTTTTTTAATTTTTTTACCCCAAAATAGTGTATAGACCTAGGGTAGCAGACTGCCAAAAAAAAGTGTAAGGTAGGCCTGAAAAACAACTATTTGTAGAGCACAGATACACCAGGTGTCTGACGGAGATAACAGACTGTTCAATATGTGCCCTGGAGGTTTTTTTTTTAATATTTTTTTTACCCTAAAACACTGTATACACCTAGGGTAGCAGACAGCCAAAAAGTGTAATGTAGGCCTGAAAAGACTGTATAAAAATAGGGTAAGACACAGCAAAAAAAAGTGTTATATGCCACCATTTTTGGCACACAGAGAGATAGGAGTCTGCCACAGATATCACACAGGTCAATATGTGGGCTGGATTTCTTTTTTTCCCCAAAAAAACTGTATGGAAATAGGGTAAGACACAGCAAAAAATGATAATGTTGCCCTAATATGCCACAAATTTTTGCACACAGAGAGATAGGAGTCTGACACAGATACCACACTGGTCAATATGTGGCCTGTATTTATTTTTTGTTCACCAAAAAAGACTGTATAGAAATAGGGTAAGACACAGCAAAAAAGGGAAATGTTACCCTGATATGCCACAATTTTTAGCACACAGAGAGACAGGAGTCTGACATAGATACCACACAGGTCAATATGTGGGCTTGAGTTCTTTTTTTTTTACCCAAAAAGACTGTCTAGAAATAGGGTAAGACACAGCAAAAAAGGTACTGTTGCCTGATATGCCACAATTTTTTGCACAAAGAGAGATAGGAGTCGACACAGATACCACACTGGTCACTATGTGGCCTGGATTTTTTTTTATTTTTAACTAAAAAGACTGTCTAAAAAGACACAGCAAAAAAATTGTAATGTTGCCCTGATATTCCACAATTGTTTGCACACAGAGAGATAGGAGTCTGACACAGATACCACACAAGTCACTATGTGGCCTGGATTTTTTATTTTTCACACCAAAATATTGTACAGAACTAGGGTAACAGACAGCAAATACAGTGGAATGTAGGCCTGAATTGCCGCAATTTGTAGGCCACAAATAGCTCAGCTGTCTGACAGCGATACCAAACTGTTCAATATGTGGTCTATAGTTTAAATTTTTTACCCCTAAATAGTGTTTAAAGCTAGGGTAACACACAGCAAATAAAGGTGAAAGGAAGCCTCCAAAGCACACTTTGTAGCCCTCAGATACATGAGACGTGTCACAGAGATACCAGACTGTTCAATATGTGGCCGGTATTTTTATACTTTTTACCCCAAAATAGTGTTTTGAGCTACGTTTACACACAGCAAAAAAAGATGAAGGGAAGCCTCAAAAGCACACTTTATAGCCCACAGATAGATGAAGCGTGTCACAGAGATATCAGACTGTTCAATATGTGGCCGGTATTTTTTTTATTTTTTACCCAAAAATAGTGTATACTAGACCTAGGGTAGCAGACATCCAAAAAAGTGTAATGTAGGCCTGAAAAGCAACTATTATTTTGAGCACAGATACACCAGGCCTCTGACGGAGATAACAGACTGTTCAATATGTGGCCTGAAGTTTTTTTTTTTTTTTTTTTATCCCAAAATACTGTATAGACCTAGGGTCGCAGACAGCAAAAATAGTGTAATGTAGGCATGAAAATCAACTATTTCTAGAGCACAGATAGACCAGGTGTCTGACGGAGAAAACAGACTGTTCAATATGTGGCCTGGAGTTTTTTTTTACATTTTTTTAACCCAAAATACTGTATACCCCTAGGGTAACAAACAGCAAAAACAGTGTAATATAGGCCAGAAATGCCACAATTTGTAGACCACAGATAGATCTGGCGTCTGACGAAGACAGAGCACTGTTAAATATGTGGGCTGGATTTTTTTTGGACCACCAAAATTGTGTCAATTACTAGGCTATGATACTAAGAAAAAAATTGTTGGCGTATTAAAATTTTAAAATATTTAGCGCAATGATATGCGATGCGTGTGGCGTACAAAGCACAGTTATAAACATAAGAATATTTTTTGGCCACCTAAAGATTTTTTGGTCAGCAAAATGGTGTCCAAAAATGTTGTAAGACACTCCAAAAAATACTACAGTACCAAAAAAAAAGCACAGAATTTTCTGCACACTCAGATGTGATGCCTGAGACAAAAAATGCCGTTTTAAATTGCTAGATTTTCACGCTGTTGTATTAAAATGACCTAGCTGTAGTCTGCAGTGTGACCAAGCAAAAAAATGTAGAAAAAAAGGGGGCTCAGGATTGCTTTGTAATAAAATTAGCAGGATTCAGGTGCAAAAAAAATTAATCCTAGCCACGGATACCTGCAACTGGGTATATATATAATAGGCAGCACCAGACAGTAATGGACCCTTTTGAAGTATGCTGTGAGATCTATACACTCACATACAGTGCCTGCATGTCTTGCACTGATGTGAATATGTGCACAAAAACTCCCCTGCCTACCTAGCACTGCAATCTATATACCCCCTATTTAGCCCTTAAAAGGACTGTTGGTTTAGCTGGATTTGTGGATTGAACAATAGTAGACCCACACTAACTAATAAAAGCACAAATCTGACCCTATCTCAGCAGCAGCTATCCTCTACACTATCTGATTCCGGAACTGAATGCACCAAGCAGGGCGGCGGTTGGTCTCTTATAGACCTGATGACGCTGTGCGGCCAGTCAATCACAGTAATACCACAACAAAGATGGCTGTGGCATTACAGTGCGTGGCTGACAATCCCTGCATGTTCATTGGTGCTCTAAAAGGCGCCAAAATTGCAGGGCGGAGACCCGAGCTCCTGCCGAATAATACCGGAAATGCTCGGTGCTCGCCGAATACACCGAGTTCAGTGATACTTGGGCGAGTAGCAAGTAGTGGCGAGCACGTTCGCTCATCACTAGTAATATCCCATTCCTGATCCCCATCTTATAGTAATGTCCACATTCTGGTTCCATCTTATAGTTTTGTCTCATTCCTGCACCTCATCTTATAGAAATGTCCCATTCCTGGTGCCATCTTATAGTAATGTCCCCATCCCGATCCCCATCTTATAATAATGTCCCCATCCTGGTCCCATCTTATAGTAATGTCCCCATCTTGGCTCCATATTATAGTAGTGTCCTAATCCTGGCTCTATATTATAGTAATGTTCCAATCCTGATCACATATTATAGTAATGTCCCCATCCTGGGCCCATCTTATAGTAATGTCCCCATCCTGGTTCCATATTATACTAGTGTCCTAATCCTGGACCCATCTTATAGTAATGTCCCCATCCTGGTTCTATATTATAGTAGTGTCCTCATCCTGGGCCCATCTTATAGTAATGTCCCCATCCTGGTTCCGTATTATAGTAGTGTCCTCATCCTGGTCCTATATTATAGCAATGTTCCAATCCTGGTCACATTTTATAGTAATGTCCCCATCCTGGGCCCATCTTATAGTCATGTCCCCATCCTGTCCATAATGTCCCTTTTGCTGCGTTTTACATACACATAAAAAATTCTTCTAGCCTGACCTTGCTCCCTCCCTTGCGTCCTCTTCTGCTTCCACAGTCTGGGTGCTTAGCAATGACGTCATGTGCGGCTGCGCTGGGACGCCAATGTCAGATGTTGGCCTCTGATTGACCAATAGCTAGTATTGGTATTGCATTGCAGAGAGCTGGTCTCTGTGCAGGATGCATATTCAGCTGCAAAGAAGCACTTACGTCAGCAGGTCCCTGGCTCGCTGGACGCAATTGTCTTAGGGGTACAAGGGCCGCATGACAAAGCCTCAGGGGATGCAAGTGGTTTCCAGGCCGCAAGTTTGAAACCCCTGGTCTAGATTCACCAAAAATTAGATTTAGGTAAAACACTCAAAGGAACCATTTACCATAATAGAACAGATTGAGTCACTTGGCCTTCGTCTGTCTTCTGTTCCAGTGATGTCCCTCTTTTTAGACATCCTCAAAACTGTAATCGATCTTCCTTTTGTGAGCTGAAATACGCTTAAAAAAGTGGACACTACTGGAAGAGAGACTGACAAATTCCAAAGTGACTTTTTTTACTAATTAGAGTGAATTGTTCCCTTGTTGGTTTCATCTGAATTATGTTCTTTGGGGATTTAGATAGAAACCCAGAGGTATCGGTAAGTGCTTAGCAAACAAATAATTGCTTTTATTTTTGTAATGAGATGCACCATTCTGTATAAGTGTCCTTCATGTTAGCACAATTATAGCAATACCAGATTTGCTGAATATATTTTTAATATTTTGTTAACTATGCACAGAAAACATGATTTTTTACAAATAAAACATACCGTATATACTCATGTATAAGCCGACTCGCGTATCAGCCTAGGGTGGAAAATGCAGCAGCTACTGGTAAATTGCAAAAATAAAAATAGATACCAATAAAAGTAAAATTAATTGAGACATCAGTGAGTTAAATGTTTTTGAATATCCATATTGAATCAGGAGCCCCATATAATTCTTCATACAGTTAATGATGGGCCCCATAAAATGCTCCATACAAAATACGCCCCATATAATGCTGCACAAAGGTTAATAATGGCCCCATAAGATGCTCCATAAATAAAATGCCCCATATGCTGCTCCATAAAGGTTATGGCCCCATAAGATGCTCCATATATTTTATGCCCATAAGATGCTCCATAGATTATGCCCCCATAAAATGCTCCATAGATTATGCCCCCATATGATGCTCCATAGATTATGCCCCCATATGATGCTCAATAGATTGTGCCCCCATATGATGCCCCATAGATTATGTCCCCATATGATGCTCAATAGATTGTGCCCCCATATGATGCCCCAGAGACTATGTCCCCATATGATGCTCAATAGATTGTGCCCCCATATGATGCCCCATAGATTATGCCCCCATAAGATGACGCTGCTGCTGCAAAAGAAAAAAAAATGACATACTCACCTCTCGTCGCTGGGGGCCAGGTGCCGGTGTAACCGCTGGCTCAGTACCCGGCGCCTGAGATATTCACCTGTCCCCGGTCCACCGCTGCGTGCCGCTGTCTTCCGGGTCCTCCGGCAGTGAATGCTCAGGCAGAGGGCGTGGCGCGCACTACTTCATCGTGCCCTCTGCCTGAAAATCACAGCCAGAGGACGCGGAGGACACAGCAATGCGCAGCGGTAGATCGGGGACAGGTGAATATCGCATATGCTCACCCCCTCCTGGCACGTTTCTGCAGCCCTCCTGCTTCTCCCGGTCTCCGGCAGCTATTCCTTCCTACAGCGGTCACGTGGTACCGCTCATTAAAGTCATGAATATATGCATATTCATGACTTTAATGAGCGGTACCACGTGACCGCTGCAGGAAGGAGCCTGAGATCGTGGAAGAAGCAGGGGGGCTTCAGAGACGTGCCGGCGAGGGGGTAAGTATGATCTGACACCCCCGCTCCTCCTCCCCCACCGACCCACCGGTATATAACTCGCGTATAAGCCGAGAGGAGGACTTTCAGCGTTAAAAAATGGGCTGAAAATCTCGGCTTATACGCAAGTATATACGGTAGTTATTTAGACATAACATTCTGAGAGCTATAACTTTCTATTTTTTGGCAGACAGAGTCATGTTAAGGCTTTTTTTTTGTCTGATTAGTTTGTTAGGTGTCAGGATTCTCCCTCTGGTTGATCCCAAGCCTTGGCTTCTCCTGCAGTCTCCCATTCAACCTTGACTGCAGTAGATGCTGCTCAGCAAAGAAGTTGGTCTCAGCATTTTGCTCAGACTTGAGTTGTGCATGTTGTTACCACTGCCTCTCCAGGTTCAGCTATGGTAATTAACATTAGACAGCGGTGAGCAGTTATTCCTGAGGCTAAGTCCAGGATTCGCTCTACTGAGCATGGTCGTCAGGTGGCGATCTCTCATTGGTAGTTGGTCGTCAGCTACTCAGGCCCTGCACCGGCTCCAGATTGGTCCGCGAGAAAGGTCCTGTCTGACTGGACTTAGGCGCAGTCTATAAAATGATCTTTGGGGTGCCCGTTGGCGCGCTAGGATAGTTTACACTTGCTGTATGTGTGTGTTGGTGGAAGCGTGACCACTACGTATACACGTGTGCTGCTACTTGCTTTACCAGCGTATTACTGGTCAGGCAGTGTAGGGTGGGAACTGCCACTTGGCTTGGTAACTGTTTCCCGTTCTGTGTGCGGTCCCTGTCTTCTGGAGGGGACTGGCTGATCATGTAAAGGATGCCTTGGCCACTAGGGAGATTCCAGCCACACTGGAGGAATTAATATCTGTTTCCACCCACTTCGACTTTCGGCATTCTGAGCGAAGGTTGGAGCGAGCCCAGTGTAGGCAGAGGTTTCAGCTGGCTCCAAAGTTTGCCAAGCCTCTGAAATCTCCAGCCCAGGTTTTGGAACCACAGGAGGCCATGGAGGTTTCTCGAGCGGAATCCAAGTCTCGTCCCGTTCGAGCAGCACCGATCTGCCATGTTTGTAGGCAGCCTGGTCATTATGCCAGCAAGTGTCCCCAGCGGCAGGAAAATGGCCACGTCTACTGGCAATAGGAGGAGGCTCACTAGACACGGCGGCATTGTCCTCCAAGTTGACCTTTAGGGCGACACTTTCATATGGCTCGACCACCAATTCTGTGGTTTATGTGGACTCTGGGGCTGAGGGCAGTTTTGTGTCTTCTGCCTTCATCCAACAGCACAAAATACCCCTGGTGATGCTCGCCAAGCCAGTTACCATCCGGGTGGTAAATGGGTCCGCATTGCCCTCACAAATCACACATCAGACCATTCCTCTCACTCTGGTCATGTCTCCAGAACATCAGGAGATAATTTCGTTGTTGGTCATACCCGAGGGAATTTACGAGGTATTGTTAGGGATACTCTGGTTATATCATCATTCCCCTCATATTAACTGGTCTACGGGGAGCATAGTGGGATGGAGTGGGTCATGTAAGGGAAGGTGTCTGCGGCTCAGGTTCAGGTTGCTACGTCTGAGGTCACTGCAGATGTGTCCTCCCTTCCTAAACATTTTTGGCAACACGCGGACATGTTCTCCAAAAGAGCAGCGGAGACCCTTCTGAGTGTTTATTAGGAAGTCCGTGTCACCCGCAGTGGCTGGGTTCTTCTTTGTTCAGAAGAAGAATGGGGAAATACGTCCATATATAGATTACAAGGGTCTGACTGCCATTACCATCAAAAACAAATACCCCTTACCACTCATCTCGGAGCTCTTTGTCAGGCTGCAAGGAGCTAGGGTATTTTCTAAATTAGATCTGCGTGGCATGTAAAACTTGATACGAATTAGTGAGGAGGATGAATGGAAGACCGCGTTTAACACACATGACAATCACTATGAATATCTGGTGATGCCATTCGGTCTGTGTAACGCTCTTGCCGTCTTCCAAGACTTTGTTAATGACATCTTCCGGGAGCTGTTATCCACTTCTGTAGTAGTCTATCTGGATGATATTCTTATCTTCTCTTCAGATATTGATACCTACTGGTACTGCCACACTAAACAACATCGCTAACGGGATCGCTAAAAAACGTCACTATTTAGCGATCCCGTTAGCGATGTTGTTGTGTGCGGCATCTACCAGCGACGTGGCCCCTGCTGAGATCCTGCTGTGATCTCGCTCGTCGTTCTTATCGTTCCGGACCCTATTTTTATCGTCGGCGCCCCGCTGGTAAGTATATATCGCTGAGTGTAGCACCTTTTGTTAGCGATTTAGCGGTACTTTTGTACCGCTAAAGTCGTTAAGGAGATCGCTAACCGCGATAGCGTCCTTAACGACATCGCTAAATTAGGCTGCTACTAGCGATATAGAAACAATCCCGCTAGCGATCGCATTAGTATGCGTCGTTATCGTGATCGCTAGCGGGATTGTTTAGTGTGGCAGTACCTTAAGGATGTCTGCAAGATTTTCGAACTCCTGCATGCCAATTCCCTGTTTGCCAAATTAGAGAATTGCGAGTTTGAGCAGGAGTCTTTGCTTTCCTTGGCTATATTATCCCTGCCAAAGGTTTGGCCATGGATCCTGACAAACTTGAGTCCATAATAAACTGACAAGAACCACATTCCCTTAAAGCGATGCAGCGCTTTAATGGGTTTCATCAACTACTACCGCCTGTTCATTCCTCATTTCTCTACTTTAGTAGCTCCTCTGGTAGCCCTCACCAAAAAAGGAGCTAATCCCAAGTTGTTGTCGGAGGAGGTCTCCAGTGCGTTTATCTCTGTGAAGTCTCATTTCACTAGGCTCCTGTGCTACATCGCCCCGATGTGGATAAGCCCTTCATATTGGAAGTGGATGCCTCTTCCATCGGTGCTGGAGCAGTCATGTATCAGAAGGATGCTCAAGGTCGTAAACATCCATGTCTTTTCTTTTCTAATTATGCAAATTGTCTCTTCAGAGAGGAAGAGAGCTAGAACTCTAGTGCCACCTTTTGGAAGGTAGCAATCCTACAAGTCAATGTCGACCCTTTAACGAGCCTTATCACATGACCTAGGATAATAGCCAATCCAGAATCTCAATTTGCAGACACTGTGTTTCGGGGTTCAGCCCCTCGTCAGTGCAAAGCGGAGATCTGGTTTGGCTGTGTGAGAGGCGTCAGACCATTGTCCAAGAAATATCGTCACTCCTTGCGGAGATCAACATGCTAAGCATGCAGATGAGGGAACTTAAAGCCGCAATGCTCCTCTGGGAAATATGCTAATTATGCAAATTGTCTCTTCAGAGAGGAAGAGAGCTAGAACTCTAGTGCCACCTTTTGGAAGGTAGCAATCCTACAAGTCAATGTCGACCCTTTAACGAGCCTTATCACATGACCTAGGATAATAGCCAAACCAGAATCTCAATTTGCAGACACTGTGTTTCGGGGTTCAGCCCCTCGTCAGTGCAAAGCGGAGATCTGGTTTGGCTGTGTGAGAGGCGTCAGACCATTGTCCAAGAAATATCGTCACTCCTTGCGGAGATCAACATGCTAAGCATGCAGATGAGGAGACTTAAAGCCGCAATGCTCCTCTGGGAAATATGCTAATTATGCAAATTGTCTCCAGAGAGGAAGAGAGCTAGAACTCTAGTGCCACCTTTTGGAAGGTAGCAATCCTACAAGTCAATGTCGACCCTTTAACGAGCCTTATCACATGACCTAGGATAATAGCCAAACCAGAATCTCAATTTGCAGACACTGTGTTTCGGGGTTCTTTTCTAAGACCTTCACATCGGCGGAGAGAAACTATTCCACTGGGTACAGGGAGTTACTGGATATGAAATTGGCTTTCTCAGAGTGGAGACATCTCCAAAAGGGGCACATTTTCCCTTCCAAGTGTTCACCGACCACAAAAATCTGCTGTATCTACGGCTCATCGGTTGAACTCTCGTCAAGCCAGATGGTCTTTATTCTTCTCCCGTTTTAATTTCACCCTGCATTTTCTCGCCAGAGAGAAGAACCTGCATGCCAATGCTCTATCCCGTTCTGTTGTCTCATCAGACGAAGGGGACGAGCCTCAGCTTATTGTCCTGTCGGAATGTCTGCGGACGGTAGCTCCCGTTTCGCTTGAGTCAGTGCCTTCGGGCAAGACTCTGGTACCACCAAATCTGTGGCTGGAGGTCCTCTTTTGGGCTCACATGTATAAGTTGGGTGGACATTTCGAGACCAAGAGGACGTCTGAGCTTCTGGCGAGGTCATATTGGTGGCCGTGAATGGTGCGTGATGTTAGGGACTATGTCCAGACATGTGTCTCCTGCGCCAAGAATCGGCCTTCCCGGCAGAGGCCCACGGGCTAGTTACATCCCCTAACGGTCGAAGATAGGCCCTGGGAGTGGTCAGAATGGACTTTATTGTGGGCTTGCCCAAGTCCCATAACAATGCAGTCATCTGGGTGGTCACCGACCATTTCTCCAAGATGGTACATTTAGTTCTCCTTCCACGGGTATAGTCGGCAAAGGCTTTGGTGGTGCTTTTTGTAAAGCACGTCTTCCGTCTACACGGCATGCCTGACAAGATTGTCAGTGACCGGGGTCCCCAGTTCACTTCTCGGTTCTGGAGAGAGCTCTGTCGGTTGCTCAGTAGTGCGCTCAATCTCTCTTCTGCATATCATCCCGAGACGAACGGATTGGTGGAGAGAGGCAATCAGACTCTGGTCACGTACTTGCAGCATTTTGTCTGTGCACAGGGTGGATCCCAAGCCTTGGCTTCTCCTGTGGTCTCCCATTCAGCCTTGACCGCAGTAGATGCTGCTAAGCAAGACATCAGTCTCAACGTCTCTTCTCAGACTCGGGCTGTGCGTGTTGTTAACGCTGCCTCTCCAGGTTCAGCTATGGTAACTAACATTAGACAGCGGCGAGTGGTTATTCCTGAGGCTAAGTCCAGGATTCGCTCTACTGAGCATGCTCGTGAGGTGGCGACCTCTCATGGCTGGTCGGTCATCAGCCGACTCCAGATTGGTCCGCGAGCAAAGTCCTGTCTGACTGGACTTAGGCGCAGTTTATAAAAGTATCTTTGGGGCGCCTGTCGGCACGCTAGGATCATTTACACTTGCTGTGTGTTGGTGGAAGCGTGACTACTCCATATACACCTGTGCTGCTACTTGCTCTATGAGCGTATTTCTGGTCAGGCAGTGTAAGGTGGGAATTCCCGCTTGGCTTGATAACTGTTTCCCGTTCTGTGTGTGGTTAACACAGCAGAGTCACAGAACAAGCGCAACCACCAGCTTAGCCTCCCTGGGGAGGGGTAGCTATAGGGCCCTCCACTTAGCGTCATTTCTACTATGCTCCTGTGAAGCCTAACAGGGCATAGCTTTGAGTGCTCTTAGTCAGTTTACTGCTCTGTGAAGTAACATAGTCAGTGTCTTGCACTCTGTTCACACCGAGTGACGTTTAACTCAGTGTGTTTACGGTGCCAGCTCGCTGCTACGTTGCACCACTGTTCACTAGCTGCGGTTTTCCATCTCTGCACGTTGGACCTCGGGTTGCACTTTACCATTATATTTTATTTAGTGCGTTCCCCAAACCCTAACAGAGTTGAAGCTTTGATTGCTACCATTTTGGGTACATAAACTTGTTTGATCAATTTTTATCCAGATTTTTTTGAACCCAGAAAGAACAAAATTCAGCAATTCAGGAATTGTTTTTATCATCTTCTTTTACGAGATTCACTGTGCAGTAAAAGTGATAAGACAGCTTTGTTCTTTTGGTAAGTACTATTAGGCCGGCGTCACACTCAGGAGGAATACGGACGAGTGAGAGGTGTGAAAACCAGGCATTACACACGGACCAATATTTCTCTATGGGGCAGCTCTGATCATGCGTATTTTTCTCGCCCGTATGTTACGGTGCGAGACACCCGCAGCATGCTGCAATTGTACGCGTATTACGCCCGTTATACGCCAATGAAAGTCTATGGGTGCGAGAAAACTACGGATTACACACGGACCAGACGTGTGACTTTAAAGAAATACGCACTGGTGTCCTTTAGAAAAGACGGCAATTCATCCCTGGCTATACTGTAAAATCACACAGACAGGTTTAATAAAGAATAGAAAGAATAGATTTATACACATAGAATACATATATACAGTACAGACCAAAAGTTTGGACACACCTTTTCATTCAAAGATTTTTCTGTCATTTCATGACTATGAAAATTGTAGAATCACACTGAAGGCATCAAAACTATGAATTAACACATGTGGAATTATACATTACACTTTACAAAAAAGTGTGAAACAACTGAAAATATGTCTTATATTCTAGGTTCTTCAAAGTAGCCACCATTTGCTTTGATTACTGCTTTTCACGCAGAAAAGGTGAATGGCTGGATTCTACATGCCTAGTTCCCACCGTGAAGCATGGAGGAGGTGGTGTGATGATGTGGGGGTGCTTTGCTGGTGATACTGTTGGGGATTTATTCAAAACTGAAGCGGTGAGCGGTCCAGCTCACCCCAAACCATTTCGACTGGGTTCAGGTCTGGTGACTGTGGAGGCAAGGTCATCTGGCGTAGCACCCCAACACTCTCCTTCTTGGTCAAATAGCCCTTACACAGCCTGGAGGTGTGTTTGGGGTCATTGTCCTGTTGAAAAATAAATGATGGTCCAACTAAACGCAAACTGGATGGAATAGCATGCTGCTGCAAGATGCTGTAGTAGCCATTCTGGTTCACTATGCCTTCAATTTTGAATAAATCCCCAACAGTGTCACTAGCAAAGCACCCCCACACCATCACACCACCTCCTCCATGCTTCACGGTGGGAACCAGGCATGTAGAATCCATCCGTTCACCTTTTCTGCGTACAAAGCAGTAATCAAAGCAAAAGGTGGCTACTTTGAAGAACCTAGAATAAAAGACATATTTTCAGTTGTTTCACACTTTTTTGTAAAGTGTAATGTATAATTCCACATGTGTTAATTCATAATTTTGATGCCTTCAGTGTGATTCTACAATTTTCATAGCCATGAAAATACAGGAAAATCTTTGAATGAGAAGGTGTGTCCAAACTTTTGGTCTGCACTGTATATATATTATATATATATATATATATATATATATATATATATATATATATGTCATTGAGACATATATATATATACATATATTTATAGTTCATACACTTCTACATAGTATAATAGCCGCTAATTCAATTGCCGGCTTTTGTGAAATTACAGAACCTGACATGAAATGACACATGGTTTACATACAGTTAGCCATGTCATTTCATGTACTGTAGTTTGATATATGGTTTTCACTAACAATTACATGAGTGTATGTGTGCAAAATTTCATACATGTAGGGGTTAATTAAATGTGTAAATTCGTTGAAAAAAAATGCGTGGGCTCCCGCGCTATTTTCTCCACCAGACAGGCAAAGCCAGCGAGTGGGGGCAGATAATAATAGCCTAGGGAGGGTGCATTTATTTTGTGCCACCCTGGCTTCTAACATCTGCCCCCAGCCACCCCAGAAAAGGCAAATCTATAATTAGATGCGCCCTTTCTGGCACTTAGCCCGTCTATTCCCATTGCGGTGGCTAATGGGTTAATAATGGGTTAAAGATTCTTGAAAACCCGGTCAGCAGGGCGCAAAAGACAGGAATCTTCTTAGTAAATGACAATCTTCATTTATTAAAAATTATTAAAAATTATGGTAAAACAATGAATCCACAACGCGTTTCAACGGAGTGAGTCCGTCTTCCTCAGGTGAAATATGGGAATTTTTAACCCCTTCATGACCCAGCCTATTTTGACCTTAAAGACCTTGCCATTTTTTGCAATTCTGACCAGTGTCCCTTTATGAGGTAATAACTCAGGAACGCTTCAACGGATCCTAGCGATTCTGAGATTGTTTTTTCGTGACATATTGGGCTTTATGTTAGTGGTAAATTTAGGTCGATAATTTTTGCGTTTATTTGTGAAAAAAATGGAACTTTGGCCAAAATTTTGAAAATTTCGCAATTTTCAAATTTTGAATTTTTATTCTGTTAAACCAGAGAATTATGTGACACAAAATAGTTAATAAATAACATTTCCCACATGTCTACTTTACATCAGCACAATTTTGGGAACAACATTTTTTTTTGTTAGGAAGTTATAAGGGTTAAAAGTTGACCAGCGATTTCTCATTTTTACAGCAAAATTTACAAAACCATTTTTTTTAGGGACCACCTCACATTTGAAGTCACTTTGAGGGGTCTATATGGCAGAAAATACCCAAAAGTGACACCATTATAAAAACTGCACCCCTCAAGCTACTCAAAACTACATTCAAGAAGATTATTAACCCTTCAGGTGCTTCACAGGAACTAAAGCAACGTGGAAGGAAAAAATGGACATTTTAATTTTTCCAACAAAATTTTTCTTTTAGCATGGGCATCAGGATAAAATGGACCCTAAAATTTGTTGGGCAATTTCTCCTGAGTATACAGATACCTCATATGTGGTCATAAACCACTGTTTGGGCGCACGGCAGGGCTCAGAAGGGAAGGAGCGCCATTTGACTTTTTGAATGGAAAATATGCTGGAATATTTAGCGGTTGCCATGTCGCATTTGGAGAGTCCCTGTGTGCCTAAACATTGGAGCTCCCCCACAAGTGACCCCATTTTGGAAACTAGACCCCCCAAGGAACTTATCTAGATGCACAGTGAGCACTTTGAACCCCAAGGTGCTTCACAAATTGATCCGTAAAAAAAAGAAAGTACTTTTTTTTCACAAAAATTTTCTTTTAGCCTCAGTTTTTTCATTTTCACATGGGCAACAGGATAAAATGGATCCTAAAATTTGATGGGCAATTTCTCCTGAGTACACCGATACCTCATATGTGGTCATAAACCACTGTTTGGGCACACGGCAGGGCTCAGAAGGGAAGGAGCGCCATTTGACTTTTTGAATGGAAAATATGCTGGAATATTTAGCGATTGCCATGTCGCATTTGGAGAGTCCCTGTGTGCCTAAACATTGGAGCTCCCCCACAAGTGACCCCATTTTGGAAACTAGACCCCCCAAGGAACTTATCTAGATGCAGAGTGAGCACTTTAAACCCCCAGGTGCTTCACAAATTGATCCGTAAAAAAAAGAAAGTACTTTTTTTTCACAAAAATTTTCTTTTAGCCTCAGTTTTTTCATTTTCACATGGGCAACAGTATAAATTGGATCCTAAAATTTGTTGGGCAATTTCTCCTGAGTACACAGATACCTCATATGTGGTCATAAACCACTGTTTGGGCGCACGGCAGGGCTCAGAAGGGAAGGAGCGCCATTTGACTTTTTGAATGGAAAATATGCTGGAATATTTAGCGGATGCCATGTCGCATTTGGAGAGTCCCTGTGTGCCTAAACATTGGAGCTCCCCCACAAGTGACCCCATTTTGGAAACTAGACCCCCCAAGGAACTTATCTAGATGCAGAGTGAGCACTTTGAACCCCCAAGTGCTTCACAAATTGATCCGTAAAAAAAAGAAAGTACTTTTTTTTTCACAAAAATTTTCTTTTAGCCTCAGTTTTTTCATTTTCACATGGGCAACAGTATAAATTGGATCCTAAAATTTGTTGGGCAATTTCTCCTGAGTACACAGATACCTCATATGTGGTCATAAACCACTGTTTGGGCGCACGGCAGGGCTCAGAAGGGAAGGAGCGCCATTTGACTTTTTGAATGGAAAATTAGCTCCAGTCGTTAGCGGACACCATGTCATGTTTGGAGAACCCCTGTATGCCTAAACTTTGGAGCTCCCCCACAAATGACCCCATTTTGGAAACTAGACCCCCTAAGAAACTTATGCAGATGCACAGTGAGCACTTTGAACCCCCAGGTGCTTCACAAAACTTTATAACGCAGAGCCGTGAAAATAAAAAATCATTTTTTTTTCTCAAAAAATTATTATTTAGCCACATATTTTTTATTTTCACAATGGTTACAGGAGAAATTGGACCCCAAAAGTTGTTGTCTAATTTGTCCTAAGTACGCTAGTACCTCACATGTGGGGGAGAACCACTGTTTGGGCACACGTCAGGGCTTGGAAGGGATGTAGTGACGCTTTGAAATGCCGACTTGATGGAATGGTCTGCGGGCGGGCAGAGCCCCTGATGTGCCTAAACAGTAGAAACCCCCCACAAGTGACCACATTTTGTAAACTAGACCCCTCAAGGAACTTAACTAGATGTGTGGTGAGCACCTTGAACCCCAAGTGCTTCACAGAAGTTTGTAATGCAGAGCCGTGAAAATAAAAAATCATTTTTTTCCTCAAAAACTGATTTTTTAACCCACAATTTTTTATTTTCACAAGGGTAACAGGAGAAATTGGACCACAAAAGTTGTTGTACAGTTTGTCCTGAGTACACTGGTACCCCATATGTGGGAGGGGAACCACTGTTTTGGCGCATGGGAGAGCACAGAAGGGAAGGAGCGCCATTTTGGAATGCAGACTTGATGGAATGTTCTGTGGGCGTCATGTTGCCTTTGCAGAGCCCCTGATGTGCCTAAACAGTAGAAACCCCCCACAAGTGACCCCATTTTGGAAACTAGACCCCCCAAGGAGCTTATCTAGATGTGTAGTGAGCACTTTGAACCCCCAAGGGCTACACAGAAGTTTATAACGCCGGGCCATGAAAATAAAAAAATCATATTTTTTCCACAAACATGATCTTTTAGTCCCCAATTTTTTTATTTTCCCAAGGGTAACAGGAGAAATTAGACCTCAAAAGTTGTTGTCCAATTTGTCCTGAGTACGCTGATATCCCATATGTGGGAGAAAACTACTGTATGGGCACACTTCGGGGCTCGGAAGGGAAGAAGTGACGTTTTGAATTGCCGACTTGATGGAATGGTCTGCGGGCGTCATGTTACGTTTGCAGAGTCCCTGATGTGCCTAAACAGTATAAACTCCCCACAAGTGACCCCATTTTGGAAACTAGACCCCACAAGGAACTTATCTAGATGTGTGGTGAGCACTTTGAACCCCCAAGTTCTTCACAGAAGTTTATAACGCAGAGCCGTGAAAATAAAAAATCATTTTTTTTCCACAAAAATAACTTTTTTAGTCCCCAATTTTTTTTCCCAACAGTAACAGGAGAAATTAGACCACCAAAGTTGTTGTGCAATTTTTCCCGAGTACGCTGATACCCCATATGTGGGGGTAAACCACTGTTTGGGCACACGTCGGGGCTTGGAATAAAGGGAGCACTGTTTGACTTTTTGAACGCAAAATTTGCAGGAATCAATGGTGGCGCCATGTCGCGTATGGAGACCCCCTGATGTACCTAAATAGTGGAAACCTCTCAATTCTAACTCCAACCCTAACCCCAACACACCCCTAACCCCAACCCTAACCCCTACACACCCCTAACCCTAATACAAACCCTAACCATAACCCTAACCCCAACACACCCCTAACCCTAATCCCAACTCTAACCATAAACCTAACCACAAGCCTAACCCTAATCCCAACCCTAACCCCAAAACACCCCTAACGCTTATCCCAACCCTAACCCTAATCCCAACCTTAACCCTAATTCCAACCCTAACCCTAATTCCAACCCTAACCCTAATTCCAACCCTAACCCTAGTTCTAACCCTTACCCTAGTTCTAACCCTTACCCTAGTTCTAACCCTAACCCTAGTTCTAACCCTAAGGCTGAGTTCATATTGCGTTTTACCAGCCCGTTCAACATGTAGCGTTGACGGGCTGGTAACGGTATAGCATAACGCGATCGCGTTATGCTATACCCGCTAGTGCAGAGGAATCAGCGATGATTCATCTGTGCTAGCGGTGATGGAGCCCAGATGCTGCAGCCTGCGTCCAAGGCTCCGTCACTGAATGACGACACGTCGCGAACGCATGCTGCTTCATGGCATGCGTTGCGATGCGCACACAAATGGGGTGAATGGCAGCGTTAACGGACTGCGTTACACTGCGTTATACCGCGGTGAAACGCAGTCCATCTAACGGACTGCCATAATGCAATATGAACCCAGCCTGACCCTAAGGCCCCGTGCACACGTTGCGGATTCACTTGCGGATTTTTCTAAAATCCGCAGGTAGAACGACCTGCCTTTTACCTGCGTATTTAGCGCGGATTTGCTGCGTTTTTTCTCTGCGGTTTTACGCCTATAATGGAATAGGTGTAAAATCGCTGCGGAATCCACACAAAGAATTGACATGCTGCGGATTTAAAACCGCAGCAAATCCGCGCTGAAAAATCTGCAGCATGTGCACAGCGTTTTTTTTTTACCATTTATTTGCATTGTACTGTACATGGTTTCTGGATCTGCTGTGGATCCGCAGCGCCAAATCCGCTGCGGATCCGCAGCAAAATCCGCTGCTGATCCGCAGCAAAATCCGCTGCGGATTAGCAGCGAAATCCGCTGCGGATCAGCAGCGAAATCAGCTGCGGATCAGCAGCGAAATCAGCTGCGGATTAGCAGCGAAATCCGCTGCGGATCAGCAGCGAAATCAGCTGCGGATCAGCAGCGAAATCAGCTGCGGATCAGCAGCGAAATCCGCTGTTGATCCGCAGCTGATTTCGCTGCTGATCCGCAGCTGATTTCGCTGCTGATTTCGCTGCTGATCCGCAGCGAAATCAGCAGCGGATCAGCAGCGAAATCAGCTGAGGATCAGCAGCGAAATCAGCTGCGGATCAGCAGCGAAATCAGCTGCGGATCTGCAGCGAAATCCGCTGCGGATCAGCAGCGAAATCCGCTGCGGATCAGCAGCGAAATCAGCAGCGAAATCAGCTGCGGATCAGCAGAGAAATCAGCTGCGGATCAGCAGAGAAATCAACTGCGGATCCGCAGCAAAATCCGCAACGTGTGCACAGGGCCTAATAGGAAAAAAAAAAAATTCTTTATTATTTTTCCCTACCTATGACAGGGGGGGGTTCACTTACTTTTTTTTATTTTGATCACTGTGACAGTTTATCACAGTGATCAAAATAATTTTTTTGACTAGGCAGGGCGCACTGCGCATGCGCCGGCCATTTTCCAAGATGGCGGCGCCCATGAAGAGGCCCGGGCGGACGCCGGGACCGATCCAGGGACATCGGTGGATCAGGAGAGGTGAGTAGGGTGGTCGGAAGGTTAGGGGGGGGATCGGAAGGTGGGGGCACCGGAGCAAAGGAGGAGGGGAGCTGTTAGTGACGGCGGTGACCGATCGCTGCCATCTTTCGGTGGCGGCGGCCGATCGACGCCGTGAATCCGTGTGGGGGGGTCAGGGCTCGGTGTCCAGCCATGGGAGATGCTATTGCAGCATCGGCCATGGCTGGATTGTAATATTTCACCAATTATATTGGTGAAATATTACAGATTGCTCTGATTGGCTGTTTCACTTTTAACAGCCAATCAGAGCGATCGTGGCCACGGGGGGGTTAAGCCAACCCCCCTGTGGTGAAGCACAAAGGGTCCTGTGCCGGCGGGTCGGGTGACCTTTCAGTGACCCCGGTCTCCCGGCCCGCAGGAACGCGATCCTTTCATGATGCCACATAGGCGTCATGGGTCGGATTGGCACAGGTTTTCATGACGCCTACGTGGCGTCATGGGTCGGGAAGGGGTTAATAAATTAAGATTGTCATTTACTAAGAAGATTCCTGTCTTTTGCGCCCTGCTGACCGGGTTTTCAAGAATCTTTCTCAATAGTATCCCACTCGGGGTACCCGGCTGGAGCAGCATTAGATTTCTTAATTGCTTACAACACTTACACCTGGCTGGCGCTCCTACAGACTGTCTATCCCACGTGTCTCATCAATAATGGGTTAAAGTCACCTTGCTATTGAAAGGCCAGGTTAAAAATTGAGAGGTGTCAATTAGGCAGCTATCAATTATTAATCCTATTGTATGAAATTTTAAAAAAAAACACGCACACATTAATTAAAAATCATTTTAATGAAATAAGCACACAGTTTTTGACCATATTTTATTTGACTGATATTCCTTCGATTCCCTTGTTCTCCTGTAATAAAAAAATAATAAAACAACATTATTCTTACCTATCCGGCGCTCTGTCAGGTCCCCCTATGTAATCCTTCTGAAAGGGTTAACGTTTACTGCGGGGACCGCAGCTAATGCTGTCAGCCTCGCAAGTAAACCCCCGAATGAATCATCTCTTCTCCCAGCTGACAGGAGAGGAAGTGATTAGCTGGGAAGCTTAATTTATTGTTTCCCATGCTAATCAGTTCAGTTCAGGTCAGCCAAGGACTCCCTGTGACGTCACTGATGCTGTGTGGTGTCCCCGATTGACCTGAAGTGAACTGATTACCGTGGGAAACATTCAATTAAGCTTCCCAGCTAATCAGCTAACCTCCTGTGAGCCGGGAGAGGAGCTCATTCGTTCTGGGGCTTACAGCGAGGATGGCAGCATTAGCTGCGCTGCTTGCTGTAAACCTGTTAACCATTTGTGAAGGCTTAGGCTGTGTTTCCACTATCAGGAAACACAGCGTATATGACGGAGCGGAAACTCCGCTCCGTCTAAGCCCCGCCCCCTTTCTGACGCGCGTTATTTCCGGAGGTGTTCAGTACACCTCCGGAACACCTCCGGAAAGAACGCAGGGCTACATAGCCCTGTGTTAAATTCTGTTGCGGCGACGCACCGTCGCCGCAACACGCGAGGACATGCTGCGGTCTGAAAAGACGCGCCGCATGTCCGTTTACGCAGGTCTCCCGCCTGCGTGTTGTTACGCATAGTGGAGACGGGATTTCTTGAAATCCCCTCCACTATGCTGTAACATCTGGACACTGCGTGTTTGGCGCTGCGCCAGCGCACAGCGCCAAACACGCAGCGTTTACTGATCGTGGAAACTCACCCTTACAGCGAGGGACCTGACTGATCGAGGGAGAGGTAAGAATAAGCTTGCTTTATTATTTTTTTTATTACAGGAGAACAAGGGATTCGAAGGATTACGAGTACAATAAAAGATGGTCAAAAACTGAGTATTTATTTCATTAAAATGATTTTTAATTAATGTGTGTGGTATTTTTAAACATTTCATACAATAGGATTAATAATTGAGAGTTGTCTAATTGACAACTCTCAATTTTTAACCTGGCGTAAATTCACCTTTCAATAGCAAGGTGGACTTAACCCATTATTAACCCCTTAGCCACCGCTACTGGGCAATGGGAATAGACGGGCTAAGTGCCAGAAAAGACGCATCTAATCATAGATGTGCCTTTTCTGGGGTGGCTGGGGGCAGATGTTAGTAGCCAGGGGGGGCACAAAAATAATGGTCCCTCTCTGGGCTACTAATATCTGTCTTCAGTCGCTGGCTTTCCCTGTCTGGTGGAGAAAATAGCACGGGAGCCCACGCATTTTTTACAACGAATTTACACATTTAATTAACCGCTACATGTATGAAATTTTGCACACATACACTCATGTAATTGTTAGTGAAAACCATATATCAAACTACATGAAATGACATGGTTAACTGTATGTAAACCATGTGTCATTTCATGTCGGGTTCTGTAATTACACAAAAGCCGGCAATAGAATTAGCGGCTATTATACTATGTAGAAGTGTTTGAACTATAAATATAAATATATATATATATATATGTCACAATGACATATATATATATATATATATATTCTATGTGTATATATCTATTCTTTATTTTGTGATGTAAAAACTGTCATTGGGATCCATTATATGTCAGTTTTGCAAGCCGGCGAGAAATTCTCGCCGTACGGATGCCATACGGATGCTTATATGCGCAAAATACACAGCCACACCTTGACAACGGATGAAATATGGATAAATGTGCCGGCAACATTTCTGCGTAATACGGCCGTACAATACGGTCCGTTTTTTTCTTTGGTGAGTGTGACGCCGGCCTTACACTGATACCAGGTTTAGATTTTTTTTGTGCTTAGCTACCTTTGCACACTTATCACAATATTTTACAAAAAATAATCATTTGCTTTTGCATCGCCATATTCTGAAAGCTACAACTTTTTTATTTTTCTGCCGAAAGAGACATATCTGGGATTGCTTTTGGCAGTGTGAGTTGGTTTTCAGTAAAACCATTTTTTAACATATAATTTTTTAATCACTTTTTATTTATTTTTTGTATCAGTTGGAAGAAAAAGCTAAATTTTTGGTGCGTTATTGAATTTATTTTTACAGAAATACAGAATAAATAATGTGACAACTTTATAGTTGAAGCTTTTGTCAATGTGGCAATACTGATCACGCGGACATTTTTCACATTTATTTTTGTTCTTACACAAAAGCTGCGTTTTTGTAGTGAAAAAGTTTTTTTTTCATTTTTTTTGTGTGGTTTTCCTTTAACATTTTTACTAATTTTATTGATCTTTTTGTTAGAAATTTTTACTTCCTCCCACTTGCACTGCATGATTAATGCAGCATGTACTTCCATGACAGATGCAACCGCAATAAAAAGGGACCATTTTTTATAAATTCCAATAATGATAGAAAACACTTTTTTATGTTGGTATGATGCAATTATATAATGTTGAATAAAAATATTGTACTTCTAAAAGCAGTACACTTTCAGACTTAATAAACCTGATTGGCAGGGCAATCAGGGCAAGCTATCGTCAGTCTAAAGCTTGCTGTAAGGTAATATTTAATACTAGGCTGGGGATTGGAATGACATCTCTATTGTGGAGTGGTTGTGTATAACATATATGCCAGTAGCTTTTCCTGCATGTACAGCAAACATAAGCTATAAACTTGATGTGAACATAGCTTAACACGATACTCGGAGAAGACAGAACATGTTGTGGTACCTTAGTTACATAAGGCTCCAGAATTCCAAAGCCATGTGTTAATGCGGTGACAGCAGCCAGCTAGTCAGCTAGTACAAGGGAGGCTGCAGTTGTGGCTTCTATAGTGGCTTCTATAAGGAGTTACTAGGGCCAATTCAGGGAAGCCCAGCTTCTTTGTAGCATCAGTTACCCAATGAGAATGATTCAGCACTGTGCTGAATGTAACCTAGTTTTCCCAGTCTCGGCAGCAGTCTCAAAACATATGATCAATCCGCTATTGCAGTATTCAGGGCTGCCACTAGGAATTTCGGGGCCCCATACTGGCAAAATTTATGGGGCCCCCCTTGAGACTCCACCCAGGCTCCACCCCAGGTCCGCCTCCACCCTAGCTCCTCCTGCACCACACGAACCTTCCAAAATCACTCTGCCCTTTCTTGGAAAAACTCCACTTCTGCACCACGCCCTCACCAATGACACATTAAAATTTATCACATACATAGCCATCAGCTTTTCTGTATTGCTCACAGTGTAAGTACCCCGACCGGTGGCCTCCACATAACAGAAATCCCGCATCGCTGATTGGTCGCTCCCGGCCGGACGCAACCAATCAGCGACAGGCGCAGTCCAGCCACGACCAATCAGCGACGCGGGATTTCCATTACAGACAGAATTAGACGATTATATAGTAGATTGCTATTGGGGAGTCAAAGGGGGAGGGGGAAGGAATAATTATACAATCATTCCTTACCCCACCCCGCCTTTGACTCCTCAATAGCAATGTATATATAAGTACAATCACGTACTGAAATAGTGGACAAACTAATACATGGACTTGTTATTTACTCACTCAGCCGGTGTTGCCGCCGCACCCACCACCCAGTCAAGAAGAATTTAATGGTCGTCTCAGCCTGCCCATTGATGCCGCCTCAGCCTGCCCACCAAATAAATGGAAAGTTTATATTACAGCATATTTAATCACTGAGTATACGTTACAAAAAATTATCTTTATTGGTATTTATTAAAAACCTATAAATTATAGAACATAAATACACCTCAAAACGTAACTAAGTGATTATGTAAAAGAACTAAAATAAATAAAATAGGAGTCAAGAGTAAAGGGGTGATCACCCCATTTATTTATTTTACTCACTTTTATAGCAGTAATCTTTCCAAAACACTTTAGGGTATGTTCCCACAGTCACTAAATGCTACGGTAAAGTAGACCTCTTAAGGAGCTTATCTAGATGTGTGGTGAGAACTTTGAACCCCCAAGTGCTTGACAGAGGTTTATAATGTAGAGCCATAAAAAATAAAAAATCTTTTTTCACAAAAATGGTATTTTCACCCCCATTTTTTATTTTCCCAAGTGTAACAGGAGAAATTGGACCCCAAAAGTTGTTGTACAATTTGTCCAGAGTATGCCAAAACCCCAATATGTGGGGGAACCACTGTTTGGGCGCACGGCAGAGCTTGCAAAGGAAGGAGCACAGTTTGACTTTTTCAACGCAGAATTGGCTGGAATTGAGATCAGAACACATGTCGCATTCAGAGAGCCCCTGATGTGCCTAAACAGTGGAAACTCCCCAATTCTAACTCCAACACACCCCTAACCATAACTATTGCCCCAACCCTAACTATAGCCCCAAGCCCAACCCTAATGGTAAAAAGGAAATACATTTTTTTATTTTATTATTTTTCCCTAACTAAGGGGCTGGTAAAGGGGGGTTTGATTTACTATTTATAGCGGGTTTTTATGTTTGGCAGCTGTCACATGCTAAAAGACGCTTTTAATAGCAAAACATTTTTTTTGGCATCACCACAGAGTTATGTGAGGTCTTGCTTTTTGTGGGAAGAGTTGATGTTTTTATTGGTACCATTTTTGGGGAAACTGACTTTTTTTGATCGCTTTTTATTCCAATTTTTGGGAGGCAGAATGAACAAAACAAGCAATGAATGAATTTCTTTTTTTTTTTTTGGGGGGGTGCGTTTATACCATTCCACGTGTGGTAAAATTGATAAAGCAGTTTTATTCTTCGGGACTGTACGATTACAGCGATACCTCATTTATATCTTTTTTTATCATTTGGTGATTTTATACAATAAAAACTTTTATATAAAAAATAATTTTTTCATCGCTTTATTCTGAGACCTTTATTTATTTTTCAATTTTTTCCAGTGATGGAGCTATATGTTGGCCTTTTTTTTTTGCTGAACAAGTTGACGTTTACAATGGTACCATGTTTATTTATATCCATCTTTTTGATTGCGTGTTATCACCCTTTTTTTTTTTGGCAGTATGATAAAGCATTGCTTTTTGGCCTTTTTTTTAATGGTGTTCACTAAAGGGGTTAAAAGGAATCTGTCACTCCTTTTTTGCCCTATGAGATAGGGCCACCGCCATCAGGGGCTTATCTACTGCATTCTGTAATGCTGTAGATAAGCCCCCCATGTCATCAGAAAGTGAAGAAAAACGAGTTATAAAATACTCACCCAGGGGCGTTCCAGGGGGCAGTCCGGTCCGGAGGGAGTCGTGGTCCGTTTCGGCACCTCCCGTCTAGTAGCGAAGCCGGCCTCTTCTTTACGTCCCGTCGTGGCTCCTGCGTAGGCGCACTGCTCTGCCCTGGTGAGGGCAGAGCAGAGTACTGTAGTGCGCAGGCGTCGGGAAAGGTCAGAGAGGTCCAGCGCCTGCGCACTGCAGTACTCTGCTCTGCCCTCACCAGGGCAGAGCAGTGCGCCTGCGCAGGAGCCGCGACGGGACGTAAAGAAGAGGCCGGCTTCGCTACAAGACGGGAGGGGCCGAACCGGACCGCGACTTCCTCCAGACCGGACCGCCCTCCGGAACGCCCCTGGGTGAGTATTTTATAACTCGTTTTTCTTCACTTTCAGGTTACATTGGGGGCTTATCTACAGCATTACAAAATGCTGTAGATAAGCCCCTGATGGCGGTGACCATATCTCATAGGGCAAAAAAGGGTGACAGATTCCCTTTAACTAGTGGGACAATTCTATAGGTCGGGTCGTTGCAGACGCGGTGGTGATACTAAATATGTGTACTTTTAGTGTTGAGATTAATTTTTTTTCAAAGATTGATTTAATGATGGAATATTGTTTTTTTTTATATATATAATTTTACAATTATTTATTTTTTTAAATTATATCTTTTACACTTTGTCCTGCTCTGAGGGCCCTGTTGGAATGCTGCATGCGGCCCAGGGCAGGCAGGGGTGGCTGGCCGCACGCAGCATTCCAACAGGGCCCCGTCCCCAGGGCCCATTTTGATGGATGCTGCACCTGCGGGCCCCTCCTGCCTGCCCTGGGTCGGCCCTCGCCGCCTGCCCTGGGGGCCCTGTTGGTGGATGCTGCGGGCCCCTTCTGCATGCCCTGGGGAGCGCCCCTCCTGCCTGCCCTGGGGGCCCTGTTGGTGGATGCTGCGGGCCCCTTCTGCATGCCCTGGGAAGGGCCCCTCCTGCCTGGCTTGTTGGTGGATGCTGCAGGCCCCTTCTGCATGCCCTAGGGGCCCTGTTGGTGGATGTTGGGGCCCCCCCTTCCTGCCATGGGCCCTGTTGGTGGTGCTTGGTGGATGCTGTGGCTGTGCCTGGGCCCCCCCCCACAGACTACTCACCCTGCTTGCCTGCCGCCTCCATATGCACCGATCCCCGCCGTTCGGTCCGCTGCTCCGCACGCCGCCGCTGCCCGCCGCCGCTCCCAGCCATGTGGCACACATAGAGACATAGCACACTGTCACGCTGCTCTGCTCTGCTCCGGAATAAGGAAGTGGAGCGAGCAGAGCAGCGTGTGACATCATGTGAAGCTGGCTGGACCATGATGCAACAGGGTGGGCCGTAGCTTAAAGCTACAGTGCCTTTTCATTTCCAGCGTTTGTGAGGATTCAGGAATATAAAGCGGCGAAGCACTGCCTGCTGCCGGACCGTGCTGCGGCGCTGCCAGCGTGCGCGGGCCCCCCTATATCACTGGGCCCCATACACTAGTAAGGGCTGTAATGCCCTGATGGTGGCCCTGGCCGTATAATTTCACCAAATTAAGTGCAAGTAGCTTAACTTTACTGACCGCAATTACAGTCTCATTATTATTTTTGGCTGCACTCATTTTCTTTAGCATCTTTACACTTTAACCCCTTAGTGACGGAGCCAATTTGCAGCTTAATGACCGGGCCAATTTTTACAATTCTGACCACTGTCACTTTATGAGGTTATAACTCTGGAACGCTTTAACGGATCTCACTGATTCTGAGATTGTTTTTCGTGACATATCTTACTTCATGTTAGTGGTAAAATTATTTTGATATGACTTGCGTTTATTTATGAAAAAATGGAAATATGGCGAACATTTTTTAAATATAGCAATTTTCAAACTTTTAACCCCTTTACCTCCAAGGGTGGTTTGCACTATTGGCCCCTTAGAGAAAGGAAAAAGCAAATATATTTCTGATGTGAATAGCGCTACTGCGGTTAACATTTTTGTGGCGTCTAAACATTTCCGTAATGTGCTCCATAGGGAAGTTTCCACATTGTCTTTCTATGGTACAGAAAAAATCCACAAGCCTCTAAAGGGTGGAGAATTCAAAAGAAAAATTCTTAATAGAGAATCCTTTTAGATCTTTAAATTTCAGACAATGATACCACTAGGACTTAATATCAGACAAGATGTTATCTTACAATATAATTAATATTTGTCTGCTTTCTAGTATGTACCTTTTGGTGATTTGTGTATTTGGTACTAGATGGGATTGGCCTTTCCAGTCGTGGCATTCTTCATTCTCCTTTTTAAATTCACAAGCAAAGCACATAATGATAGACCATGATTAACCCCTTAACCCCCAAGGGTGGTTTGCACGTTAATGACCGGGCCAAATTTTACAATTCTGACCACTGTCTCTTTATGCGGTTATAACTCTGGAACGCTTCAATGTATCTTCGCGATTCTGAGGTTGTTTTCTCGTGACATATTTTACTTCACATTAGTGGTAAAATTTCTTCGATATAACTTGCGTTTATTTTTAAAAAAACGGAAATATGGCAAAAATTTTGAAAATTTTGCAATTTAATTTAAAACAGAGAAATATGTCACACAAAATAGTTAAGAAATAACATTTCCCACATGTCTACTTTACATCAGCACAATTTTGGAACCAAAATTTTTTTTGTTAGGAAATTATAAGGGTTAAAAGTTGACCAGCGATTTCTCATTTTTACAACAAAATTTACAAAGCCATTTTTTTAGGGACCACCTCACATTTGAAGTCACTTTGAGGGGTCTATATGGCAGAAAATACCCAAAAGTGACACCATTATTAAAACTGCACCCCTCAAGGTACTCAAAACCACATTCAAGAAGTTTATTAACCCTTCAGGTGCTTCACAGGAGCTGAAGCAACGTGGAAGGAAAAAATGAACATTTAACTTTTTAGTCACAAAAATGATCTTTTACAAACATTTTTTTTATTTTCACAAGGGTAATAGGAGAAAATGGAAAGACAAAGATGTTGTGCAATTTCTCCGGAGTACACCAATAGTGTTGAGCGATACGATACTGCAAATATCGGGTATCGGCCGATATTAGCTCTATCGGCCTTTCGATTCCGAATACCGATATTTTCGTCATATCGAATACCGGAATCGGATTTGTCACTGTCACTGTGAGTGTCCGTCGGTCGGGTCTGTCAGGAGTCAGCGGCACTTACCTGGCAGAAGATCTCCGGCGGTCACGTCCTGGACTGCTTGATGGCCGCCATTATCTTCTCCCTGGCGGTCACATGCAGTTTTTCGCGATAACTGCAGTGACTGCAGGGTAATTCTGGCCGTAAACCAGTCCGATGACGTCACCGCCGGGGAAGCAGGTAATCAGCTGTGCTGCGCCGGGATGACAGGCTCTGCCTGTCATTCTGATGTAGCAGAGCTGGATCGTCGTGGGACACTCGTTACTATGGACTGCGTCGGTCAGGTGGTATACTTTTTTTTATTTTTTTTTTAATTTTTTTACAGGAGATCGATGGCGTCGCAGGATGAGACTGTAATAAAGTAATGAAAACTGTGTTTTTTTTTTTTTTATTAAATTAAAAAACTTTTTTATGAACATTCACCCGTCCGGGTAGATCAACAATTTAACTATTTACATACAGGGACCCTGTCCGGGTTATTTATAATTCTTTGGCAGGGGTGTTCCAGGTACCACCTGGTACTCTTCTGATGCTTGCCAAACATCCGAGACACCAAGGACCACCAGGACCTGATGACGTCGTGTGGCCTGTACAGTCAAGTCGTGACCCGCTATCTGGGTCTGTGTGGCCACCTCTTTCATCTCCCTCCGGGTCTGGAACCCTATGTCCCGGACTGAACGAACCCCAGGGGGCCTAACAGGCGCCGGGTACGGGCCAGCTATACTTATCATGTCCATAGCTGGGGCTGCTGAGGAGACCACTGAGGGAGGCTGGGGAGATTTACGGCGTGGGGTGGGCACTTTTGCAGAGGCCTGGATGTGGGAGGCTGAAGGCTCCGAGGGTCTCACAGGTTCCTGACACTCTGGGGAGTAGGGGTCGCACCTGGTAACATTTAGGGCGTACCATCAATTGTAACCCCAGTGTCGGGTGTAAGTCACCAAGTCTCCTGGCAACAGGTCCCTCCCCGGGTGTCCTTCTGGGAGGTGAGCCTCCACGTCCCGCCGGTTCACAAAAACTTCTAAATAAAGTCCAGGCTCCTGGATGAAGACCCAACCACCTTTCAATTTAAAGCTCCGTACTGCACCCTTACGCCGTGGCTCCCACAGGGTTCCTTTATCTTTTCTCATCCGGTCCTTATCTGCCCGGTCCTTCTCCAGTTGACGTTGCCGAAGCTTTTGGGATTCTCGCTGCTCCCTTTGTCGCTCGGCTTCCCGCTCCCAACGTCTCCACTCTTCCTCCTGACGCCGGTTGTAATTCTCCTCCACCAGCTGCTCCATGTCTCCACCATCAAATGCCAGCTTACAGTGTCCGGTTTGCGGCAGCTCTCCTGGCGCCCCCAAGTCCTGGCGGCGCTCACCTGCGGAGGAAGCAGCCGGCTCTGGAACAGATGACAGTCGGGGCTCCGGTACAGGCAGGTAGTGCTCTGGTGCCTGCGCGGCCTCCTCCATGAGGACGGGTGTCGCTTCTTCTGTCTCAGCGATGGGGCCAGACAGCGGGATCTGGGGTGCTGCCGGTGCAGAGTTTTTTGCACGAACGGGTGCCTCCACTGCGACAATGTCAACCGGATCACATTGCAAGGGCTGGGATGCCCGCACGGACTCCTCTACTAGAACGGGTGCCTCACCTTCCGGTACAGACACTTCAGGTAAGAGGGATTGGCGCCGCTCCAAGTTTAGTTTTAGGGCACGCCAGCTGGCTTCCATCCTGGCGACCTCCTCCCAGTGCCGGGCCAGGCCTCTTAGGGTATCCTCCGCTTCTTGCAGCGTAGGAGGGTTTCCAGGCCGGGTGCCCAACGGTGGTTCCGTGGCGATCGGGTCGCTTCCGTGGGGGGAGAGCTCTGACTGCTCCATCCCTTCACACTTCTGCTCGTGTCCATTAGCCATCTCTGCCAAGTCACATGTGTCATTAGCATCTGGAGAGGGCCCCTCTTTTGTAGGGAGGCGGGACCTTCGTGTTAGTTTCCGCACACTGAGGAGGATGAGGAGGCGGAACTCAAGAGCTGTGGGGCACGATCTTACATTGCAGTACCATTTACAGTGGTCGGCCATCGTTTTTGCGCCACTGAGTGAGTGTACACCCACGAAGAGCACGCCCTTCTTCTTCACCAGTGCCTCATCGTGACGCAGATATGGCTGAAAAATGGCACATACATTCTCTGATGATTTTAGCAATTCTCAAGCACAAAACCAGTTCAATTCAGGCACACAGGACTCGCTTATAGCGAGCTACAGAATCCTGTTCGTGACGCCCAAGTTGAGTCGCACAGAGCCAGAGGTTTTGGGGGTACTCGGCACCGAGCCCGTCGACTTCTATGGGGTATGTCACGGCTTTACCCGGCAATTGAATCAGAGTCTATTTTACTATGTAGAAGTGTATAAACTATAAATATATGTATATATATGTCACAATGACATGTATATATATATATATATATATATGTATTCTATGTGTGTATATTTTGTGTTTACAACGAAAGAAAGGGTTTTTTTTGTTGCGATATTTTGTTCCCATAGACTTACATGGGACTTCCGGTATCAGAATCGGATATCGACGATATTTAGTGATATCGGCGATACCATTTCGATACGATATTTTTAGATATCGAGCAGTATCGCTCAACACTATACACCAATACCCCATATGTGAGGGAAGACCACTGTTTGGGCGCACGGCAGAGTTCATAAGAGAAGGAGCGACTTTTTCAAACCAAAATTGGCTGGAATTGAGATTGGACGCCATGTCACGTTTGGAGAGCCCCTGATGCGCCTAAACAGTGGAAACCCCCACAAGTGACACCATTTTGGAAAATAGACCACGTATGGAACTTATCTAGATCTGTTGTGAGCACTTTGAACCCCCAAGTGTTTCACTAAAGTTTATAATGCCCGGGCATGAAAATAAAAAATCCTATTTTTTTCCCACAAAAATGATCTTTTAGTCACCAATTTTTTATTTTCCCAAGGGTAACAGGAAAAATTGGACCACAAAAGTTGTTGTCCAATTTGTCCTGAGTGCGCTGATACCCCATATGTGGGGGGGAACCACTGTTTGGGCGAACGGCAGAGCTTGGAATGGAAGGAGCGCCATTTGACTTTTTCCAACCAAAATTGGCTGGAATTGAGAATGGACGCATGTTGCATTTGGAGAGCCCCAGATGTGCCTAAACTGTGGAAACCCCCCACAAGTGGCCCTATTTCGGAAACTAGACCCCCTAAGGAACTTATCTAGATCTGTGGTGAGCAATTTGAACACCCAAGTACTTCACATAAGTTTATAACATAAAGCCATAAAATTAAAAAAATCATATTTTTTCCACAAAAATTATCTTTTCACCCCAATTTTTATTTTCCCAAGGGTAACAAGTCCCCAAAAGTTATTGTGCAATTTGTCTTGAGTACGCTGATACCCCATATGTGGGGGTAAACCACTGTTTGGATGCATGGCAGAGCTCGGAAGGGATGGAGCGCCGTTTGACTTTTTCAACGCAGAACTGACGACGCCTTGTCGTGTTTGGAAACCCCCACAAATGACACCATTTTGGAAACTAGACCCCTCAAGGAACTTATCTAGATGTGTGGTGAGAATT
Source organism: Oophaga sylvatica (assembly GCA_033576555.1). Taxonomy (NCBI): domain Eukaryota; kingdom Metazoa; phylum Chordata; class Amphibia; order Anura; family Dendrobatidae; genus Oophaga; species Oophaga sylvatica. The sequence continues at coordinate 289,859,755 of JARQOD010000003.1, read as the reverse complement.
TTGAACCCCCAGGTGTTTCATTAAAGTTTATAACGCCCGAGCATGAAAATAAAAAAAAATCATATTTTTTCCACAAACATGATTTTTAGTCTCCAATTTTTTATTTTCCCAAGGGTAACAGGAGAAATTGGACCCCAAAAGTTGTATTGCAATTTGTCTTGAGTACGCTGATACCCCATATGTGGGAGAAAACTACTGTATTTGCACATGTCGGGGCTCGGAAGTGAAGTAGTGACGTTTTGGATTGCAGACTTTGAAGGAATGGTCTGCTGACGCCATGTCGCATTTGGAGAGCCCCTGATGTGCCTAAACAGTGGGAACCCCCCACAAGTGACCCCATTTTGGAAAATAGACCCCCCAAGGAACTTATGTAGATGTATGGTGAGCACTTTGAACCCCCAAGTGCTTCACAGAAGTTTATAAAGTACAGTCGTAAAAGCAAAAAAATCATTTTTTTTCCTAAAATGATTTTTTTCGCCCCAATATTTTTTTTTTCACAAGGATAACAGGAGAAATTGGACCCTAAAAGTTGTCCAATTTGTCCTTAGTACGCTGATACCCTATATGTTGGAAAAAAGCTACTGTATGGGCACACTTCGGGGCTCGGAAGGGAAGTAGTGACGTTTTGGATTGCAGACTTTGATGGAATGGTCTGCGGGCGTCATGTCGTGTTTGGAGAGCCCCTGATGTGCCTAAACAGTGGACATCCCCACAAGTGACCCCATTTTGGAAACTAGACCACCCAAGGAACTTATCTAGATATGTGGGAAGAAGTTTGAACACCCAAGTGCTTCACAGAAGTTTATAACGTAGAGCCATAAAAATAAAAAATCATAATTTTTTTCCACAAAAATTATATTTTTGCCCCCAATTTTTTATTTTTCCAAGGGTAACAGAAGAAATTAGTCTCAAAGAGTTATTGTGCAATTTGTCCTGAGTACGCTGATACCCCATATGTGGGGGTAAACTACTGTTTGGGCGCATGGCAGAGCTCAGAAGGGAAGGAGCACCGTTTCACTTTTTCAACGCAGAATTGGCAGGAATTGAGATCAGACGCCATGTCACATTTGGAGAGCCCCTGATGTGCCTGAACAGTGGAAACCCCAAATTCTAACTCCAACCCTAACCCAGAACACCCCTTACCCTAGTCCCAACCCTAACCACGAACCTAACCCTAACACACTCCTAAACCTAATCCCAACCCTAACACTAATTCTAACTTTAGCCCCAATCCTAACTCTAACTTTAGCCTTAACCCTAACTCTAACCCTAACACTAATGGGAAAATGGAAATAAATACATTTTTTAAATTTTATTATTTTTCCCTAACTAAGGCAATTGTCACACGCTAAAAGATGCTTTTTATTGCAAAAAATAGCTTTTGCATCACCATATTTTGAGAGCTATAATTTTTGCATATTTTGGCCCACAGAGTCATGTGAGGTCTTATTTTTTGCAGGACGAGTTGACATTTTTATTGGTACCATTTTTGGGCACATGACATTTTTTGATTGCTTTTTATTACGATTTTTGGGAAGTTAGAATGAACAAAAACCAGCAATTCATGAATTTCTTTTGAGGGGGGGCGTTTATACCGTTCCACGTGTGGTAAAATTGATAAAGCAGTTTTTTTCTTCTGGTTAGTACAATTACAGCGATACCTCATTTATATAATTTTTTTATGTTTTGGCACTTTTATACAATAAAAACAGTTTTATATAAAAAATAATTATTTTTGCATCGCTTTATTCTGCAAGCTATAACTTTTTATTTTTTCGCTGATGATGCTGTATTGTGGCTTGTTTTTTGCGGGATAAGATGACGTTTTCAGCGGTACCATGTTTATTTATATCCGTCTTTTTGATCGCGTGTTATTCCACTTTTGTTCGGCGGTATGATGATAAAGCATTGCTTTTTGCTTTGTTTTTTTAAGGGGTTCACTAAAGGGGTTAACTAGTGTGACAATTTTATAGGGCGGATCGTTACGAACGCGGCGATACCAAATATGTTTACTTTTATTGTGTTTTTTAAATTTACATTCAGAAATGAATTTATTGGGGAATTTATTTTTTTTTTCATTATTTAGGAATTTTTTTTACACATGTTTATTTTTATTTTTTTTACATTTTTAATTTGTCCCAGGGTGGGACATCACTGTATAACATCAGATCGCTGGTCTGACAGTGTGCACAGCACTCTGTCAGACCAGCGATCTCACTGGCACTGCTGCAGGCTTTCTCAGCGCCTGCTCTCAGGACCCCGTGGCCATCTTGGATCCGGGGTCCTGCAGGGAGGAGGGTCCCTTGGAACAGCGCGATACATCGCGCTGTTCTGAGGTTCTCAAGGAAGCACACAGGGAGCCCCCTCCCTGCGCGATGCTTCCCTATACCGCTGGAGCACTGCGATCATGTTTGATCGCAGTGTGCGTGCCGGGAGCGGTCCGATCGCTGAGACGTACTATCCTGTCCATGGTCAGATTGGCCCAGGTCACCTGGACGGGATAGTACGTCTGATGGCAGAAAGGGGTTTATTTTTATGCCCTTAAATCAGAGAGATATGTCACAAAAAATACTTAATAAATAACATTTCCCACATGTCTACTTTACATCAGCACAATTTTGGAACAATTTTTTTTTTGTTAGGAAGTTATATGGGTTAAAAGTTGACCAGCGATTTCTCATATTTACAACAAAATTTACAAAACCATTTTTTTAGGGGCCACCTCACATTTGAAGCCACTTTGAGAAGTCAGTATGACAGAAAATACCCAAAAGTGACACCATTATAAAAACTGCACCCCTCAAGGTGCTCAAAACCACATTCATGAAGTTTATTAACCCTTTACGTGCTTCACAGGATGTGCAATGAGGAAGGAAAAAATTAACATTTTACTTTTTTTTTTACAAACATTTTACTTCAGAACCAATTTTTTTTATTTTCACAAGTATAAAAAGAGAAAATGAACCACAAAACTTGGTGGGCAGTTTCTCCTGAATACGCCGATACCCCATATGTGGGGGTAAACCACTGTTTGGGCGCATGGCAGGGCTTGGAACGGAAGGAACACCGTTTGACTTTTTCAATACAGAATTGGCTGAAATTGAGATCGGATGCCATGTTACATTTGGAGAGCCCAGATGTGCCTAAACAGTGGAAACCCCCAACAAGTGACCCCATTTTGGAAACTAGACCCTTAAGGAACTTATCTAGATGTGTGGTGAGCACTTTGAACCTTCAAGTGCTTCACAGAAGTTTATAACGTAGAACATTCAAGAAAAAAAGGTAGCACACTGTAGCGCTATAGCTTGCGGACACAAAGATATGAAAAATGAATTGCATCACTGCCTTAGAAATATGAAAAATTGAGAAGTCTTAGCGCATAAAAAGGACAATTTATGTGTACCTGGTAGCCATGTTAAGGCTCTTCTCGTATACCAGGTCCTAACTATGCCAATCCTCACTTAGAAAAGTCTGTCTGCATGGGAACATATGAATCCTCTCTCCAGACTAAAATCTACATCTCTGTGGAGGGGTAATGAACCTGGTATAATTAAAATGCCTGTGACCAACAGGTGGAGTGCTCAGGTAGAAGGTAAATGAATACATATCAAAACTGACCGGCACATCCAAACATAGATCTAGTGTGAACAGGTGCTAAAACCTAGAGTCACCAACTCATACACATTCAAGAAAAAAAGGTAGCACACTGTAGCGCTATAGCTTGCGGACACAAAAATATGAAAAATGAATTGCATCACTGCCTTAGAAATATGAAAAATTGAGAAGTCTTAGCGCATAAAAAGGACAATTTATGTGTACCTGGTAGCCATGTTAAGGCTCTTCTCGTATACCAGGTCCTAACTATGCCAATTCTCACTTAGAAAAGTCTGTCTGCATGGGAACATATGAATCCTCTCTCCAGACTAAAATCTACATCTCTGTGGAGGGGTAATGAACCTGGTATAATTAAAACGCCTGTGACCAACATGTGGAGTGCTCAGGTAGAAGGTAAATGAATACATATCAAAAACTGACCGGCACATCCAAACATAGATCTAGTGTGAACAGGTGCTAAAACCTAGAGTCACCAACTCATACACATTCAAGAAAAAAAGGTAGCACACTGTAGTGCTATAGCTTGCGGACACAAAAATATGAAAAATGAATTGCATCACTGCCTTAGAAATATGAAAAATTGAGAAGTCTTAGCGCATAAAAAGGCCAATTTATGGTTACCTGTTAGCCACGTTAAGGCTCTTCTCATATACCAGGTCCTGATATATAATGTAGAACAGTGAAAATAAAAAATCATTTTTTTTCCTCAAAAATGATTTTTTTAACCCGCTATTTTTTATTTTCCCAAGGGTTACAGGAGAAATTGGACCACAAAAGTTGTTGTGCAATTTGTCCTGAGTACGCTAATATCCCATATATGGGGGAAACCACTGTTTAGGCACATGGGAGAGCTTGGAAGGGAAGGAGTGCCATTTTGGAATGCAGACTTTGATGGAATGTTCTGCGGGCGTCATGTTGCGTTGTAGAGCCCCTGATGTGCCTAAACAGTAGAAACCCCCAACAGTTGACCCCATTTTGGAAACTAGACCGCCCAAGGAGCTTATCTAGATGTGTGGTGAGCACTTTGAACCCCTTAGTGCTTCACAGAAGTTTATAACGCAGAACCGTGAAAATAAAAAATAATTTTTTTCCACAAAAGTGATTTTTTTAGCCCCCAATTTTTTTTATTTTCCAAAGGATAACAGGAGATATTATACCCTCAAAGTTGGTGTGCAATTTGTCCTGATACTTCATATGATGGGGTAAACCACTGTTTGGGCACACGTCTGGGCTCGGAAGGGAGGGAGCACCCTTTGACTTTTTGAATGCAAAATTGGCTGGAATCAAAGGTGGCGCCATGTCACATTTGGAGACCCCCTGATGTGCCTAAATAGTGGAAACCTCTCAATTCTAGCTCCAACCCTAACCCCAACACACCCCTAACCCTAATCCCAACCCTAACCCTAATCCCAACCCTAATTCCAACCCTAACCCTAATTCCAACCCTAACCCTAATTCTAACCCTAACCCGAATTCTAACCTTAACCCTAATTCCAACCCTAACCCTAATTCTAACCCTAACCCTAATGGAAAATGAAAATAAATATATTTTCTTTATTTCATTATATTTCTCTAACTAAGGAGGTGATAAAGGAGGGGTTATTTACTTTTTTCTTATAACGGCGATCGCAAAGGCGGGGTCAGTAAAAACCGATCCGAATCATGTTCTCTGGGGTCTCGGCTACCTCCAGCAGCTGAGACCCCGGAGAAAATCCAACTCTGGGGGCGGTATAGGCGTTTTCCACAGCGCCATTAATTAACGGCGCTCTGGTTAAGCACCCTTAACTACCGCCGTTAAAAGGTGTATAGGCGGTCGTTAAGGGGTTAAAACTGCAGAAGACTTCACATAAAGAACAGAAGCTTAATTGTTACAAATGTACACAAGGCAATGCTAAAGTTTAAACACAGCAAAGATTTACTGGACAAGGTATAACAAGAACAATGCTGTTTCTAACTCTTGATGGCTCCACTAGAATCCCAGACAATGGCTGCAATAAATCAAAGTACTGCAGTGCGCAGGTGCCGGGAAAGGTCAGAGAGGACCAGCGCCTGCTCACTGCAGTACTTTGCTCTGCCCTCAACAGGGCAGAGAAGTCTGCCTGCGCAGAAGCGTGATGCCAGGAGCGATGAAGCAAGCAGGAGTGTGGAATTGCAAGAAGAGTGGGGGCGCCGGACCCGGAGCTGCGACACCCATTGGACCAGACCGCCCCCCCCCCCGGTGAGTATATTAAAACTTATTTTACTTATCTTTCAGGTTGGACCGGCTTATCCACAGCTTTACAGAATGCTGTAGATGAGCCCTGAAAGGCAGTGGCCGCATCTTATAGCGGCTAAAACAGGTGACAGGTACCTTTTAAGTAAAGATGTACAAATAAACAATGTCCTCAGTTTTAGTGCACAATGAGAGTAAAGTTATTTGACCACTCCTCTGGTCACCTATGGTCATTCATTATCATTTGTGCCCTTTGAGTAGGTAGAAATCAGAGTTCTGACTGGACCCATCTATAGCCTACCCTGGGCATGAATATAGCACCATGGTCACGTCTCCTTGGTTCCCTCCAGGTTTACATAATCCTCACTGCTTCGCAACCACAAGATATTCATCTGCTTGAACTCCCAACTCAACCTGAAAATACGTTCAGCCTATACTTCTTCACTGAGAGTTTGTGCAGTTTACTTGCAAACTCCATCTTCTATGACTATCTAGCGTTCATCTTGTAAGCAGTTGCTTAGCTAGTTCTCATCATCTGATCATAAGATGGCTCAGTCTTGATCTGTAGAACAGTATCACCACTACATTTTAGAGTTTCACCATAATTCACAAGAGACAAAGGTTTGTGCAGACCACAATCACAGCACGACTGTCAAACACGCCATTAGTAGCTCCAGTAGGCTCCACACCAGGACTATGCACAATGCACACTCTCATGTTGACGTCAAACCTGGCTGCGCAGCACACAGGGCTTCACACTTCATGCCCAGAGAACATGCAAAACAGCCGCATCCAAAACCTCCTGTGTATAGACTTACATTTATACATAGGATAAATAAGGCAAATTCAGCTAAACTAACAAGCAGTCTTTTAGGCATGACGTTGGTATAGTCGAGCTGTTTACTCGTACGGAAACCAGGACTCTCACACTGAGCCCATTTTCCTTGTCAGGATACCCCCGATATCCACACCCCAATAACGAGTTACAGTAATTCTTTGGAATATGTATGGCCACAGCAGCCTTTATTTAAATACAAACAATATTAACAATAAATAACAATATAATATAACACTATATATATACATATATATACCATACAACATCAGGGAGGAGTCCTTGAAGCTACAAAGATCATGGTGAATTAAACCAATATCCTGTGAACAACACCCCACCTCTTACTCCCAGCCGTTACCCCACAGGCTCAGGAGCACCAGCAATTGAGGTGTGCTGTTCACCCAACCACCTGGGGATCTGCCCACTCCGTGTGAACTCCCCTTCCACCTTTCACCAGATCACCACCACGTAACTTCAGACAGGGAGACCCTAAACAGAGTCCCCCCAAACCAATTTCCAACAACTTCAAGGATTCTCTCCCCACCCCCTTGAGCCGCCATGACCCAAAATATACAAAATAACAACATCATCAAATAGGGGGGGAGGGCGGGACTACTGATGGGGCAAGACAGGAACTGACCCTGGAACCGCCCCATCTCTGCCTTATAAACCCCCCACCACCCCCTCTCATTTAAATGTTCCTCCCTCATTTTAAAACCCCTCCAAACCCCCGTCATGCCGGCCTCCGCCCACGCCTCTTTCTTGAGGGGAGGGAGGCTCTGCTCCGGCCATTACTTGACGTTGGTATAGTCGAGCTGTTTACTCGTACGGAAACCAGGACTCTCACGCTGAGCCCATTTTCCTTGTCAGGATACCCCCGATATCCACACCCCAATAACGAGTTACAGTAATTCTTTGGAATATGTATGGCCACAGCAGCCTTTATTTAAATACAAACAATATTAACAATAAATAACAATATATATATAACACTATATATATATATATACCATACAACATCAGGGAGGAGTCCTTGAAGCTACAAAGATCATGGTGAATTAAACCAATATCCTGTGAACAACACCCCACCTCTTACTCCCAGCCGTTACCCCACAGGCTCAGGAGCACCAGCAATTGAGGTGTGCTGTTCACCCAACCACCTGGGGATCCGCCCACTCCGTGTGAACTCCCCTTCCACCTTTCACCAGATCACCACCACGTAACTTCAGACAGGGAGACCCTAAACAGAGTCCCCCCCAAACCAATTTCCAACAACTTCAAGGACTCTCTCCCCACCCCCTTGAGCCGCCACAACGAGGGCCCATTGAAAACCTCAATGGCCTGAGACCCCCTAAAACCGCAAAGCTATGGCCCTTTCAATACCTTCCTGAATACCCAATGCCCAAATATCCGAACCAACAGCGTTCAGATGAACCCCATCGGCCAACCAAAAATCCCCCTCACCCTTCTCCAAATCAAAATGCCGCACCGACACATTACCATTTCGAGCCATGAAAGAAGACACAGCCCTGTTTACCTTTATCCTGGCCTTATTAATCTTAGCCAGGGACCTCATGTTCCGCCAACGTCTGCGTGGCACAATTTCAGACCAAACCAAAATGACCAAAATGACCCCCGGATATAATACCCATAACCGCAAGCAATCCTGCTTAATGTCTCTTACTAATTCCCGAAAAGGGCGCACCGCGAGATCATTCCCCCCTACATGGAGTACCAAAAAATCAGGAGCACGGTCCAAGCGAGCGCACACATGAATTTCGGGCAACACCCTCCTCCACTGCATTCCTCGAAAACCGAGCCATCGCACCACAACCATAGACCGGGGAAATCCCAGCTGCCGACCATCCGTCCTGATATCGGCTCTCAACGCTCCCCAGTGGACGAAGGAGTGACCAAAAATCCAAATCAGCAGGGGAGGGGCACCTGAAACGAGAAAACAATACTAAACATACCAAAAAGAACACCCTTAAAAACAACTCCAATCATCCCACGACGGCCTTCAGAACAAACCAACTGCCCCACCTCGAGAGTCAAGGCCTAATATAACTCCTAAATCGATTAGACTTCCAACGTCCAATACATTGTATTGATGCCGCACCCAAACCCCTACCTGCCGCTTCAGTTGCCGCCCCAATACGGAAAGAATGAGTCCCAAAACGAGAATCATCCAGACCTAACGCTCGAATGGACCTCTTGAAAATGGCGTTGAACTGATACCTAGACAGGCTACCACCATCAGCATGGCACAACAATGAGCCCCCCAATCTGGGGGCCAACTCCCAAAAGCGCTGCAAGCATAACACCGGACACATCGAATACCCCGGTACACTGCCCCTCCCCTCTTGATCTGTCTTGGATCTACGCAGCCAAAACTCAACTCCACCTGCCGTTAATAGCACGTCTTTAGCCAACAAACCGCCTTCCTCCTGTTTATTACCCGAAACCAGCTCACCCACCCGCAAAGCCCCAAAAAATGCCAACGAAAAAGCCAAACGGAATAACAAAACTTCAAAAGGAGAAGAACACGTAGTATCCAAAATAAAACCCAACTGCTCTAACAAAGCAAAGGATACCGGGCGCCTCGTATCACCCAGCCCTTTATTTCAACGAAAACCCTTTGCCGCCTGCTGCACCAAAAAGGTCTTCGACACATCCCTAATCCCCCGCAAACTAAAACCAAAAGATAATGCTGCTAAAACCCGCGATACTTTTGCACAAGACCATCCTTCCCTCGCTCCCTGTCCCAACCAAGCCAACAAGGCCCTTTGTTGATCCACCCCATCCCCCACGACTGTAATTGACATTAAAAACTCTTCCCAGTTACACCACACTGCCTGATAAGCCGCCCAAGTTTTTGGAGCCAACGACGCCTTAATCAATGACTCTGCAGACCGTAAACCACCTTCCACAACTCCTCCGGGCAGGCTAGACCTTCGCACTCCGCTTCCGGGGCCAATGAGCGAAAACGATCCCACTGTAAATGAGAAAGAGAATCAGCTATATCATTCTTCACACCCGGCACATGCGTCGCCGTCACGTGCGCGTTCAATGCCAAACATAACGAGACCAATCGTTGCAAAACTCGCACGACGGGAGGCGAGGACGCAGTAAGCCCATTAATCGCGCAAACAACTCCCATGTTGTCACAATTGAACCGCACCCTGCGATCCCGAAACTCCTTCCCCCATAAATGCACTGCCACAAGAATCGGAAAAATTTCCAACAATGTTATGTTGCGAACTAAGCCCTCAGACACCCACTCCGCAGGCCAGCGAGGCGCACACCACTGTCCCCTGAAATAGGCTCCAAAACCAACCCCGCCGGCCGCATCCATAAACAACTCCAACACATCATTCCCAACAACCTCAGCCATGACCAATGAGCGTCCGTTATACCCCTCTAGGAAAGAATCCCAAACAGCCAAGTCCCCCTTTAGCTCCCCCGACAACCGTATGAAGTGATGAGGGGCTTTAATCCCTGCCGTAGCGCTAGCCAGCCTACGTGAAAAAACTCGCCCCATCAGCATCACTCGACATGCGAAATTCAACTTCCCTAGCAACGACTGCAAATCCCGCAATGACAACTTCTTCAAACGGCGCGCTCTACCCACGTCCGCCCGCAAAGCCAACAACTTTTCCTCGGGCAATCTAAACTCCCATGCCACCGTGTCAATGACTATCCCCAGAAAACACAAACAAGAAGAAGGGCCCTCAGTCTTACCTGGCGCCAAAGGAACCCCAAATTGCTCAGCCACCCACTCAACAGTTTTCAAAATCCCATGACAGCGTAAAGAATTTGCCGGGCCCACACACAGGAAATCATCCAAGTAATGAATAACTGATTCACAACCGGACACCTCACGCACCACCCACTCCAAAAAGGAACTAAAAGCCTCAAAATAAACGCATGATAAAGAACAGCCCATCGGCAAACACCTGTCAACAAAGAACCCCCCTCCCAAAAACAACCCAACAGCTTCAAACTATCAGGATGAACCAGCAAAAGTCGAAAAGCAGATTCGATGTCGGTCTTAGCCATAAGGGCCCCTCGACCGCACTTCCTCACCCACCGCGCAGCCTCGTCAAAAGAGGAATAAACGACCGAACAAATTTCCGGATCGATGCCATCGTTCACCGACCTCCCCCGTGGGTAAGAAAGATGCTGAATAAGCTGAAACTTGTTCGGCTCCTTCTTTGGAACAACTCCCAACGGGGAAACCACTAAATCCGAAAAAGGTGGCGACGAGAAAGGGCCCGCCATACGACCCAACGAAACTTCTTTTGCCAATTTTTCCCCCACCACCTCCTTATGCAATAAAGCCGAACGCAAATTCCTAAGTACCCGCAGGATAACAAACGGAGGATGTGGGATGACAAAACCATCCTTAAAACCATTAAACAACAACGCCGCCTTCTCCCTGTCGCCGTATCTATTTAGATAAGGGACCATCCTTTCCAGACTCACCGGAGTCTCTCCCTTGGGAATTACCACCCCCCGATTTTTGCTTCCCTTTTTTAAAACACTTAGCCGCTCCATGAGAGGCGCCGTTGCAATGGGAGCAGACATGTTTAAATTTACACCCCGCCCCAAACTTACACTGGCCGTCATTAAACTGCCAGCATACCCAAATTTGTTTCCACTTGATTGCCCTTGACCACTTCCTCCCGCTGCCCCAGCGGTATTTCCACTCTGGCCGGCGCCCCCAGTTCCCCCGAGAAAGGAATGCCCAAACTTATTCTGTGCTATGACTCGCATCCACAGACCAATGTCCTTCTGATCCCAACGAACGCACAGCCTTCCTTTGCCTAAACTGCTCATCATACCGCAGCCAAGCCTGCCCCCCATACACCCTATATGCCCCCGATAGCATCGAAATAATAAAACAAAGCCGAACAGTTGTCCGGAGCTTTTTCCCCGATAACACTTGCCAAAATGGCAAAAGCTTGTTGCCAGTTCACAAACGTCTGAGGAATTAATCGCCACCTCCGTTTCTCCTCCTCCTCCTTCTTACTATCCTCTTTTTTACTTTTGTCCAAATTAAACTTCTCCAAAGGCAACAAAGAGAATATTTCAACATACTCATCCTTCCAAATACGCTCCTTTACCTCCTTCTTCAAATGCGCTCCCAATGGGCCCTCAAAGCAAACATACACCTCCCCGTGAGCCCTATCATCTAAGCGCACCCGACATTCTTTTTCCTTCTCTGTCTGCACCGATACAGACACAGGTTCGTCACTATGCCCTTCCTGTTCCGACCCGCTCGCAACCACCAGCCCCCAACCTGCGACCCAACCCACGCCGTCACCGGAGACGAAGAACCCAAACCCTTCTCTAAACGTGACAGCAAATTCCGCACATCGACCAGCATGTCCGTAACCCCGGCTACCTCGACACCCCCAACACTATTACCAACTCCCGACCGAACCACCCCAAACGGTGAAGAAGACACAAACGACTGACTGACACCTGACACAGAATTATACTCACCGGGCTGCGAGGGTGCTGTGAGCCCTCCAGCCGGATAACCTGGCTCCAAAGATGTATCCCCACTGCCTCGATCTGACACCGCGACTCCGCTGTTTTGGTCCTGACGTCCCGAAACCCCTTCGTGACTTCCAGAAGAGAAAGGCCTAAACCCCATTGGGGATCCAGCCCGCTGATCCTGAAATAACAATGACGACTGGGTCGCAATAGCACCCGACGATAATTCAGCAGCAGCAGCGAAGGCAGGCCGCCCCACGTTCGCCCCATGGCGACGGCCCCCCGATCCCTCCGGAAACCCACCGACTATGGGGGGTAAAATCTGCTGTCCAGTAGTGCCGACTGATGCCACGGCCGCCGAAAATCTGGAGCCGTCCACAGAGGCAGGCCGCAGTGCAGAAACACTGCCGCTGCGACCCCCCGAAGAACCTGGAACCCCACCGCTACCAAGGGGGACAATTGCTGATCTGCTAAGCCGGCCAACCCATAATCCGTCAACCCACCTGCGTAGCTATCTGAGGCAGGTCGCAATGCAAGCTGATCACAACTGCGACCCCCCGCGGACGCAGCTCTCAAAAAACGCCCAGCGCTTAGCGGCTCCAACGACGACGCATCTCCGATGCTGCTTGAGGCAGGCCGCACAGCAAGTCCCTCGCCACTGCGACCTCCCGAAGATGCAATTCTCCCACGACGCTCGGCGCGTAACGGCTCCAACGCCGACGCACCCGCGATGCGATCAGAAGCAGGCCGCACAGCAAGTACTTCGCCACTGCGACCTCCCGAGGACGCAGCTCTCCCACGACGCCCGGCGCTTGGAGGCTCCAACGCCGATGCACCCGCGCTGCTATCTGAAGCAGGCCGCACGGCAGATCGCTCGCCACTGCGACCTCCCGATGACGCAGCTCTCGCTTGACGACCGGCGCGTAACGGCTCCGCCCCCTGACTTGCACGCGCCGGAGGAGAGGTTACCGCCGCAGGGCCTCGCCGGCCTGTCGGATTCCTCCCATGCCGAGGCCTGCTAGCGCGAGCTCCGCGCAGCGCCCGACCTGGAGGGGCCCGTGAGGGGCTCCTGCGCCGACGCGAGGCCTGGGGAGCCTGGTCCAGCGAAAGTCGTTCAGGAGGCCTCACCCTTCTTGTACGCTCTCCCGTTGCGCTGCCCCAGACGACGGACCAGCCGCTCCCTGAACAAGAATCGCCACCTGCGCCTCCAGCCATCCAGGCGGCTGCGACGAGGCCGCAGACCTGAGGCGTTCGATCGCCGCATTCACCGACATGGTAAGGTGTACTACTGATGGGGCAAGACAGGAACTGACCCTGGAACCGCTTCATCTCTGCCTTATAAACCCCCCACCACCCCCTCTCATTTAAATGTTCCTCCCTCATTTTAAAACCCCTCCAAACCCCCGTCATGCCGGCCTCCGCCCACGCCTCTTTCTTGAGGGGAGGGAGGCTCTGCTCCGGCCATTACTAATACTTCAGTGAAAGATAAAGGGCAACGAACAATAAAGAATACAACTGCAAATCATTTGCTGCAAATGCAGTTTATGCTTGTTCTTTGTCTTAGTCTTCATTAACACATCCATGTTGCATCCATTTTTTTCACAGATATAACATGTATGCATTATAATCTATGGTGCTGTTCAGATATTCATATTTTTCATGGACCGTGCAAAACATACTGATGGTCTATATCGTATGCGATTTGCGTGCTTATTTTTCTGTACTAGTATTTATTTTTTAAATAAAATATATAAATAAACCGATGTGGGGTCCCCCGTAATTTTCCTAACCAGCTAACGACTAGGGGCTGATGTTAATATTCTGGGAACGTGCCAATAGCCATAAAGGTTCCCAGGCTATTAATATCAGCTCACAGCTGTTTTGCTTAGCCTTTACTGGTTATTATAGGGGAGACCTTCTCAAAATAATGGAGTCCCACTATGTTTATTAAGCAGCAAAGGCTATGCAAACAGCTGTGGACTGATGTTAATAGCCTAAGAAGGGGTGATGGATATTGGCCCCCTCCCAGACTAAGAACATCAGCCCCTCAACCACCTCAGAAATGGAGCATCAATTAGATGCCCCAATTCTGGCGCTTAACCTCCACTCTTCCCACTTGCCCTGGTACGGTGGCAAGTGGGGTAATAGTTATGGGTTGATGTCAGCTGTTTTATGGCCGCTGACATCAAGCCTTGGGGTTAGTAATGGCGAGGCGACTATAAGACACCCCATTATTAACCCCACTAACCCCATAGTCAAATGTATTAAAGACACACACAGAGTAAAGTACTTTAATTGAAATAAACACACAAAGTCATTTATTTGAAATAAAAACTCCCCGATCTTCTTTTACCTATTTATTCCACAAAAATAAAAAATAACTCAGTGTATTCTGGCTGGCTTGGAGATCAGTCTCACAGTGAGATTAACTTTATATTTTTATTTTTGCGGAATAAATGGGTAAAAGAGGGTTGGGGAGTTTTTATTTCAAATAAACAGTGCAAACTGCACTGCTTTTTACCAGTCGCAGGTATGTGTCACACTGATAATACACTGAGGTCATCCGTGTGTCATCGAGGTTACCGCTGGTCATTGAGGCTGTATTCCCAGCTGGGCTCCTGAACTGTGATGACCTCAGCACCGTGAGAAAAAGTCAGTGAGTTCACCACAGTTCAAGCTAAGTGACTTCACCGCAGTTTAGCTCAATAAGTTCACCATGGTGAGATCAACACTAATCACTGATGCTGCACTCGTAGCAGTTCATTTCTCAATGGTTCTCAGCCTGGATGGTTGCATCTTGGCACCATGAGGGCTTTAGTGGAATGGACAATACAAAAGTAACATCAACCCCACAAATATGAATCACACTTACCACTGTCACAAGGCAAGTGCGAAGAACCAGGCAAAGCACCTGAATTGACATATCTAGTAGATGCTCCTTTTCTCATCCAGCTGTGGGCTGCTATTTTTAAGTTGGGGAGTCAATATCCATGGCCCTCTTATCAGCCTGAGAACACCAGCCCCCAAGCTATCTGCTTTAGCTTGGCTGATTGTGAAAAATTGGGGGAACCCCACACTGTTTTTTTATTATTTATTTAAATAATTAAAAAATACAGCATGGGAACCCTTTTATTCTTTATAACCAACCTTGCTAAAGCTGACAGCTGAAGGTTGCAGCCTGCAGCTGTCAGTTTTGCCTGTCTGGTTATCAAAAATACAGGGGAACCCACGTCATTTTTTAAATGTATTTTTTTATGTATTTATTACAGTGCAGGCGGTGGCTGTGAGAGTATTGTTGCTTGTAAATGCCTATTCATTACTTAACCATGTCCTTAATTTCACCAGACAATACAAAGGTGACATGAACCCCATAAATATAACCCCACTTGCCACTTTCACAGGGCAATTGGAAAGAGCCAGGCAAAGCACCAGAATTTAATATATGCGCCTTTTCGGGAGCTGCTATTTTTAGGCTGGGGGGTGCAATATCCAGGGCCCCTTACCAGCCTGAGAGTACCAGCCTCCAACTGTCTGCTTTAGTTTGGCTGGTTGTCAAAAATGAGGGGGAACCCATACCGTTTTATTTATTTATTTAAATAAATAAATAAAAAGTATGGTGTCAGGACCCCTCTATTCTTGCTGAAACTGACAGTTAAGGGTTGCAGCACACAATTGTTAGTTTTGCCTGGCTGGAGAACCCCACTGCATTTTTTTTAAAAAAAATGTATTTATTTATAGCGCAGGCGGCGGCTGAATACTCCCATCAGCCGCAGCCTGCTCTCTCTGTTAACAATTGATGTTATTTGTGTGTCATCAGTGTGCACGTATGTGGGACGTTTTGTGGCCCTTGCTGCTACCGGAAATGCTGACGTCTGAAAGAGCTCTTAGTGAACTTCATGATTTACTGAACTTTGGCCAAATTTAGTCAATTTTTAGGGAAATAGCTCAGGAATACGAACACAAACCCGAATGTGTAACGGTCGTGCCGAATTTGAGATTGGTGAACATTTTCTGAACAAGTTTGCTCACATCTACACAGGAACAAAAATAACACAGCTTACAACTGGTATTTATTATAGCTTAAATATCTTATCATCATGTCTGTCAGCTTGCAAAGTGAAAGTAATACTGCTCCAGCCACACACAAGTGAACAGGAACTTACTGTTTTTTTTTTTTTGTTTGTTCTTTGACAGTGTATTACTGGCAATATAATACTATTCCTGGAAACAGAGACTCATGCACTATTAAACAGTAGTAAATAGTACTGCAGCTGTTGAAATATATACAATAATAATTATTATTATAACAGACTCATTTAACCAACTAACTGCATCTATATTTTTTCAGGTAATTGATGACTAGTGCTGCACATTGGCTTTAAAACATTTTAGGCTATTAATGTCTACAAAACTGCTTCAACTTTGTCATTTTGATTAGTTTTCAACAATGAACTACTTGCTTCAGGTTCTTCCAAAACATTTCTGTTTGATTAAAGCCAGTTCTTTGGTTTGGCCATAGCAATCATTAACATTGATCTTCTTTAACCCTTCTTTTCTAGAACAACTTGTGTGAGCTAAAATTCAGAACTAAGTGTTTCATTCAAGATAGCAAACTGTCCTAGGCCAGAGGTATCAAAACAAGCCTAAACCATGATACTTCCACTAACATTTTTCACGCATAGTACAGTGATGCTATTCACTGCTCACAAACTAGCCATGAGGCAGAGTAGTCAAGAGGTTCCATATCAAAAGCGGGATAAGACAAACAGATAGTCAAGGGAAATATCCGGGGTCTGGTAACTAAAGTCAGAATACGTGAAAGGCAAAAACGATTAAACAAATGAGTATTTGAAAGGCAAATACAAGGTCTGGCAGCAAAAGATCAGAATATCAAAATACTGTGCAGAGTAAGCACAACATTGTGCGAAAGCTACAATTGGCAATAATCTAGCATTGGCAGCCAGTTAAATAGCATGGCAATTATTTGGAAAGGAAAACCCCTTTAGGAAACTCAAACATAATAATGACAGCCCGAAACACCTCTTCTATCCATTAGGTGACTGAGCTGTCACTCGCAGCACTGACAGCCTGACATGACCCTACTATCCATAGGGTAGATGAGCTGTCAGTCACAGCATCCCTAGGACACATCGGGTGGTGGAATCGTGACAGATATGAGGTTCTTATGCTATTTTGTAGTGTTTTTCTTTCCTTAACATCTAATCAATTAAGCCATAAAGCTCTACTTTGGTCTCATCTGCCCATAAAACATTGCTCCAATAGCCTTCTGTTTTGTCCAGGTGATCTATAGCAGACAGCAGAAGGGCAGCAATGTTGTTTTTGGAGAACAGTGGCCTTCTCCTTGTAATCCACACCATTGTTGTTAAGTGTCCTTCTGATGGTATAATTATTAATATTAACATTAACTAATGTGAGTGGCCTTTAGTTGCCTTTGTATGATCTTTGTTCATCAGCCACTCCTAAAGAGGGTAATAATGATGTTAAATTTCCTACATTTATACTAAATCTGTCTATAAATTGCTGGAGTCCAAACCCTTCAGAGATAGTTTTGTGACCTTTTCCAGC
The DNA here is from genome assembly GCA_033576555.1 of Oophaga sylvatica. NCBI lineage: Eukaryota > Metazoa > Chordata > Amphibia > Anura > Dendrobatidae > Oophaga > Oophaga sylvatica. Next base: position 289,842,005 of record JARQOD010000003.1, on the reverse strand, counting down.
CTGCTGACCATGAGTAACTCTTCTGTTAGAACTCTCCTGTTAGTTTTTTTTTATCTTGCTGGTCACATGACCTTTGTGGCCTATTTAATCCTGCTCCGCCCTTCTGGCTTTGCTGGACTTCATTGTAATTTCTACTCTTAAGCTAGCCGGGTGCTTTGTTACCTTACTCAGTCAGTTGTGCTTGGTCTTCGGACCTCTGTGTTCTATTTTGTTTGTTTTTCTTTTACTGCTACATCTTCTGTTAGGAGGTGTCCATCTTTCTCCCAGTCCCTAGTGCTTGTAGGGATCCCTCCCTCACATCTATAGGTCTTCGTTCAGACTAGCTGAGGACTTTAGCAGGTCTGATCGCAGGATCAGGTTCCCCGTTACATCGTAGGGATCCAGCTTAGTTCTATCGTAGGGACAGATCTCCCATCTTTCCTTAGTGCTTGTATCAGAACATAACAGTGAGTCCAGCCCAAAAATATCTCTAAGGAAAGATTTTCTGTTTCCATCATGGTGTCGGTTCAGGATTTGGCTCAACGCCTGCAGGGACTCTCTCTGGAGGTGGCTGAGATCCAGCAACACGTGAGTAGTTGTTTTGGAGCACATTTCGTGGAACCAAAGGTACGTTTGCCTGATTTATTTTTTGGTGAACAACAAGATTTTTTTTCTTTTAAAAATGCTTGCTTGTTGTATTTCCGTTTGAGACCCAGATCCTCTGGTGATGAATCACAGCGCATAGGGTTCATAATGTCACTTTTGCGCAAAGAACCTCAGGAGTGGGCCTTTTCTCTGCAACCTAGTGATCCATGCTTTAGATCAGTGGATAGTTTTTTTTTTCTGCTTTGGGGTTATTGTATGACGATCCTGATCGTGTTTCATCAGCTGAGACAGAATTGAGACGTTTGAGACAGGGATCAGGTAATGTGGAAAAATATTGTACTCACTTCCGTCGGTGGTCTACTCAGGCGGGGTGGAACGATTCAGCTTTGAAAAGTTTATTTCTTGCAGGGCTAAGTGAAAGGGTTAAAGATTTGCTGATTGCTTATCCTATACCTGGTAACTTGCAAGAGGTTATGCAATTAGCCATACGGGTGGATAGGAGACTGCATGCTTATTGAGAGTAAATCCTCTGCCTTGTCAGCTCCAAGTCTTGAGAGGGACTGTACTGACATTGGAGAGCCAATGGAAATTGGAGCGATGACACTTCGCTCTCAGGAAAAAGACCGCAGGTATTCTGAAGGTTTGTCCTTTTATTGCGGCAAATCTGACCATTTCATTAAGAATTGTGTGCTTCATATGAACAAAGAAAAAAAAAAGGTCAGTTCCGCCCATATAGCCTGTTTAAATACTAAGGGCGTCTTTCTTTCTGCCACTACTACTGCTGCTCAGGCAGAATTAATGGATTTTCGGGTATTTGTCGATTGTGGTTCTACGCTGAATGTGATTTATGGGGGATTCTTGGAAAAACTTAAATTAAAACCCAAACCTTTGTCATCCCCTATTGCCGTGGTTTCTGTTGATGGCTCTCCCTTGAAGAATCTTACTCACCAGGTCTGTGAATTTCCCCTTACTATTAATGGTGTTCATCAAGAGAATTTGGATTTGGTAGTATTGAATAATTTACCTTTTCCGGTGATTTTGGGGTTACCCAGGTTAAAATTGCACAATCCTGTTCTGGATTGCTCTACCAATGAAATTAAGTCCTGGAGTTCGAAGTGTTATGACAAGTGTTGTAATGGGCGTATTTCTGCTGTGGATAAAGGGGAACTACCTGTACCTTTTCAGGATTTTTGGAAAGTTTTTTCTGAGAAGGAATCGCAGATTTTGCCTCCCCATAGAGATTATGATTGTACTATTGAATTTGTCCCTGGAGCGACACTTCCTAAAAGTCGGTTATTAAATCTTACTATTCCTGAGAGAAAGGCTTTGGAGGAATACATACAGACAAGCTTGGCCGCCGGTCACATTAGGCCTTCCAAGTCTCCTGTGGCTGTTGGATTTTTTTTTGTGAAAAAAAAGGACGGCGGTTTACGTCCTTGTCTGGACTTTCGTGAGATTAATAAAATCACTGTATGCAATCCTTACCCACTGCCATTGATTCCTGATGTGTTTAACCAGTTAGCGGGGGCCAAGTGGTTTTCTAAAATTGATCTTCGGGGGCATACAATTTGTTGTGCATGAAGGAGGGTGACGAATGGAAGACTGCTTTTAACACTCCCGTGGGTCATTTTGAGAATCTGGTTATGCCTTTTGGCCTTACCAATGCTCCTGCATTTTTTCAGAATCTTATTAATGACATCCTTAGACCTTTGATCGGCAAAAATGTGGTTGTGTATTTGGATGACATTTTGATTTATTCGCCGGATCTAGAGTCTCATTGGCGGAGCGTGCGTGAGGTATTACAGTTATTGAGTGACAATTCGCTTTTTGCTAAGCTGGAGAAATGTGAGTTCGCTGTACAGAGAATTAGTTTTTTGGGCTACATTATCTCCAGCGAAGGTTTTGAGATGGACCCGGTGAAAGTTCAAGCTGTGCAGGAATGGCCTAGGCCTACTGGTTTGAAATCGTTACAGAGGTTTTTGGGTTTCGCCAATTATTATAGAAAATTCATTAAAAATTTTTCTATTATTGTCAAACCACTGACCGATCTAACCAGGAAAGGTGCTAATGCAGTTCAGTGGACTACTGAGGCCATTGAAGCTTTTGTGTTTTTAAAGGAGAGCTTCAGCTCTGCTCCCATCGTTATGCAGCCTGATGTGACTAAACCGTTTTTGTTTGAGGTTGATGCTTCTTCTGTGGGGGTCGGCGCGGTGTTGTCTCAGGAAAACACGGATGGAGTACATCCTTGTGCTTTTTTTTCAAAGAAATTTTCTGAGACGGAACTGAATTATGATATTGGTAATCGGGAATTGTTGGCCATTAAATTCGCATTTGAACACTGGCGGCATCTATTGGAAGGTGCTGAATTTCCCGTTCAGGTTTTCACGGATCATAAAAATCTGATCTATCTGGATGCTGCCAAACGCTTGAATGCCCATCAGGCTAGGTGGGCATTGTTTTTCTCGCAGTTTAATTTTTCTGTTACTTACATCCCGGGTACTAAGAATGTGAAAGCCAATGCTTTGTCTCGCAGTTTTTCTCCCATGGTTGGTACTGAGGAGGAGGAGAACATTTTACAAGAAGGGGTTGTGATTGCTGCTTTGGACTCTGTGTTGGAAGATGAGATTCTTAAAGCACAGGAGAATGCCCCACCAAACACTCCCCATGGGAGGTTGTTTGTGCCTGGGACCTTTAGGAGAGATTTGTTTGTGGAGTGTCATGAGTCTCGGTTGGCAGTTCATCCTGGAATCTCTGAGATCAAGAGACTTGTGGGTCGCAGTTTTTGGTGGCCGGGATGGCAGAAGGAAGTCATTAAGTGGGTGCGTCAATGTACTGTGTGGCTAGATCTAAGTCTTCACATACTCCTGCTGCGGGGTTGCTTTGCCCTTTGGAGGTTCCTAGTGCACCTTGGACACATTTGGCTAAGGACTTTATTACTGACCTTCCCCCCTCTGAGGGTTTCACTGTCATCTGGGTGGTCGTGGACCGTTTTAGCAAGATGTGTCACTTGGTTCCTTTCATCAAACTGCCCTGCGCTAAGACTCTCGCTAAGGCCTTTGTCAAGGAAATTGTCAGACTACATGGCGTTCCTACTGACATTGTTTCTGATAGGGGACCTCAGTTCGTGGCTCCTTTTTGGCACGCCTTTTGTGACAGGTTGGGAGTTCATTTGTCGTTTTCATCTGGATATCATCCTGAGTCTAATGGCCAGACAGAAAGGAAAAATCAGGATGTTGAGCAGTTCTTGCGTTGTATTGTGGCAGACAATCAAGAGGGGTGGTCTGAGTTTCTGCCACTTGCTGAATTTGCTCTTAACAACCATACATCCTCTTCTGCTGGTTGTTCGCCTTTTTTTGTTGTACTGGGAGACATCCGTCGTTTGGGTCATTCTCCAAATTGGTATCGGCCGTGCCTGAAGAGGAGAATTTTTCTGGTGATTTGGAGAGAGTTTGGACGGATGTACGTGGTAATCTTCAGGAGGCTAACAGAAAATCTAAAGGATACTTTGATAGGAAACGGCAAGAGGTTTTGTTTGCTATTGGTGACACGGTTTGGTTATCCTCTAAGAATCTGAGGTTGAGGATTCCTTCTAAAAAATTGGGTCCCAAGTTGGTAGGGCCCTTTAAGGTGCTTCAGGTTGTTAACCAATCGGCTGTTAGGTTGGAGGTTCCTACCTCCTGGAAGATTAATCCGGTGTTTCATGTTTCTCTGTTGAAAAGAGCTGATGTGTCGGATGGAGAAGCCTCTGCCACTGTTCCCCCGGTGGTGGAGGACGGGGAATATGAAATTTCCCGCATTCTAACTTCTAGACGGTATAGAGGGAGTTTGCAGTATCTCGTCGCTTGGAAGGGTTTCGGACCCGAGGATAACTCATGGGTGAGGGCGGATGATGTTTCTGCGTCCAGACTTGTCAGAGCGTTTCACAAGAGGTTTCCGGATAAGCCTGGGCCTAGGGGATCCGGAGGATCCTCTTAGAAGGGGGGGGGGGGGTACTGTTAGAACTCTCCTGTTAGTTTTTTTTTATCTTGCTGGTCACATGACCTTTGTGGCCTTTTTAATCCTGCTCCGCCCTTCTGGCTTTGCTGGACTTCATTGTAATTTCTACTCTTAAGCTAGTGCTTTGTTACCTTACTCAGTCAGTTGTGCTTGGTCTTCGGACCTCTGTGTTCTATTTTGTTTATTTTTCTTTTACTGCTACATCTTCTGTTAGGAGGTGTCCATCTTTCTCCCAGTCCCTAGTGCTTGTAGGGATCCCTCCCTCACATCTATAGGTCTTCGTTCAGACTAGCTGAGGACTTTAGCGGGTCTGATCGCAGGATCAGGTTCCCCGTTACATCGCAGAGATCCAGCTTAGTTCTATCGTAGGGACAGATCTCCCATCTTTCCTTAGTGCTTGTAGCAGAACATAACACTTCTTCTGAGGTCCTCAGAAATCTCCTTTGTTTATACCATCACACACATTTATGAAGAGATTGGAAATTCACCTTTAAATAACATAGTCTAATATTTTTAATTCATTTGTTAGCATTGGTTCGCTTTATCTACTTCTAGGACTTGTGTGGAAATCTGATGTATATTTAGGTCAATAGAGAGCAAAAATATGGAAAATTCTGAAGGTTTCGCAAACTTTCAAGCACCACTGTATATCATTGACTGTAAAGACATCTGTCCTATCTTTTGCTTTACATTTGATTTCAGGAATAAATAGAGCTTATCAACCCTGACATCCTATCTTTATAATCATGATCCCAATGGTAGTCATGGCAACTAATATTACCATAACTCTGAGACTACTGCTTCCTCACAGTGGCAACATGCAATGTGGAATGGTTGTCTTAAACCCTCTCTGTACTGTGCTAATGGCTGTAATCTGACGTTAGCACAATGTATGTGAATGATACAGGTGAAGCAATAAATAATAAAAAATAATAAATACACAGTAAAGCGGAACAGAAGAGCTCAGACTTCATAGGACTGATGCTTGCTCAAGGATGCTGGATGTACAGAAGGACAGTCTAATACTGAGCACTGTGGGGCAGTTGCTGTTACATTGTTGTGTAAGAGACAGTAGGTAACACATATATCATGAGTTTTCTGCTCACCTGTGCCTCAGCTAGACTTGTGCTCATTTGTTATTAGGCTTTAATACAGTCTGACATGAATTCAAGTAAAGGTGGATTTTCATTACCTGATTTAATTACTTGTTTACAAAGACCGACCACACTTAGCGATGTACACTAAACAATCGATAATAGATCGTACTGTGCATATAGGCTGCCATTGCTCTCAGCAGCGAGTCCTGTCTCCACTGCCAAAAAAAAAAATATTTTGTGAAAACCAAAAGACCATTTAACTTGATAAATGATCATTTTGCTCTTTCATTTGGCGATTGGCAGCCTGTTTAGACTGCAAAACTATCATAATTTGAGTATTCCTCTGAATGCTCGATCATGACAATCTTGCATTGTAACAGCATCCTAAGTAGTGATGAGCAATCCTGCTCGGATAACATCTTATCCAGGCATGCTCGGTTGTTATCTGAGTAACTTGGGTGTGCTCGTATATTATGTTTGAGTCCCTGCACCTGCTTAATTTGTGGCTGTTAGGGTATGTTTCCACGATAAGGAAACACTCCGGATTTGCTGCGTGTTTGGCGCTGTGCGTTGGTGCAGCGCCAAACACGCAGCGTCCAGATGTTACAGCATAGTGGAGGGGATTTCAAGAAATCCCGTCTCCACTATGCGTAAAAATACGCAGGCGGAAGACCTGCCGCGTATCCGGACATGCGGTGCGTCTTTTCAGACCGCAGCATGTCCTAGCGTCTTGCGGCGACGCTGTGTCGCCGCAAGGTAAATAACACAGGGCTATGCAGCCCTGCGTTCTATCCGGATGTGTTCCGGAGGTATCCGGAACACATCCGGAAAGAGCGCGCGTCAGAAAGGGGGCGGGGCTTTGAGCGGTGCGGAATTTCCGCTCCGTCCAAAGCGCTGTGGTTCCGGACCGTGGAACCACAGCCTGAGACAGCTTCAACACATGCAGGGATTGCCTGTTTGTTAGGGAATCCCCTTATGTGATGAGGCTAACAGCCGCAAATCATGCAGCCATAGAAACTCAAACATAATATACGAGCACACCTAAGATACTCTGATAACGCCTGAGCATGCCCGGATAAGATGCTATCTGAACACATTGGCTCATCACTAATCCTAAGTCATCAGGTCTAAGGGCCTGTGCACATGTTGCGGATTCCATTGCAGATTTTTCGGTGTGGATTTTGCTAAAACCGCAGGTAAAATGACCTGCGTTTTACCTGCAGATTTAGTGCGGATTTTCCACGGATTTTGTGCGGATTTCCCCTGCAGTTTTACATCTGCGGATTTTTATAATGGAGCAGTTGTAAAACCGCTGCGGATTCCGCACAAAGAATTGACATGCAACGGATTTAAATCCGCAGCAAATCCGAGTGGAAAATTCCGCCGCATGTGCACAGCGGTTTTTTTTTTCCATTCACTAACATTGTACTGTACATCACTTGCGGATCTGCAGCGGATCAGCAGGGCCAAATCTGCTGCGGATCCGCTGCACAATCCGCAACGTGTGCACAGACCCTTACAGTGCTGCAGCTAAATTCTGAGCTTAGTAGCTGTGTCATCCATATCGGCTGAGCCACAGAGCTCTATGATTGGCTGCAGCACTCTCAGCATAACATCACCACAACAGCTGATCAATGGAACCCATTGTAAGACCAGATACCTGTACAGGGTTTAAAGTGTAAAGGTTGGGGTTCCTCTGCAATCTGTCAGACAAAGTGACCTGTGCCAAGTCTGTACGAGGTAGACTTTTCAAACCTCTGGTCTCTGACAGACGTGACAGTCTGTTTAAACAAGAAGCGTACAAAAGTTTACTTAAGAAGGTGTACTTTCCAGGATAAAATTACATTATAGTACATCAACAAGTCACAAAATATATCCAATTTTGTAATGACCAAATTGTACAAAGAATAAAATCTTTGACAGAGATATAAAGCTGTGTTCATTTGTAATGTGTGGGTTGGTATTAGGTTCTGGAATCTGTACTAAAATTTAGAAACAAAGTACAGTGCAATCCAAGCATATGCGAAACTTAACAAACCACTTTCGAGTCAAACTTTAGAAAATGGCAGCCTAATTTCATTCATTTTAACAAATATTACCTGTTTTTTATTACCTTTTTTTAAAACGTTAAATTATGCTTGACTGGAAATTTTTATTATCTTATTGTCTAACCTTTTTGTTTTCTTTTTTAGGTTTTGTTCAGAGCCATTTTTGTATTGAAGATGTTTTATAAAGTTTATTAAAGCAAAATTAAAAGTTGAAAGCGAGTTTAATGTACATGGGCCTCCACCATTCATCATTTGAAGACTTCGAAAGCACTGCAGCCAAACAACAAAGGCTCTTCCACGCATCATCAAAAGAAAACTATATTTGTTACTGCCACAGATTGCCATAGTTCTCATCTGCCATGTATCATCTCTTAACAGTGTTAATTAGCATTACTTTAGATGCTCTTGGGGTGCACTCAGCTCCCAGTGTTGGTGCTGTCCAGAGTCTAAAGCAGATGAACCAAACACAACCATTACCAATGCTGCTTGCTCTCATGAAGCGTCCCCAGGCATCCCAGAATGTCTCTACAGCATTGAGCCAGAATGTACCAGACATGTGTTATGGATACTATGATGTGATGGGGCAATACGATGCCACATTTAATTGTACCACGGGTACATACCGTTATTGCTGTGGCACATGCCATTATCGCTTTTGTTGTGAGCATCGTCACAAGCGCTTGGACCAAGACAGTTGTAAAAACTATAACAGCCCTTTCTGGGCACACACAACCCAGCCTATTACCACCAGTGCTAACAGCAAGCTGAACGATAATGGACATGCAGACCAGACCAATAGCACCGTCTATGTCATCTGTGGTGTCATTAGTTTCACCCTAGCCATGGGCATCGGAGCCAAGATTGCCTTTAATAAGGCTTCCCGACGCCCACGGGGGAGAGAGATTAATGTACCCAGGTGAGTTGGTAAAAAATGGAATTCCAGGAAAAGATTGTTTTTATCATTTACAAATGAATAACAATATGTAAAGTTCAGCTAGATATAGATTGTCAGGTTCCAAGCAGTTGAATGTGTTGGTTGAATCAATTTGTTGAAAAAAACTTAATTTATGAAACGGCCGTTACAATATATTATGCATACTGAATATATTTCTGTCACAGCGCCTGTCTTCTATTTTGGTGAAACCGGGTGTATGTGTCCAAATCTGCGTTGCTGATAAAGATGGATGGCAGACGATAATCTTTAAAGCTTTATTTCGAAACAGATTAATAGTCAACTTCATGCAGGACCTCTTCCTCAGGTCACAACCAGACAACCAGACAACTTTGCCCTGATGAAGAGGTCCTGCATTACCTCGAAAGGCGTTGATTGTTAAACTGTTTGAAATAAAGCTTTGAAGAATATCGTTGGCCATCCATCTTTATCAGCAGTGCAGATTTGGACACATACACCCGGCTTCACCATTATCCTCGGTCTATGGACCCTTGTCCTGCAGCAGCTGATCCATGCTTTTTACATGGTTCTTCGTTGCAACAAAACAAGGTGAGCATACTTCTCCCCAGTGCACCCCTTGTTTTTAACCAGTTAAGACCCTATTTGTGCTTTTTTTGCTCTCCAGATTTTCTACTTCCTGTCTTTTATTTTGACTCTCCCCATAAATTATCTAAATATACAGTCAAATGATTTTCTAAAAATGAATTGTTGGGTTATAGAGCCTGAAAATATGGATTCAATCAACATATAAAAAAGTTGCAATGTATTTACTTCTTAGTGTACTACTTTAAGCAGTTAAGACATTGGAAAATATTCTGTAGTTATAGGATTGTCTTTTTTTGAAAATGTTATGATGCAAGCTGCTGTAGTTATGTAAAACAAACAAACTGCATATTACTTACCCTCCATAGATCTAGTGCCACCTCTCCATCGCTGTCCCAGTCTTTGTTGTTTTGGTTCATTGATGACATCTCTTCAACAGAGCTGCAGTTAATCACTGAGCTCAAGAGCTCTGACAGTGTACATGGTATAAGCAAGGCCAGCACCATATATTTTGGTGCCCTAGGCAGATAAAGCCAATATCCCCTCACCCTCCTACCCAAAGCAAAGGAATGGCTCAGAGACCAAGGTAACAGGACCCCTCATGCACATTCCACCATTCCCTCCGATGGGTTAGGTAGCAAACTCTGCTGACCACTTCCACAAGAATTGTTACCTTTTTCACAAATTTTGTTATCAAAAGTAAAAAAAAAATTGGTGTACTTTATCGATGTGACTTAACAGGGAGTGCAATTTCAAAGTTAGATACAGAATCAATTATTTTTTGTTGACCATTTATACAATACAAGGGGAAAATAGCGATATTCATCCCTGACAACGAACATGTTAAATGTAGAACATAAGGATAGTTAAGGAAGCTAATAAAGCGTAACTATAACCAGGGCTGTTTGGTTTCAGTTACGGTGTCCAGCATTTGGCAAAAACCATAATAGAAAATAAACAGACCCCCATTATAAATAAAATAGTGAAAAAAGATTTCCAGCTAAATATAAGTCCTTTCCTTTGTCAAAAGCCATATTTATTCCTTAAATTAAAAAGGTATGCACATAAGACAGGCCACGGATGTGAACAGGACCAACATGTGTCGGGAATCATGCCTTAATCATGGTCTATCATTATGTGCTGTGCAGGTGAATTTAAAAAGTAGAAATGGAAAATATCACATGACTGGAATGACCAATCTTATTTCATACCAAATACACAAATCACCAAGAGGTGCATACTAGAGACATATAAATATTAATTATATTGTAAGAGGACATCTTGTCTGATATTAAACAAATCACCTCCATAACGTTCCATCGACTGAATATTTTTGAGGGGTTGTGCAGATGAAGGGAATTGCCACATCAATTTGGGAGTAAAAATTCTTGTTCTCCAATAATAATGTATATATCAAAAATATTCAGTGGATGAAACGTAATCTAGATGATTTGTTTGTCCGGAGGGGCTCTAAAGATGAAGCTTTTGGATTTATGCAATACATTAGCAACAATCGTTTTAATTTAAAATTCACTCATTGATTCAACAAAGAATCAATCAATTTTCTGGAAATGTATTTAATGGGCAATGTACAAACAAAAGCAGTAATGATATCTCCTTTTTACAAACCCATAGACACAAATTCTATATTACAAGCCCAATCATGCCATTCTGCTCATATAATCATAAGCATACCAGTTGGCAAATTAATTAGAACCAAGCGGAATTTTACATCTGTACATATATGAGAATGAATCAAAAATACTGTCTGAACTAAAAAAAACTGTGGTTACCCAGAATGGTCTCTTAAAGGAGCATGCAATAAGTTGGACCGAATACTGAGAGAAAAATTATTATTAGAGCACAAGAAGAAGAACAGATATATTGATAAGTCTCATAAATCTATAACCTTCTCTACACGGTATAGTCCATGGTACCAACAAATTCTTTCTATCATTAAGAAATAATTACCACTGTTAAACTTCGATGTGCGTTTGTGTCAGATCCTTAGGGAGGGACAGATCAGATTTGTGGCCAAGCAAGCTCCCACTTTGCAGACAATATTATCTCCTAGTCTTCTACCTATGATTAACAAAAAGTCTAATGACACATGGCTGCATTTCAAAGGTTTTTATAAATGCAGCCACATACAATGCATCTTTTGCAAGCATGTTAAAAAATGCAGCAATTTTACAACTTAAGCAATGGGTCATGTTTTTCCCATAAAATACTTTCTAAATTGTAATACTGCTGGCATTATTTATATCATAGAATGCACACAGTGTAAGATAGAATATGTAGGGTGCACTATTGGCCCCTTAGAGAAAGGAATAAACAAATATATTTCTGATGTGAATAGCGCTACTGCGGTTAACATTTTTGTGGCGTCTAAACATTTCCGTAATGTGCTCCATAGGGATGTTTCCACATTGTCTTTCTATGGTACAGAAAAAGTCCACAAGCCTCTAAGGGGTGGAGAATTCAAAAGAAATATTCTTAATAGAGAATCCTTTTGGATCTTTAAATTTCAGACAATGATACCACTAGGACTTAATATCAGACAAGATGTCATCTTACAATATAATTAATATTTGTCTGCTTTCTAGTATGTACCTTTTGGTGATTTGTGTATTTGGTACTAGATGGGATTGACCTTTCCAGTCGTGGCATTCTTCAATCTCCTTTTTAAATTCACAAGCAAAGCACATAATGATAGACCATGATTAACCCCTTAACCCCCAAGGGTGGCTTGCACGTTAATGACCGGGCCAATTTTTACAATTCTGACCACTGTCTCTTTATGAGGATATAACTCTGGAACGCTTCAACGGATCTTCGCATTTCTAAGGTTGTTTTCTCGTGACATATTGTACTTCATGTTAGTGGTAAAATTTCTTTGATATAACTTGTGTTTATTTATGAAAAAAAATGGAAATATGGTGAAAATTTTGAACATTTTGCAATTTTCAAACTTTGAATTTTTATTCCCTTAAAACTGAGAAATATGTCACACAAAATAGTTACTGTTATGGTTCGAGTTCCTGCTGCTGCACAGGGGGAGTTTTGAACCGGTCCCGCTGCGGTCCTCCATTCATCTCCGTCCGCAGTTGAGCCTGCTCACCAGAGACAGCGGTCCCAGCGTCATGCCCGTTCCAGTACTGTGCAGAGACTTGCTGCTGCTCCTCCTGGCTCTTCTGTTGTAGCCAGTGCTGGAGCAGACGTCTTGGGGACGAAGTCCTGCGTTTCCCCTTCTGAGCATGCCCAGGGTAAGATCTCTCATTGGAGATCAGGGGTCACATGTTCAGGTACTGCAACAGCTCCTATTGGTCCGCCAGGAAGGTCCTGAAACTACTTGTGTTTTGGAACAGTTTCTCATTGGGCCTTCTTCTGGCAGGTCCTGTAGCTGTTACTATAAAAGGGTGGCATGCTGAGCTGCCATGCGCTAGTATCAACCGTTATATGCTTTGCGCCAGTGTGGTCATGCGTGTGTGTGGTTAGGGCGGCTGAAATACGCCATTACAATACCGATTTAATCGGTGAGGAGCTTGGTATGCTAGCTGGTCAGGGTCAGTGTCCTAGATGCCCTAGATTACCGGCATAACCAGTGAGGAGTTTGATTGCCGTATTCAGGGCCTGGCGTTCAGACGCCATAGATTGCGGGTTTCTCCCGCGAGGACATTAGCGCATGATCATGTTTTATGTTCGCTTATGGGTGCCTGACAGGACACAGAAGTTTGTCTCAGGGGCTCTGTGACGCAACAGGGTTCGCTTTCAACTCTAGACAGCGCCCTAGCGTGTTTATTTTGTGACTCAGTGGTGTTAAGTGAGTTCGCACACATCGCCATATAGCGCTGCGGCACTACTTCTAGCGGCTCAGTGGAATAACAGAGTTCGCACATATTGCCACAGCGCGTTACGGCGTTTATTTTGGCTACTCTGCGGGATAACCGAGTTGGCTTCTTGCGCCATTTTACTAGCAGCAGGCTCCGCCTGCACGGTGGACCCCGGGCTGCGAACGCACCTCTCTACATAATATATTTGGTGCGTTCCGCAGACCCTTACAGTTACTAAATAACATTTCCCACATGTCTCCTTTACATCAGCACAATTTTGGAACCAAATTTTTTTTTTGTTAGGAAGTTATAAAGGTTAAAAGTTGACCAGCGATTTCTCATTTTTACAACAAAATGTACAAAACCATTTTTTTAGGGACCACCTCACATTTGAAGTCACTTTGAGGGGTCTATATGGCAGAAAATACCCAAAAGTGACACCATTCTAAAAACTGCACCACTCAAGGTACTCAAAACCACATTCAAGAAGTTTATTAACCCTTCAGGTGCTTCACAGGAGCTGAAGCAACGTGGAAGGAAAAAATGAACATTTAACTTTTTAGTCACAAAAATGATTTTTACAAACAATTTTTTTATTTTAACAAGGGTAAAAGGAGAAAATAGACAAATAAAGTTGTTTTGCAATTTCTTCTGAGTACACCGATACCCCATATGTGGGGCAAAACCACTGTCTAAAAGCACTGTAGGGCTCGGAAGGGAAGGAGCGCCATTTGACTTTTTCAAACCAAAATTGGCTGGAATTGAGATTGAATGCCATGTCGCATTTGGAGAGTCCCTGATGTGCCTAAACAGTGGAAACCCCCCACAAGTGACACCATTTTGGAAACTAGACTCCCTAAGGAACTTATCGAGATCTGTTGTGTGCACTTTGAACCCCAAAGTGTTTCACTAAAGTTTATAATGCCTTGGTGTGAAAAAAATACCACAATAATGATTTTTTAGTCCCCAATTTTTGATTTTTCCCAAGGAAATTGGACCCCAAAAGTTTTTGTCCAATTTGTCCTGAGTATGCTGATACCCCATATGTGGGGAGAAAAAACTGTTTGGGTGCATGGCAGGTCTCAGAAAGGAAGTAATGACGCTTTGGAATGCAGACTTTGATGGGTGTCATGTTCAGCTTGCAGAGCCCCTGATATGCCTAAACAGGGGAAACTCCCCACAAGTAACCCCATGTTGGAAACTAGACCCCCTAAGGAACTTATCTAGATCTGTGGTGAGCACTTTGAACCCCGAAGTGCTTCACAGAAGTTTATAATGCCAGGGCATGAAAATAAAAAATCCTATTTTTTTCCCACAAAAATGATCTTTTAGTCACCAATATTTATTTTCCCAAGGGTAACAAGAGAAATTGGACCATAAAAGTTGTTGGTCAATTTGCCCTGAGTACGCTGATACCCCATATGTGGGGGGAACCACTGTTTGGGCGCAAGACAGAGCTCGGAAGAGAAGGAGCACCGTTTGACTTTTTCAAACCAAAATTGGCTGGAATTGAGATTAGACGCATGTTGCGTTTGGATGGCCCCTGATGTGCCTAAACGGTGGAAACCCCCCACAAGTGACCCCATTTTAGAAACTAGACCCCCTAAGGATCTTATCTAGACATGTAGTGAGCACTTTGAACATCCAAGTGCTTCATACAAGTTTATAACGTAGAGCCGTAAAATTAAAAAATAATTTTTTCCACAAAAATTATGTTTTCACCACAATTTTTATTTTCCCAAGGGTAACAAGACCTCAAAAATTATTGTGCAATTTGTTCTGAGTATGCTGATACCAAATATGTGAGGGTAAACCACTGTTTGGGTGCATGGCAGAGCTCAGAAAGGAAGGAGCACCATTTGACTTTTTCAACGCAGAATTGGCTGGACGCTATGTTGCGTTTGGAGAGCCCCTGATGTGCCTAAACAGTGGAAACCCCCCCACAAGTGACACCATTTTGGAAACTAGACCCCCTAAGGAAGTTATCTAGATCTGTTGTGAGCACTTTGAACCCCCAAGTGTTTCACTAAAATTTATAATGCCTGTGTGTGAAAAAAAAAAATTCTGCAAAAATAATTTTTTAGTCCCCAATTTTTTATTTTTCCCAAGGAAATTGGACCCCAACAGTTGTTGTCCAATTTGTCCTGAGTACGCTGATATCCCTTATGTGGGAGGGGGAAACTGGGCACACGGCAGGGCTTGGAAAGGAAGTAATGACATTTTAGAAAGCAGACTTTGATGGGTATCCTATTTAGTTTGCAGAGCCCCTGATATGTCGGAGGGGGAAACTGGGCACACGGCAGGGCTCTGAAGGGAAGTAGTGACGTTTTGGATTGCAGACTTTGATGGAATGGTCTGCGGGCTTCATGTCATGTTTGGAGAGCCCCTGATGTGCCTAAACAGTGGAAACCCCCCACAAGTGACCCCATTTTGGAAACTAGACCCCCTATGGAACTTATCTAGATGTGTGGTGAGCACTTTGAACCCCCAAGTGCTTCACAGAAGTTTATAATGCCCGGGTGAGAAAATAAAAAAATCATATCTTTTCCACAAACATG
This sequence comes from Oophaga sylvatica, assembly GCA_033576555.1. Lineage (NCBI taxonomy): Eukaryota > Metazoa > Chordata > Amphibia > Anura > Dendrobatidae > Oophaga > Oophaga sylvatica. Next base: position 289,826,393 of record JARQOD010000003.1, on the reverse strand, counting down.
ATCTTTTAGTCCCCAGTTTTTTATTTTCTCAAGGGTAACAGAAGAAATTGGACACCAAAAGTTGTTGTTCAATTTGCCCTAAGTACGCTGATACCCCATATGTGGGAGAAAACTACTGTATGGGCACACGTCAGGACCTCGGAAGCGAAGTAGTGACGTTTTGCATTGCAGACTTGGAAGGAACAGTCTGTGGGCATCATGTCGCGTTTGGAGAGCCCCTGATATGCCTAACCAGTGGAAACCCCCACAAGTGACCCCATTATGGAAACTAGAACCCCAATGAACTTATCTAGATGTGTGGTGAGAACTTTGAACCCCCAAGTGCTTCACAGAAGTTTATAACATAGAGCCATAAAAAATCATATTTTTTTCCCCAAAAATGATATTTTTGCCCCCAATTTTTTTTTCAGAAGGGTAACAGAAGAAATTTGACCCCAAAAGTTATTGTGCAATTTGTCCTGAGTACGCTGATACCCCATATGTGGTGGTAAACTGCTGTTTGGGCGCATGGCAGTGCTCAGAAGTGAAGGAGCACGTTTGACTTTTTCAAAGCAGAATTGGCTGAAATTGAGATTAGACGCCATGTCACGTTTGGAGAGCCCCTGATGTGCCTAAATAGTGGAAACCCCCCAAATGTGAAACCATTTTGGAAACTAGACCCCTAAGGAGCTTATCTAAATCTGTTGTGAGCACTTTGAACCCCCAAGTGTTTCACTAAAGTTTAGAATGCCTGGGTGTGAAAAAAAATGATTCCGCAAAAATAATTTTTTATTCCCCAATTTTGATTTTTACCAAGGAAATTAGACCTCAAAAGTTGTTGTCCAATATTTTCTGGGTACGCTGATACCCCATATGTGGGGGGAAACTGTTTGGGCACACGGCAGGGCTCGGAAAGGAAGTAATGATGTTTTGGAATGCAGACTTTGATGGGTGTCATGTTCAGTTTGCAGAGCCCCTGATGTGCCTAAAGAGAGGAAACCCCCACAAGTGACCCCATTTTGGAAACTAGACCCCCAAAGGAACTTATCTAGATCTGTGGTAAGTACTTTGAACCCCAAGTGCTTCACAGAAGTTTATAATGCCCGGGCGTGAAAATAAAAAAATCATATTTTTTCCACAAACATGATCTTTTAGTCCCCAGTTTTTTATTTTCTCAAGGGTAACAGGAGAAATTGGACACCAAAAGTTGTTGTTCAAATTGCCCTGAGTACACTGAAACCCCATATGTGGGAGAAAACTACTGTATGGGCACACGCTGGGGCTTGGAAACGAAGTAGTGACGTTTTGCATTGCAGACTTTGAAGGAATAGTCTGCGGGCTTCATGTCGCGTTTGGAGTGCCCCTGATGTGCCTAAACAGTGGAAACTCCCACAAGTGACCCCATTTTGGAAACTAGACCCCCCAAGGAACTTATCTAGATGTGTGTTAGGGTTCGAGTTCCCACTGCTGCACAAGTGAAGTCTCGAACCAGTCCCGCTGCGGTCCCCCATCCATGTCCGGCCGCAGTGGAGCCTGCTCAGTAAAGACGTCAGTCCCAGCGTCTTGCCTGGTCTAATACTGTGCAGAGACTTGCTGCTGCCTCTTCAGGTTCTGCCATTGCAGCCAGTACTGGTCAGTGGCGAGCAGATGTCTTTAGGACTAAGTCCTTTGTTGCTTCATCTGAGCGTGCCCAGAGCAAGATCTCCCATTGGAGATCAGGGGTCACATGCTCAGATACAGCTGCCACTCTTATTGGTCCTTCAGGAAGGTCCTGTGGCTGTTGATGTTCTGAAGCAGCTTCCCATTGGTCCTTCCTGGAAGGTCTTTTTCTTGTGGCTGCTATAAAAGGCTGTGATTTCGCTAGTATCAAATCTGTTACGTGCTTGCGCCAGTGTGGTCATATATGCATGTGGTTAGGTCTGGCTGAAATAAGCCCCTAGAATACCGGCACCTCCGGTGAGGAGATTGTATGCACGTGTTCAGGGCTCGGCTGAAAACGCCATTAGAATACCGGCTACTCCGGTGAGGAGATTACTGCTTGGGTTCTGATTGCATGACCACAGACTGCAATCCGCTTAGCAATCATCTGTGTTCCCTGTGAGTCTAACAGGACACAGTCTTTGTTACAGCGGCTGTGTGAGTTAACAGAGACCGCTTATTCCGCCATATAGTGCTACGGCGTTTACATCTGCGACTCTGCGGGATAACAGAGTTTGCTTATACTGCCTATTTACGCCATCTTACTAGCAGCAGACTCTGCCTGCACGGTGGACCCAGGGCTGCGAACGCACCTCTCATTAATATCTATTAGGTGCGTTCCGCAGGCCCTTAACATAATACTAGCGCCAGGGTCTGGCTAGTAAAATGGCGGACGACCAGCGTCTACAGCAGTACATCCAGCAGCTGGAGGGTAGGTTGGCGGTCCTTGAGCGCACAACCTCAGCTGTGGATGTTACCGCAGTCGCTGTTCAGGCTGCTAGCGTAGCTGCAGCCAGTTTGTCCACCGCTACCTCTGCTCCGACTTTATCCCACCTCCCACTTCCAGACAAGTTTACGGGTGACAGTAAACATTGTCGGGGATTCGTGAGTCAGTGCTCTATACAGCTTGAGCTTCTGGCAACACGTTTCCCCACGGAACGGGCACAAGTGGCTTTTATTGTGTCTCTTCAATCGGGCAGAGCATTGGAGTGGGCAACGCCGCTGTGGGAGCGTGACGATCATGTGGTGCGGAGTGCTCCTCGGTTTTTGGAGGCTCTGAAAAAGGTCTTTTTAAGACCTCAGGTCACGCACGATACGGCACTCCAACTGCTGGCAATGTCACAGGGCTTGTCTATGGTCAGCCAGTTCTCAGTCCAATTTCGGACTTTGGCCTCTGAATTAGAGTGGCCAGATACAGTTCTTATTCCAGTGTTCTGGAAAGTACTGGCAGACCATGTAAAGGACGCTTTGGCTACCAGAGAGATTCCTGCCACACTGGAGAAACTCATTTCTATATCTACCCGCATCGACATCCGTTTTAGAGGAGGTTAGAGCGGACCCAGTGTAGGCAGAGGTTTCGGCTGGCACCCACCTTTGCCAAACCTCTTGAATTTCCCGTTCGGGCGTCCGACTCCCCAGAGACCGTGGAGACTACTTGAGTGGGATCTAAGTCTCGGACCACTCGAGTATCCGTGGTCTGTAGAGTGTGTCAGCAGCCAGGACATTATGCCAACCGATGTCCCCAGCGAATGAGTAAACGGTTATGTTCCGTGACCATGGGTGCAGGGTCATTAGACGCGAGGGATTTTGCTCCGAAAGTGCTCCTTAAAGGGTTAATCTCTCTAGGTTCATCCACTCTTCCCGCCAAGCTTTGTGTGGACTCTAGGGCAGAGGGGAATTTTATGTCCTCCTCCTTTGCCTCTCGCCATTCCATACTGCTGGTGACGCTCGCCGAGCCAATATCGGTGAGAGTATTGAATGGAGCAATCCTGCCCTCACAAATAACACACCAGACTGTCTCTCTACCTCTGTCTATGTCCCCTTCTCATCAGGAGAATATATCCCTATTTGTTCTTCCTGAGGGAATAGATGAGGTTTTGTTGGGATTACCCTGGCTTTGCCACCACTCTCCCCATATTGAGTGGTCCTCTGGGAGAATACTGGGTTGGGGTGATCATTGCAGAGACAGATGTCTCAGAGAGGACATTCAGGTTTCCACCACGGAGATACCCATAGACCTTGCTTCTCTGCCCAAGGTTTATCAGTCATACGCGGACTTATTCTCCAAAAAGGCAGCGGAGACTCTTCCGCCTCATCGCCCCTATGACTGTCCTATAGACCTCTTGCCCGGAACCGAGCCCCCTCGAGGAAGAGTGTATCCTCTCTCTCTTCCTGAGACGGAGGCCATGTCACAATACATCCAGGAAAATCTGGCAAGAGGGTTTATTAGGAAGTCAGTGTCACCAACAGGGGCAGGATTTTTCTTCGTGCAGAAGAAGAATGGAGAATTACGACCGTGTATAGACTATAGGGGTCTTAACGCCATTACCGTTAAGAACAAATATCCTTTGCCCCTAATATCTGAGCTCTTTGATAGGCTCCGGGGAGCAAGGGTATTTACTAAGCTGGATCTTCGTGGTGCCTATAACCTGATCCGCATCCGTGAGGGGGACGAATGGAAGACGGCGTTCAATATCAGAGATGGACATTACGAATATGTTGTGATGCACTTCGGGCTCTGTAATGCTCCAGCCATCTTCCAAGATTTCATAATTGACATCTTCTGGGACATGCTTGCCACCTCTGTGGTAGTCTATCTGGATGACATTCTCATCTTTTCTCCAGATATGGACACCCACTGGAGAGATGTTTGCAGGGTCTTCGACCTCTTGCGGGCAAATTCCTTATATGCGAAGTTGGAGAAGTGTGTGTTTGAGCAGGAGTCTCTGCCATTCCTGGGCTATATCATCTCCACTCAGGGATTGACTATGGATCCTGCCAAACTACAGGCTGTAATGGATTGGCAAGAACCCCACTCTCTTAAAGCGGTGCAGCGCTTTATGGGGTTCATTAATTACTATCGCCAATTCATTCCCACTTCTCTACTTTGGTTGCTCCCTTGGTAGCCCTCACCAAGAAGGGAGCCAATCCCAAATTGTGGTCAGAGGAGGTCTCCAAGGCCTTTACTTCAATCAAGTCCCATTTTGCTAGCGCTCCTATCCTACATTGTACTCTCTTGGGCACACTCGTCCAGGGTGGGTTGACATTTTGGGGCAAAGAGGACATTGAGTTGCTGGCGAGGACATACTGGTGGCCACATATGGTCCGTGACATCAGGGAATACGTTCAGGTGTGCATCTCCTGCGCCAAGAATAAGTCCCTCAACAACGGCCAGCTGGGTTACTTTTCCCTTTTCCCTTTACTGGTGGCAGACAGGCCCTGGGAGATGGTTGGGATGGATTTTGTGGTGGGCTTACCCAAGTCTCGGGGCTGCACCATCATCTGGGTGATAACCGACCACTTCTCCAAAATGGTGCACTTGGTGCCGTTACCACGGTTACTGTCTGCACGGGCCTTGGCAGCATTATTCATTAGGCATATTTTCCGCCTACACGGTATGCCAGACAAAATTATCAGTGATCGAGGTCCCCAGTTTGCGTCTCGGTTCTGGAGAGAGCTGTGTCATTTACTCAGCATTGAGTTGAATCTCTCCTCTGCATACCATCCCGAGGCGAATTGGTTGGTAGAGAGGGCCAACCAGACCTTGGTCGCATACTTGCGACATTTTGTCTCTGCCAGGCAGGATGACTGGGCATCCTTGCTACCGTGGGCTGAGTTCGCTCTAAATAATGCTGTGGCTGACTCCACCGGACAGACCTCATTCCTCCTGAACTACTGTCAGCATCCACGGGTACCAGTGCCCATGCCCGTGTCTTCTGCTGATTCCAGGGTGGCAGACTGGGCTGTAGAGGTACGGGATATTTGGGATCGCACCCAGGATGTCATTCAGGCCTCCATAGAGAGGATGAGGTCTTCGGCCGATGCCCATCGGCGCCCCGCTCCTACATTTGCTCCGGGTGACCTAGTGTGGCTCTCTGCCCGAAACATCAGGCTACGTGTAGAGTCCACCAAGTTGGCACCTCGCTTTTTGGGGCCCTTTAAAGTTCTTGAGCAGGTGAACATGGTGGTTTACCGCCTAGCCCTTCCGCCTCGCCTTGGTATCACCGACACCTTTCACGTGTCCCTCCTGAAACCCATGGCCATTTCCTGGTTTTCCGAGTCATCTGCCGGGACGTCGGGTTCATCTACCGACGATCATGAGGTGAACGCCATTGTTGGGTGCAAGGTGGTACGAGGAAAAAAAAATTTATTTGGTGGATTGGAGGGGTTATGGGCCTGAAGATAGGTCCTGGGAGCCTGCCAAGTATTTTCACGCTCCGCAGCTCATCGCTGCCTTTGAGCGCAGTGAGGCCCAAAGAAGGGGGGGCCCTAGGAGGGTGGGTAATGTTAGGGTTCGAGTTCCCGCTGCTGCACAAGGGCAGTTTCAAACCAGTCCCACTGTGGTCCCCCATCCATCTCCGGCCACAGTGGAGCCTGCTCAGCAAAGACGTCGGTCCCAGCGTCTCGCCAGTCTAATACTGTGCAGAGACTTGCTGCTGCCTCTTCAGGTTCTGCTATTGTAGCCAGTACTGGTCAGTGGTGAGCAGATGTCTTTAGGACTAAGTCCTTTGTTGCTTCATCTGAACGTGCCCAGAACAAGATCTCCCATTGGAGATCAGGGGTCACATGCTCAGATACAGCTGCCACTCCTATTGGTCCTTCAGGAAGGTCCTGTGGCTGTTGATGTTCTGAAGCAGCTTCCCATTGGTCCTTCCTGGAAGGTCTTTTTCTCGTGGCTGCTATAAAAGGCTGTCCTTACCGCACGGCCATGCGCTAGTATCAAATCTGTTACGTGCTTGCACCAGTGTGGTCATCTGTGTTCCCTGTGAGTCTAACAGGACACAGTCTTTGTTACAGCGGCTCTGTGAGTTAACAGAGACCGCTTATTCCGCCATATAGTGCTACGGCGTTTACATCTGCGACTCTGCGGGATAACAGAGTTAGCTTATACTGCCTATTTTCGCCATCTTACTAGCAGCAGGCTCTGTATGCACGGTGGACCCCGGGCTGCAAACGCACCTCTCATTAATATCTATTAGGTGCCTTCCGCAGGCCCTTAACAATGTGTGGTGAGAACTTTGAACCCCAAGTGCTTTACAGAAGTTTATAACGTAGAGCCATAAAAATAAAAAAATCATATTTTTTTTCACAAAAATTATATTTTTGCCCCCAATTTTTTATTTTCCCAAGGGTAACAGGAGAAATTGGACCCCAAGAGTTATTGTCAATTTGTCCTGAGTATGCTGATACCCAGGGCCGGCGTCAGCACCCGGCACACCCGGGCAAGTGCCGGGGCCCTGAGCAGGCGGGGGGGCCCACTCGCAGTCTGGCACCCCCCCGCCCGTTAGCGGAGGAGAGCGGTGTCAGCGCCGCCACTGGGCCCCCCCCGCTTGCTCAGGGCCCCGGCAGCAGCTGGCACAATACTTACCTCTCCCGTGCCTCCGCTGCCGCAGCTCCGGGCTCCAGGGGGCGCCGGCGCTTCCTCTCACAGCCGGCCGCTGAATGACGTCATCATTCAGCGGCCGGCTGTGGCACAGAACGCGGGGACGCCGGACAGGTAAGACGGGTGCTTTGTGTGTGTATGTATGTATGTGTGTGTGTGTATGTATGTATGTATGTGTGTGTGTGTGTATGTGTGTGTGTATGTATGTGAGAGAGTGCTTGTGTGCTGTCTGTGTGTGATGATGGGCAGGCATTGCTGATAATGGGGAGGCATTGATGATGATGATGGGGAGAAGATGATGATAATGGGCAGGCATTGATGATAATGGGCAGGCATTGATGATGGGGAGAAGATGATGATGGGCAGGCATTGCTGATAATGGGGAGGCATTGATGATGATGATGGGGAGAAGATGATGATAATGGGCAGGCATTGATGATAACGTGCAGGCATTGATGATGGGGAGAAGATGATGATGGGCAGGCATTGCTGATAATGGGGAGGCATTGATGATGATGGGGAGAAGATGATGATAATGGGCAGGCATTGATGATAATGAGCAGGCATTGATGATGGGGAGAAGATGATGATGGGCAGGCATTGATGATGATGGGGAGGAGATGATGATCATGATGGGCAGGCATTGCTGATAATGGGGAGGCATTGATGATGATGGGGAGAAGATGATGATAATGGGCAGGCATTGATGATAATGGGCAGGCATTGATGATGGGGAGAAGATGATGATGGGCAGGCATTGATGATGATGGGGAGGAGATGATGATGGGCAGGCATTGCTGATAATGGGGAGGCATTGATGATGATGGGGAGAAGATGATGATAATGGGCAGGCATTGATGATAATGGGCAGGCATTGATGATGGGGAGAAGATGATGATGGGGAGGAGATGATGATGATGGGCAGGCATTGATGATAATGGGGAGGCCATGATGATGATGGGGAGGCAATGATGATGATAAGGAGGCAATGATGATGATGGGGAGACAATCATGATGATAATGGGGAGTCTTTCCACAGCGCCCTTTCCTGAGCCGTAACAGTGCAGAACGCAGTACAGCGCAGAGGAGAGCTCCATATTTTGTATGGAGCATTATATGGGGACCAGTATCCTGTATGGAGCATTATTTTGGGTCCAGTATTCTGTATGGAGCATTATTTTGGGTCCAGTATTCTGTATGGAGCATTATATGGGGGGTGACATCCTGCATGGGGTATTATATGGGTGATGAGGGGGAGACTGTGGTGCCCATAATATTGTATGGAGGACTGTACTGTCCAGTCTGTTCTGTGCGCTGTGAGGATTTGGCGTTTTTTGAGCTATTGTACAATTTACAATAGATATCAGTCATGTAATGGAAGAAGTGAAGTGTTTGGCATAGTACTATACCCATATTTCTCTGCTGTATCTGTGCATCATGAATCGTGGTCTGTGTTAAAGGGGCCCACTGAGGCTCTTTCGCCCGGGGCCCATAAAAACCTGGAGCCGGCCCTGCTGATACCCCATGTGTGGGAGAAAACATACTGTATGGGCATATGTCGGGGCTCGGAAGAGAAGTAGTGACATTTTGTAATGCAGACTTTGATGGAAAAATCTGCGGGGGTCATGTCACGTTTGGAGAGCCCTGATGTGCCTAAACAGTGGAAACCCCCCACAAGTGACCTCATTTTGGAAATTAGATTGTTGGGGTCTGCGGAACGCAACAATTATAAGATGTGGAGAGGTGCGTTCGCAGCCCGGGGTCCACCGTGCAGGCGGAGCCTGCTGCTAGTAAAATGGCGCAAGAAGCGAACTCTGTTATCCTGCAGAGTCGCCAAAATAAACGCCGTAACGCGCTGTGGCAATATGTGTGAACTCTGTTAATCCACAGAGCCGCTAGAAGGAGTGCCGCAGCGCTATATGGCGATGTGTGCGAACTCACTTAACACAACTGAGTCGCAAAATAAACACGCTAGGGTGCTGTCTAGCGTTGAAAGCGAACCCTGTTACGTCACAGAGCCGCTGAGACAAACTTCTGTGTCCTGTCAGGCACCCAGGTACACAGTGAACAGCTAAGCGAACATAGAACGTGATCATGTGCTAATGTCCTCGCAGGAGTCACCCGCAATCTATGGCGTCTGAACGCCAGGCCCTGAATACGGCAATCAAACTCCTCACCAGTTATGCCGGCAATCTAGGGCATCTAGGACACCGACCCTGACCAGCTAGCATACCAAACTCCTCACCGATTAAGTCGGTATTCTAGGGGCTTATTTCAGCCGGGCCCTAACCACACACACGCATGACCACACTGGCGCTAAGCATATAATGATTGATATTAGCGCATGGCGGCCCAGCCATGCCACCCTTTTATAGCAACAGCTACAGGACCTGTCAGAAACAAGG